>QGSO01000270.1:968349-1077740 GCA_011037825.1 Carya cathayensis | reverse complement strand
TTTCAAGTTAAATAACCATATCCCCAATTCTCCCAACTGGATACTTGATCTCCAAAGAAAAGTATAGCCTCACCAATTTAAATTCCTATGACTTCAAGTCGCAATTAATTCTCAAGATAAACACAACAGTCGTTTCAAACCACCATCCCAATGGGTAACCCGCTTCGACTGCACATTCCGTTCAACTTACCAAACAACTCAAAGCCAAAAATCACTTGAATTTAATATTACCACACAGATTCCTCTTCAACTCCTACTAAGCCAAAAATAGATGAGACTAGGACCAGCACTCTCCGAAATCCATACATACGTACCATTACTACTCATCGATCCCATGCACTCTTAGCCAACACCAAAAATCATTCAAACGTACAAGTGATCCATTATCACATTTCCATCATCTAGACTTATGTCCTCAACTCAGCAAGAATCATTCCTAAATCTACTCAACTTATATCCTTAAATCAGCAACTAGCCATTGCTTAAAGTTTGGTACCGAGAATGACCTTAAACCTGCTAAGAATCCATTCCCAAAAGTCTATAGATCATATAACCTCAAATTCAATCGTATTCAATACCAACACAAAATCTACTATTTCCAACACCCTGATGGACCTATACCTTTCGAATCGATAGAATCATTTCCTAAGATCTGCTACTACAACCTCGAATTAACAATAATTATTTTCTAAACTAGCTCGATATCTTCAATCCTCAAAGAAATCTACTCTAGAAAAATTTTCATATCAATAACTCAACTCTAATCAACCCAATTTTAATGGTTACAAACTAATCACTCACTAGAGTAGATCAAGCTACAGCACTAAGTCTGTATAACTAAGAACTCAATTCTTATTATAAATCAGTCCTTCAACTCTGTAATTCTAAAACCTTAAATCAAATAAGAATCATCTTCCGGAACCTCTAAGATCAAAGAACTTACATCCCATAATAGAAAAAAAAAATCGACTTCTCAAATCTTTCAAATTCTAAAACATTAATAGATAATAAATCATTTTCTGAAATTCTCAAGATTGGTGGCTTTAATCCAAAGCATTCACCTTAAAAGCTTGTAAAATCTAAAGCCCCAATTGCCACCAAATTACTCATCCGAATTACGAAATCTAAAACTCGAAATTTAATTATTCCCCCCAAAGCTTGTCGAACTTAACACCTTAATTACCATAAACTTATTTCCTAAAATCTATAAGGCTCCAGACTTTAAAACTTTGTTGAAACTTCATAAAATCCATCCTTGAAAATTGTTGAACTTACAACCTACTACGTTATAGACCATTTCATAAACTCCACGGAACCAAAGAACTCAATTATTCTACTTCCCTAAAAGATCACCCAGATCATGCCATTCTCTCCAAGCTTCGATAATATAAAAAAACAAACCACACAAGGCATTCATCACGAAAGATTAGATTAGACCCATACCTGCCATGACTCAAGCATTCTGAGTCTCCGTAACCTCGCCTCCAACGGTACCAAGAGTCACTGCGTACATTTGAGCCTGAGCTAATTGCCTCTGGTTAGTTCTACCACTGCGATGAGCTCCACGGCTTTCTTGAACTCGACTAGGGCACTCACGAGCAAAATGCCTCGTCTGACCGCATTCAAAACATTGGTTATTACCCAAACGACACTCACCTCCGTGAGCTCTATTACATCTTCCACAAACTGGCACTCGTCCTCCCATACGCACTCTCGAGGCTGCTTGTGGTCGAGTCCCGGTCCACTGAACAAACTTTTGAGGCGAACCCGAACTACTTCCTTCACCAGTAAAACTCTGCCTCTTCTGTCCTGGAGGGGAGCCCATACTCAAATTAACGTCTCGCTCTGCAAGAGTGGCTAAGTCAACCAATTCCTGAAAAGTTGTAATCCGGTGACAAACTACCATTTTGCATATATCTGGTCGCAAATCTTAAATAAAATTCCCTTAAACACGTCCTTAAAGTTCGCTAAACCTACACTCTCCTATCCTATAGCCTTGCTACATAAATTCTACAAAACCTTGACCTCAATCATCTTAAGCGACTTAAAGCTAATTCTTCTCCTCATTGCTACGTGAGTTCCCATCTTACAAAGATTGCTTAAATCATGACATTCCCTTCAACCCTCAACATCATACAAGCAAACCACATCGCTAAAAATTCAAACCTACTATACTAAATGTTCATGTCTAATAATAGTATCCTCGATTATACCGCCTTCTTGCCACAACACAACCCTTGACCGCCTTTAAGAAAAATGAATAAAACCAACAATATAAAACCAAAACCAAAACCGAAACCACATAACAAGAGAACAAAAAGAACCCAGCATGCAATAACATAACTAAATAAATAAGAACAAGCAAACAAGCTCAAGCAAATTCAAAACAAATAAAACACATCAAATAGCAACTTTACTTAAAATAAATTTTAAAACACAACTTTAAAAACATTCTGGTACTACCTACGGGACATGTGGTTTTACCTAGAGCCAAACTGCTCTGATACCACTTGTGACGACCCCAAATCCCCACGCACGGACACGGGGAAATCGAGACGTCCGAATGGTGACAACACGGGTCACCACCCTATCGACGAGTGTCGAGTGTGTGTAAAAGCAACAAATGTGCACGAAGAAACACGCAGCGGATAGCAAAGTCATATAATTAAGTACTAGAATTTTTCTTAATTTAATACAAATCTGTTTAAAGCATACATAATAAATTTAAACGTGTAGATAAAATATAACATGTTCAATACTTTCAAATCCCAATACATAACATCAAACAAATACAATTAAAATCCATAGATAAGCACTTCAACTCAAAACTCCGGCGGAGCCGCATCCTCGGGCTCATCCTCCTCATCCTCCTCGATCACTGCATCAAAATCTACGGTACCAAAAATGGTGCCCCAGGTAAGTAAGATCCAAACACCACTAGATAAAAACATATTATAACTCAAACAATATGCATGAAAGAATGCAATGCACAAACCCACAAAACCATATTTTTCCACGCACGCCAAAAATCCCATTTGGCCCAAAAACATAACCTTTCCAAATATCACGCCAAAAGTCCATTTGGCCCATAACATAACCTTTCCAAATATCACGCCAAAAGTCCATTTGGCCATATCCAAATCAATCCGTTAACCAAATAAACCGTATGCACCATGACCTCCCCTATGGGTCATCTGCACACCCTGGCTCCTGTGCCACACCTCGGGTATCCACCACGCGTATGACACATAAACGAGCGATGCCCAGTTCTGCGCCCCGCGCGTTAATAGTCAAACATCCTCTAGCCCTCGCCAGCGAAGGGCCACGGAGTCGGTGCATAGAGCGATGCCTAGTTCCGCGCCCGGCGCGTTGGTAGCCAAGCATCCTCTAGCCCCCGCTCCCGTCGTCGCTCAGTTCCGCGCCCCGCGCGTTCATAGCCAAGTTTCAACTCAGGGGACGTCACTCAGTATATTACGCTCCCGAGTGACCAGAGGAGCTCCATCGAGATAATACCCCATCCCGGATTGGGTCGTGGTACACACGCACCCGAAAATCCATTTAACTCATGAAAATCCCATTTTCAATAAATAACACATGAATATGCATGCACAATGCCATGCAATTAAAATCACACAATTTGACCAACATAATCCAACATCAATAACAACCAAACAAATTCAGCTCCGTCCTCAATCCATCCGACCCCCAAACTCCTCGGACTTAGTCCGGAATCAACCAACCAACCAGATAATTTATTGTAAAAGCAAAATACATTTAAATCTAAAAGTAGAGTTTGGAAAATACTTACAGCGCTATACGGTATTTTTTGAAAGCTCGCGGCGTTGCAAATGGCGGAGGAAAAGCAACGTAACAGTGTATTTTACACTGTGGCCGTGGGTAATAAATTACTCACTTTCGAACAAGGACAAACGAAGACACGAAATTGATAGGGAAAGGTCTTGAGATGTTTATGAAGCTAAAGGAAGTGAGCTTTGGCCGTGGGTGACGGTGGAAGCGGAAAAAGACCAAATAGGAGTTGAGCTCGTGGGAGCTGCTCCGATAACGGATCGGGACTGAAATTAGGTGGGTTAGGTCGGCAAGAGGTAAAGGAAGAAGCTATGAAGTGATGGTGGCCGGAGGTGGTGCGATGGCGCCGAAAATGGTGAAAAACCGTGTGGCTTGGAGGAACTCGTGGTGGCTAACGGTGGCTCGGATGGAGGTGAAACTTGGTGGGGATGTTCACCGGTGAGAGGGGAAGAAAACTGGGCTGCGAAAGCAACCGGCCAAAGGGGAGAAAAACAGGGCAGGTGTCGTGACTTCCAACCGTGCGTGGTGGCTAACGGTTGGTCCGATGGCTCTGAAAATTGGTGGGGATGAACTCTGGTGGGAGGGGAAGAGAATGGTGGGGGTGGTGTACAACACAGCCGCCGGACGGCGGCGCACTGGGTGGCCGAAGTGTGGGCGACGGGAAGGAGAAAAAGAAGGGGAAGTGGCGCGGGGAGAGAGAAACGGGAAGGAAAGAAGAAGAAAAAGAAAGAAAAAGGAAAGAGAAGAAGAAAAAGAAAAAGGAAAAGGGAAAAAGAAAAGAAATGAGGTCCAATCCTCACTCCGGAAACCAAAAACTGATCCGCCAAAAACGATTTTAAAAACCGTAAAACGACTAAAATAAATTAAACACAACATCAAATAAATTAAAAACCAATTAAAATACATTAATTTAAAATAAATAAACCAATATATTAATTAAATTAAAAACACTCCTTCAGTGAAAATACACGTAAAAGCTGGTCATCACAGTATATTACTAAGTTAATCTCTTTTTATCTTAGCCATTGGATTGGTAGGCAAGCAAATATCTCCTTGGTGTAATCCTAGCCATCCAACTCCATTTGCACTAAACCCTCTTGTGTAAAGCCCCCATAAAAGCCTTCAGTTTCTCTCATGCCCGTAAGCTTCAAGCCTTCCATTCCAGGATTGGAATTGGTCTCTATCTCTCTCTCTCTCTCTCTCTCTCTCTCTCTCTCTCTCTCTCTCTCTCTCTCTCTCTCTCTCTCCTGAAGTAGGGTTTTTAGTGCCACTGTCGTACGACATCCGGCGTGGTCTCACTGGTTGTGAGATAGTAAATTGTGTTTTTACTCTCTCATCGCAACAATGGTCGAAGAAGAATTAACTAACCAATGGGAACGCCTCCATCTGTCGCATGAAGAAACGACAGTTATTCAGATCCAAGCTGATGACTCATGAACCACAACTGCTCGAGGAAATGCCTATGTTATTGGCTAAGTCCTCTCTGAGAAAGGCATAAACAATGAAGCATTTAGAACAACAATGGCCCAGATTTGGCGCCTGGAAGGGTGGGTACGATTTAAAGATTTGAATGATCAATGTTTCTTGATAGAATTTCAAAGAATGCAAGACAAAGAAAAAGTTTTAAGTGGAAGACCATGGTGTTTTAACAGAAACTTGTTGACCCTCCAAGAAGTCGATGAGAAAACATCCATAAATGCTACTTAGTTTCGTTATGAGCCATTTTGGGTTCAATGTCATAATCTCCCTCTAGCTGCTATAAATGAAGGTATAAAAGAAACACTAGGCTCCTGCCTTGGACATGTAATACGGGTAGATGTAGACTCAGATGGCTCGGCGTGGGGAAGGTGCCTATGTGTTAGAGCAGCTATTGACCTGCACAAACCTCTCCTAAGAGGCAAATGGCTGGACTTCGATGGACAAAGGTACTTGATATCTTTTAAATATGAACATCTGCAAAGCTTTTGTTTTCATTGTGGTGTCTTATATCATAAAGGAAAAACATGCTCTAGACCACGATTTGAGTCCCAGTCAGAGGAAAAACAATATCAATATGGCTCATGGCTTAGGGCCCAGCCTATGAATTTGTCTATTTTTGATAGTAGGAAGTATGGTGCTAGTCAGGCAAGTGAGGAACCGAGAAACCAAAACCCTGCATACAGAGATGTTAATGGAGATGAGAGGAGATGGAATCACAAAGGAATGAAGGAGGTCTGTTCTAATGATAAGGTGGGGGATGGACAAAGTAATTATAAGGAAACCAAACTAGTGACAGTAGCTACGGACAAGCCTGCTAGTGTGACCTTGGTGGAAGAGGAACACAATGCCCCAGAATCTACGAAACCTCCTTGCTCATGGGACGACTATACTAAGGAACAAACATATAGTGGTGCAGAGATGGTGGGGCAGTATGAAAAGGAAAAAGTTTTCCAAGAACTTGATCTGAGTAATCATAATGTCTCAGCCTGTATGATGGAGTTGGATCAGAATAGAGATCTAAGTGGGGTAAGAGCAAAACCAGAGGTGTTCTTACCTACCAGTAATACCAAAACAACCAGTCAAAGGTGGGGGAAAAGGCTCATTGAAATTATTGAGGACCACAAAAGTGCACACGCCCCTTTACGAAACCCCAACCCCTCTATGACAGAAAAGGCCCTTAATGGGACAAGCACTGACCAAGAAGAGAAACCTAAAGGGGGCAAATGGAAAAGAAAAGCAAGGGAAGGAAAATGTCCACCTACTATCCTATAAGAGATTGCCAACCTCCAAGATCAGAAGGGCCCCAAAAAGAGAACCTTTAGAGGAGAAAAAGAAGTGGTCCTAGTACAAAAAAGAGCAAAAAAGAGTGCTCAAGTTCCTAAGTCCCAAAAGCAAAAGGCAGTGGCTGGTCCCCAGCACTGCCCACCCCAATGAGTATATTAATATGGAATTGTTGAGGGCTTGGGAACCCCCGCTCAATTTGTATCCTTAGGAATCTAACTAAGGAGAAGTTCCCAAAACTAGTTTTCCTGGTGGAAACTAAATGTAACAAAAATAGAATGGAAGGAGTTAGGAGGGCCCTACAATTTGATGCATGTTTTGATGTGGAAAGTGTGGGTCTTAGTGGTGGCATTGCATTACTATGGAAGGTTGAATGGAAGGTCAAAGTACTTAACTATACATGGTGGCACATTAGTGCAATGATCACTGGAAATGACTCAACCAGCCCCTGGTTGTTCACAGGTTTCTATGGACACCCTGATAAAAGGAAAAGAGATGGCAGATGGGAACTCCTCAAGAAGCTTAAACCTAATCCAAAAATTCCCTGGCTGTGTACAGGGGATTTTAATGAAATTTTACACCAAAAAGAAAAGGTTGGTGGCCCAAGTAGACCCTATAAACAGATTGTAAAGTTTAGAATGGTACTAGATTAGTGTGAAATTAGAGACGTACCATGTGTATGGCAAAATTTCTCCTGGTTTAACAACAGAAGAGGTGAAGGATACACAAAGGAAAAATTAGATAGGGCAATGGTAAACAAACCTTGGCTGGATCTTTTCAACTCAGCAATATGTAATCTACTAGTAGTAGTAAAATCAGACCACTCCCCACTCCATATTAGTTTACCAGTTCAGATTATGAAGATGAGAGGGAGACAGAGGGTTTTTAGGTATGAAGCAGCATGGGAAATCAGAGAAGAAAGTGAAGTAGAATGGAACAAGAATGTAATGGGAAACAACCTTGTTGAATCCATGAGGAAAAGACTAGAATCATGTCAAAAGGGACTCACAGAGTGGAAAAGAACTATCAACTAGAAGGACAACCAGGGACTTAATCAAATCTGGGCCAAAATAAGCCACCTCCAAGATACAGGAGATGGGACTCACATAGATCAAATGCAGGACTTGCAAAGGAAAGCTGAGTCAATCCTTGAGGAAAATGACTTAAAATGGAAACAACGGGCAAAACAACACTGACTGAAAAATGGAGACAAAAACACTAGCTATTTCCACATGCAAGCTACTCATAGAAGGAAGATTAACACAATTAAGTCTATAACTGGCCCACAAGGAAACACAGTCATGGAGCAAGAAGAGATTGGGTCAACATTCACAGGTTTTTTCTCATCCTTATTCAACTCTTCACTGCCTACTAATATTGAGACCTGCTTGTTTGTTCTTCAACCAAAAATCATAGCTGAAATGAAGCTACTATTGAGTAGACCCTTTACAGAGGAAGAAGTAAGAATGGCTTTATTCCAAATGAATCTGCTAGGGTCACTATGCCCTGATGGGTTTCCTGCACAATTCTATCTGAAAAATTGGGAAGTGGTAGGGAAAAAAGTGTGCTGTTTTTGTGACGCCCCCAAATCCCCACGCACGGACACGGGAAAATCGAGACGTTCGGATGGTGACAACACGGGTCCCCATCCTAACGACGAGTGCCAAGTGTGTGTAAGCAACAGAAGTGCACGAAGAGACACGCAACGGATAGCAAAGACATATAACTAAGTACCAGAATTTTTCATAACTTAATACAAAGCTGTTCAAATCATACATAATAAAATATTAAAAATACAAATATTGTTTCAAAGCCAACTCCAAAGCATAGACTCCAACTCAAAACTCCGGCGGAGCCGCATCCTCGGGCTTAGCCTCCTCCTCCTCGATCTCTGCACCAAAATCTACGGTACCAAAAAATGGTGCCGCAGGTAAGTAAAATCCAAATACCACTAGATAAAAACATATTATAACTCAAACAATATGCATGAAAGAATACAACGCACATGTCCCATAAAACAACATTTTCCACGCATGCCAAAATCCCATTTGGCCCAAAAGCATTTCCTTTAATCATATCCTTGCCATTATTCCAGATAATGGCCCAAAAACCAGTCTCGCCATTTTCCTAGAAAATGGCCCATTAACCAACATTAGAGCACTGTAGGTGGGAATCGCAGGCGGGACTCTACCACCATCCCTGCTTACCACCATCCCTACACGTCGTGCATCGTAGGCGGGAATCGCAGGTGGGACTCTACCACCATGCCTGCTTACCACAATCCCTACCCGTCGTGCACCGTAGGCGGGAATTGCAGGCGGGACTCTACCACTATCCCTGCTTTCCACCATCCTTATGCGTAGTGCACCGTAAGCGAGAATCATAGGCGGGACTCTACCACCATCCCTGCTTACCACCATCCCTACGTGTGCCTTTGACTCAAACCAGTCAAACCAATCATTCACATATACCATAAATCAGTTCTCGCTTACATGCCCAGTTTTCATTCACAAACACATGTACATGCATGCAATTACACGAAAACCCGGTTTTCCCTTTTTAAGCATAAAAATGTGAGCACTATACAATGCAAACATCAAGGCACAATTATCTCAAACAAATATCAACATCAACCAAACAACTCCGTTCTCAATCGATCCGACCCCCGAACTCCTCAGACTTAGTTCGGAATCAACCAACCAGTCCAATAATTAATTGTAAGAGTAAAATATATTTAAATCTAAAAGTAGAGTTTGAAAAATACTTACAGCGCTATACGGTATTTTTCAAAAGCTCGTGGCGTTGCAAATGGTGGAGGAAAAGCAACGTAACAGTGTATTTTACACTGTGGCTATGGGTAATAAATTACCCACTTTCGAACGGGGACAAACCAAGGCACGAAATTGATAGGGAATGGCCTTGAGATATATATGAAGCTAAAGGAAGTAAGCTTTGGCTGTGGATGGCGGTGGAAACGGCGATCGAAGGCCAAAAATGGGCTGAACGGAGTTGAGCTCGTGGGAGCTGCTCCGGCAACGGATCGGGGCCAAAATTAGGTGGGTTAGGACGGCAAGAGGTAGGGGAAGAAGCTGTGAAGAGATGGTGGCCGGAGGTGGTGCGACGGCGCCGAAAACGGTGAAAAACCGTGTGGCTTGGAGGAGCTTGTGGTGGCTAACAGTGGCTCGGATGGAGGTGAAACTTGGTGGGGATGTTCACCGGTGAGAGGGGAAGAAAACTGGGTGGGTAGTGTGGGCCACGCCACCGGCGAGCGGTGGTTCTAGGCGGAGAAAGAAATTGGCAACAGGGGAGAAAACAGGGCAGGTGCTGTGACTTCCAAGGGCTCGTGGCGGCTAACGGCTGGTCCGATGGCTCTGAAAATTGGTGGGGATGAACTCTGGTGGGAGGGGAAGAAAATGGTGGGGGTGGTGTACGACACAGCCGCCGGACGGCGGAGAAATGGCCGGTCGAAGAAGCAGCGACGGTAAGGGGAAAAGAAGGGAGCGTCGTGCGCGAGAGAGAAGGAAGAAGAAAGAAGAAGAAAAAAAAAGAAAAGGAAAGAAAGAAAAAAGGAAAGAAAAGAAGAAAAAGAAAAAGGAAAAGGGAAAAAGAAAAGAGAAAAGAAAAGAAATGAGATCCAATCCTCACTTCCGGGATCCAAAAACTGTTCCGCCAAAAACGATATTAAAAACATAAAACGACTAAAATAAATTAAACACAACATCAAATAAATTAAATGCCAATTAAAATACATTAATTTAAAATAAATAAACCAATATATTAATTAAATTAAAAACACTCATTCAGTGAAAATACACATAAAAGCGGGTCATCACATCCTCCCCCCTTAAAAACAAATTTCGTCCTCGAAATTTGCAAGATCAAACACCAACTTGACACAAGCCACATAATTCCACATAAAACCACCTCAACCAAGATTAAGAAACATACCATCATTACTCAAACAAGTAGGGGTACTGCTCCCTCATGTTCGCTACTCGTTCCCAAGAGAAATCTTGAGCTAACGGATCTCCCCAGGCCACCTTAACTAAAGGTATCGTCTTGGACCTCAACTGTTGCTCCTTCCAATCCATGATCTGCGATGGAACAACCTCATAAGTAAGGTCCGGTTGCAACTGAATACTCTCTGGGTCGACAAAGTGTGACTCTTGTTGACCAAAACTTTTCTTCAAGGATGACACGTGGAAGACATTGTGAATATCCCCAAAATAATCTGGCAAAGCAACTCTATAAGCAACGGACCCTATCTTCTCCAAAATCTGGAAAGGGCCGACATACCTCGGATCCAGTTTCCTCTTTTTACCAAAACACTTAACTCCTCTCATGGGAGAGACTTTGAGATAAACCCAATCACCTTCTTCAAAAGATCATAGAAAATGAGAGATCATAGAGTTTATGCTTTTAGAATCATAAATTGTTTGCTTGCTGATATGTAACCTGCTTATCCAATTAATCATCACGTGCATAAGCCTTACCAACCTTTAAACAATAGTAGCTACTAATTTCTTTAAAATTAAAGGTATTTGAATATAATAAGGTATGTACACTTTACTTCTTCTAATTTTAAAGAAATTAGCAATTGTTGTATGTTAATGGTATCACCTTGTTTATGCTAATCCTTTAGAACGATGCGATCTCACTCTTGATTGAAAACATGATATTAATTTCTAGCAAGCCTACTGACATTTTAATATCTTGAATAGGTTGAATGAAAACACCTACTGACATATATATATATATACGTATGTCATTGTTCAGATTTTTTAAAATTATCTAGAAAATGAATGGTATTGGATGGGCCGCAAGTGATCATTACCCTCTGCTAGTTATTAGTAGATAACACTACAACAAATTTAACTTTTAAGGATGAAAAGTTTTAGGGACAAATTTATTTTTGTCTTTAAAAGATCTTTTGAGACAAAATTTAAATTTCTCTCAATAAACATTATGGTTGAAAATTTTATTTTTATACTGTTTTATTATTTGAACAGTAATTTTTAAAGACGAAATATCCATCCATAATAAAATTTACTGTAAAAAAAATGTGGGAACCATTCCCTCCAAAAATAATTTTTTCCTCTTCTCTCTTTTCTCGTTCCCTCTCCTGCGCCTTGCCTTATTTCTCCTCTTCTATTTTTTTGTCTCTTCTTCTCTTCTTCGTCCCTCTCTCGTGTCTCTTCCTTCTTTCTCTTGTTCTAGTTTTTTTTCCTCTTCTTCTTCCCTCTCCCGCATCTCTTCCTTCTTTCTCTTCTTCTATTTTTTTCTCTTCTTTCTCTTCTTCTTCCCTCTCTCTCTGCAGTCTTCTTCCCTTTTCACTTCCTTCTCTCCAGCATGGCACTATGATAGCTTCTCTCCAGCACAGATTTCTGATAACTTCTCTCCAGCACGGCATCGTGACAGCTTCTCTCCAATGTGTGAGGAAATGGTAAAATTTGAAACCCTAGCCTTGATTTTACTCTTGATTTTGTTGTTGGGTTTGATTTTGTTGTTAAGGTTGATAGATATTTGGACACTTGATTCACATAAGTTTCAAAACAAACCGTCAAGCACCAAGAACATTATACTCTATTATGGAAAACTAATAAACTGCATCCAAAATAGCGAAATTTGGGTATTTCCTGGGATGGAGTATGTATGCATGTATATTTGTTATGTGTGTGTAATCATGAATTTTGTTAGTCAAAAATAGAGTACTCCAGATCATAACTAGGAAAAGCTTAAATCTTGTGAGTCTATGTATCTCTTTTGCATCGTGAGTGGCTCCGTTCAACACCACTGTAGGCCTCCATATGAGTTAGATTTGGGGATTATTTTTCTTGTGGGTTTGATTGTCTCACATTTTAAATATTGAAGTGCTATTATCACTGATATCAATTTTAGTAAGTTTGGTAGATTTGTTTCTATTTGGTTTCCATGAAAACAGAGGAGTTCAAATATATTTGTTAAAATGAAGTGCAATTGTGTGCTGAGCAGTCTGTGTCGGGTGATAGTAACTCGTGATTTTCTATCAAATGGCAATGTGTGAGTTTACAGAGGTCTTGTTATTTATCTTGTGCTCGCTTAATGACAATTTTGCAATGTTAAATCATGAAGGAGACAGTTCAAATATAGTGATCATTGAAAACCCTCATTCCTCTGAAAATGAGGTTTGTAATCCTAAGTCTTATGTGCTCAGTTGTATTACGATAATGCGGGATTTTGAAAGAACAGTTTTAGGTACTCATATTTCTTTTTAAGAATTTCTCCTTTTCTGTCCTTGCTATTATTATTTTTGTTCTCCCTTTTCGGATCAAGACTAATCACATTTCATGATTGATATATATTCATATACAATCTACTGTGATATACAATTTATTAATATATCCCATCATGGAAATTTCTTACTTATCAAAAAAACAATATACCCCATCATGGATTATATATGGGGTCCATATTTTTTCAAATCAACTGTTGGATATGAACCTTCCATGCTAGTATTCATTCCTATTAAAGAGGATGATTGGGGTTGAGGCAGCGTATTGGGGTTGATTGCTATCCCTTCTATGCAATCCTCCAAATTATAGTTTCTATTGATATTTTATACAAAAAATGTACCTATGAACTGCATGATTTTCTTGGTGTAGTTTAATATCTTGTCTACTTCTATCTAAAGCCTTTAGATGTAAGGCTCAAGAGTTTAAATATATGAGCTTTAAATTCAAATGGAAATAAGAGTTTGGATGCAGTTTTCTTATAATATATAACATATAAAAGGCTCAGAAAAATATTAGCAATCTAACAATCCTGAGTGGAATGGTATGTTATTTATGGAGTGTGCATTGTGTGATGGTGTTGGTGCTGCTAGCATTGTATTTTTTCCCACATTTGTTTGTAGCTTAGAAAAAGCACCCTGCATATGACTATTGTGGTTGTGAGATTTGGCACCTTTTGTTTCTATGGTTAACATGTATTATGACAGTGCAATTGTTGCAGGTCTTTGCAATGCTTGAAACAGGTTTGGGACTCTTCCTAGATGTAGGTGCCTCTTATTTCTTGAGCAGTTATGTTGTTTTATTCGGGTTTTTATGTTGTTTTCTTTTAACAGAGGGCATTTGGGCATGTTTTCTGTTTGGCTAGATCTGTTTATGGTGAAGGGGTTTCATGTCTTAGAATAACACATTTTTAGATTTGGGTCTGTTTCGATGAGTTTTTTTTTGTTGTTCTTTGGCATGTAATGTTTTGCTCAATTTGGCAAAAATGTTTGGGTGAGATCAATGTATGAAAACATGAGATGTTTTGATTTGCATTCTTGCCTATAGAATGTTTTCTGTTGCTCATAAGGTTGAAGCATTCGTAACCTATGCTATAAAGGCATAGGATAAGCTTACACTATAGAGGGTTGCAAATGAAAAAGTGCAGTTTGACTATTGTCAATCTGGTTTACTTTTATTATTCAATTCAGCTAATTATTGGTAAGTTTGGTCAAGTTTTGGTAGATTTATTCATAAACATGGAGAGGACTAGCCAGCTATGATTTTTTTTGCTCATGGTTTTTTGGTTTTTAAGCAGATATATGATGCTAAAAAGTTAAAAGTTTGAATTCTTTGTGAAAAAAAAGAAAGAAACAAAGTTTGAACTCTTGCTTGAATTCAAACAATATATACACATATATATATAATTGATAAAGTGAAACCATCACATTGGCTTTTCATGAACTGGGTTGTAATATAGTGGGTCCATTTTTATTCATCAAAAAAATAGTGGGTCCATTGTTTTAAAAAGTTAAAAGTTTGAATTCTTTGTGGAAAAAAAAGGAAACAGAGTTTGAACTCTTGCTTGAATTCAAACAATATATATACATATATATAATTGATTAAATGAAACCATCACATTGGCTTTTCTTGAACTGGGTTGTAAAATAGTTGGTCCATTGTTTTATTCTTAATACACTGGTGTTAGCATTTTAATTTTTAATAGCCAAGCCTGCTTCTTGTGTTGGCCTGGCACCTCACCTTTTTGGAAATTTGTCTACTTGGCTGTTTATCCTGTGGATAGACCTTTGATCCAACCCCTAAAGCAAACTTGGCTCTGAGAAATCAGAGAAAGGGAAAAAACAAAAAACAAAACATGCTTCTTGATCCTAGGCAATCAAAAAGCCCGGTAGATTATGATTTTAATGGAAGCTTATGGAATGAAACTTGCTCTCCACAAGTCATGAGCCTGGGTTATTTTTTGCATCATCCAACAGCTATGAGTAACAAAAGAACAGAGGGTATTTTTTGTAGTCCACAGATGATGCGAAGTTTGGTTGTTAGGTGAATCGATTGCATATTCCCATCTAATTTAAGGTCAATTTCTGCACTGCAATTTGCTTATTGGTCACTTTATCAATTATATACATGTATATATATTTTTAGCAGAGATATTTTGAATTCTTTGTAGATTGGAGATTTGAGACTTCCATGGGTGTAGCAAATCCAAATGAAAAGGGCCCAAAACTTGAAGATTCCAGCTCTCCACCTTATGAAACCAAAGTCTACTGCCAAACCCGAGAGGACCATGACCAAAACAATGTCTCCAAAATCAAAATGATTCATATATTGTAATTTTTTATTTTATAATGCAATGTATAAATACAAAATAATGTAGTGAATTATATTGTGTTGCATACATTTTTACATGATGAATACTGTATATATTTTATTTTGCATGCATTTAGTTAAAATGGTAATTAGTTTCTAACTTTAGTTATTTTTTGCATAAAGTTTTCTATTTTGATATATTTTTATTATTATGGACCATGTTCAATGCATTATGTTTTTTGAAGTATATGCTTGTAAAATTTTTTAAAAAAATTAAGCATTTCAAGATTAATTTTTATTTTTTTTGCAAAAATTTAATAATATGCAGGCTTTTCTATTTATTAAAAAAAACCAAGAAGAAGAAAAAAGAGAAACGCCAGTTCAGTGCGGAACCCGGATTTCGAGTTTTAAAGAATCCGGATTCATTCGGGTTCCAACCCGGGTCATAACCAAGCTAATCCGAGTCAGACCCGGTCCAGGTTTGAAGTCCGATTTCTGGGCTGGGCATACCCAGGTATCTAGTCCGGAGCTCGGATAAACAGCCCTACCTTTCTATAGTTCTATTGAACCTCCCTCCCTCCCTCTAGAATTGGAATGTGATATATGGCATTTACTGGTAGGGCATCTCAGAAATTCAACTAATTAAGATTTTGTGGATATTTTTGTATTATTTAAATAAGTTTTTATTATTATTTATTTTACTACCAATAAATTTTTAATAGCTTTCACTACTGACCCTATATATTCTTATCGGCATAACAATATATACGCCGGCACATTTATCAATTACCAATATTTCATTGATCAATTTTTGGCATTTTGTAAACGCCTCTAATGCTATATAATTTTTACTGGCGTAACACTATAAATGCTGGAAAACTACTTATGTACTAACGTAAAATTAATCAATAGCCGGCATTTGTTCAAACAATATAAATGCCGTAAAATTCAACACTTTACCAGCGTAAACTTTATCAATTGTCGGCGTTTTGTGAAACGCCGCTGATGCTATATATTATCACCGGCATAATATTATAAATGCTGGCAAATACAGTTAATATAACGGCGTATAATCAATAAATTAGTGGCGTTCAAATAAATGCCACAAAAAATCTATATTATTATCAACGTAACAATATAAATGCCGGGAAACTATTAATTTTCTGGCGCATAATTACTATATTGGCAGCGTTGTTATAAACGCCGCCAAAGCTATATATTATTACCGACATAACAATTTAAACGTCGGGAAACTCAATAATTTACCGACGGAAATATTAAGTGCCAGTAAATTTATATATCTACCGGTGCATAAACAAACGTCGCGCATTTAAACGCTGCCAATTTTGCCTTCTTTTGTAGTGTTAATACGCTTATCAAGGTTACTATATATTCACTCAACAAATGCATAATAAACTTAGTATTGAAAAATTCTAAATATTCATATTAACCTATAGTGAAAATTGTTTACCAAAACTAAACCCCAAAGTGCCCCTAAAAGTAATTTCACAATTTCGAATAATTATTTCGTCCGAAATTATGAAAAATGATTATTGTACCATAAAATCCTAAATAATCAGCTGAGTCTAGTGGCGTAGACTGTAACATAGTCTGACATTTCTAACTACATCAAATAACTAAAATAGCAATTCTGTCACCATAATGAGTGATAACACTGACTATGTTGACAGACTAAAACCTAGGCGATTGGTCAATTCGTGAAAACTTATAGGGTTTTCACGAGATTCTTCAAGTCTATAGAAATTCCACCATTGAATTTTCTAGCGGGCTGTTACAACAATGTTTATACAATCGATTTTGAAGAAATTACCTCACAAGATGCTATTTATTTTTCAGCTCAAAATGAAACTAGTTGGTTATGGCATATTAGATTATGCCAACATGGAACTTATTTCCAAACTTTCAAAAAATGATCTTGTGAGAGGTTTACCAAAGGCAAATTTTCTTAAAGATAAAATTTGTGATGCATGCCAATTTGGTAAACAAACAAAATCTTTTTTTAAAACTAAGAAACATATTTTCACTACTAGACTACTACAACTGGTACACATGGATCTTGTTGGACTGAACTATCCTTTTACACTGCACTTGGAGAGAAATATCTTGGGCTAATTTTTATCCATTGATTTGGGTTGTCAAGGCCAACACTCAAATTCATTCATAGCCTTCTCATCATCCCTCACTTGTGTAAGAATCGTCCAGCCCATTTCACACTCATTCCATCCATTTTTCCCACTTTTCTTAGAAAGAAAACAAAAGACTCTCTCAGATAGTTTTTTTGAGTCCCTTTGCATGTCTGTTTCGAAGCTTTTGTAATTGTTTTCTCACAAAGTTTCCTGTATGAAAGTTGTTCCTTTTTGCATCTAGTTTAAGTGGATATCTTGTTTGATTAGTCAAACATTGTTTTAACCCCAGAAAGGTCATTATGGGCGATAAACTGAAGAGTGTGTTTTTGGAGTTTTGACCAAGATAATGGATAGATATTGGTCTGAGATTTTTATTAAGTATTGTTAATATGTGTATATTAAAGCTTTTGATGAAAGATTTTCTTAGATCTGGAAACTTAGAAACTGGAAGAGGAAAAACATTTTCTGTTTTGAGAAAGTTAAGATCTTTTGTGGTTTAATCTTAGTCCAATGGTTTTGATATTTTTATTTGAAGATTCTCGGCCTCTTATATACATGTTAGGATATTAGTTTGAAAATATTTGATGTTAGTTTCAAAAATATGAATTTTTATACAATAGAATATTCAGTTAAGCCATAGGATTTATGTTTTTGGCTAGATACATGTTTTGGTTCATTTTTAGCCATGTGATTTTGAGTTTAAAGTTTGGATATACTTTAGGGCACATTTTTAAACCATTTCATATTTTTGTTTGAAGATCTAATCTTTTTAAGTCATGGACAATTGGTTGATCAAAACTAGTTGAGCAAAAAATTATGTTTTGTGATTTGGTCACTTTTGTTTGATAATTCAAAGCATGGTTGTTCGTAGGAATATGTTATGAAGATATTAGAAGAAAATTTTGCTCTGATCATGAGTTTTAAAATTTGAAGAATTGCAACAAAAATCAAGAGTACTTTAGCATGTATTGTTTCTGCCCAATGAAGTTTTTCATAGTTGTGAATTCTTTTAAATTTTTCTAAATTTATATTTGAGTTTATGACAAAATTTTCATAAGGTATGTAAATTTTGGTGATTTTTGGAATTAGGATGTAAAATCTTTAAGTTAGGAGTAAAATGCTCATTTCTCATATGTGGAGAGTAAAATAGTACTTTTACTCTAAATTAGTATTTTTATATGTTTCTAATTATTAGTGATGATGTTTCTAACTTTAAGAATTACTACATACAGTTCCTTATACTTGCGCTTAAATTCTCGTAAAACACAATGATTGAGCTAAATTAGCTTTTAACTAACTATAAGTTTACTGGGTATGTGTGATGAGTAAAAGAACTATAGTTTATGTATATTTGTTATCATATATGTCATACCATGCCATATCACAACATGTTCATCTGTTACTCATATTACATTATACCATTTGTTACAAGTATGCCATATTATGAAATATTCTTTGTTACATGTATGCCATCTAATGAAATATTATCCATTCATGTTGTACCATGTTACAGAATGTTGTTCGTTATATGTTATGTCATGCTACAGAATATTTTATGTCAAGTACATCATGTCTTTCTACTTATGTTCATGTCACATTTTATCTCAAATACAGTTTGTGGATTTCGTGATAGCCTTTCAAGTCATGTCAAGTTCACGTTCATGTACGTCCTCATGCAATTAAGTTATTGTTCAGTTCATGGTTGTTATTAAATCATGGTAACTCAATGAGATAAGGCTACACTATCGTGGCAATCCCATAAGACAAGACTATGCTATCATGATAACCCCATGAGACAAAACTATTATATCGTGTGATAACCCTATGAGACAAGACTACCCTGTTGTGGTAACCCCATGAGACAAGAACTTCGTGGTAACTCTATGAGACAAGAATACATTTCAGGTTCACATTTATGTTATGTTCAAATTCACGTTTGTGTCATGTTTCATGTTCACGTTCATGCTATTTTTAAGTTCACATTCAGTCATGATTCAACTTTACATTCATGCTTAAGTTCAGTTAAATGAACAAGATTCCAACTTCATGTATTTCATGTCCATGCTCAAGTTCATGTTATGCTCAAGTCCATATTTATGTTATGTTCAAGTTCACGTTCATGTTCACATTTATGTCAAGTTGATCAATGCAAAACTGCAAGTATACAATATTGTAGTTTTATAGTAAAGTAATGAGAAGAGTATCATCCTCAAGGATTGATAACTTTTGACAAATACTGAAATTAAATTAATCTCGACTTTATTTATAAAAGTCACTAAGATTTTTGTAATTGCAATTTGAAATAAAATCAATTCAAAAAAAATATTCAAAAGAAAATGAAATTGCTAATCGAAGATCAAATTAATGAGGAAAAAGAACTTTTAGGAAATTGATTTCACCTAATTCCTTACTATACTTTTCTCATCTAACTAATTGAATTTAATTCTCTTTGTTTGTTGGTAAAATCTCCAAACGCATCCAAAAGTCTCTTTCAATAGTTAATTGAAAATATTTTTGTTCATCATTTTACATAGGAGTGAAGTTTTATCTTATAATTCCCTCTTTCGATAGCAAATCACAATAACAAAATAATCTAATTAATGGTCAATTAATTAGAATGAATAACCTTAGAATAAATCAGACAAACATAAAAGAGAATTTCTTCAAATTAGCATAGAAAAGCAAACGTGGTTTGAAACTAGATTACATCATTTTCTTGAAATAAAGAAAATTTAGTTTATGCTAAAATCTAAATTTAATATAAACGAATTCATCATATTTTTTTTAAGAGGAATAGAATAAAATGAACACTAAAAAATATTCATCGTCGTCGCAGCCTCCTATTCGCCTCTTCAAACGAACAAAAAAAAAAAAATTCCATCCGTGCGTGTCCCCCTACGTCAATAGAAACCCAACATAAAAGAATAAAAAAAAACTTCCGTTAGTTTCGTTCGTGCCAGCCAAAGGGCCCAGCGTAAATAAAATCTACTCCTCGTTTGTGTGGCAAGTCAAACCGAAAGTACCCCTCATGCATGACACTCTTCGCAACGTGCGTCTTCCTTCAGCTTACGTCTTGGTCCGTAACAAGGCAAGAGAATGGCCCGTGTTACATGCCAGCATCTAAAGTCCAAACCGCCAGCTCCTTTCCGCATCAGACGTGTTACCAGCTTCTCCAGAACCGCAAAACCTGCTGGTGCCCACTAAAAACGAAAGGAACTACTCCGTTTCTTTTTTAGTCCCGCAAGCTACGTCTGTTGCTTCCTTCATCGTGCATCTCGCATCTTCTGGTACTGTAGCAAGAGACGTGTTGGTCCAGCATTCCATTCAGCTCAAAACTTCTAACTGCTGCTACGTCTAACGTCCAAGAGCTACGAGTGTAAAACTCCTTGTGTATATCCATTCAAACCGAGAAGCAAATCCTTCTGGGTCCTGCGTATTTCTCCAACGTTCCATTCCAAAAAACCAGCCTTGCATCTTGCTATGTGCTGCTCCTAACAGCAGCTTACAAGTCAAAACCAAAGGATAACAGCTGTTGTGTGTCACATAAACCAGAAGGAATTGATAGCTCTAATGACCAGCTCTCATGTTCAAATAAATCTTCATTTAAATGAGAGAGAGTTTTTAGACTATAGGCTTATTAAAATTTGGATCTTCCTTTTCTTGAAATCTGAAATAAAATTTAAATAACAACAATGAAACCTAAAATTAACAAAAATAAATAGAATTAGACTAAAGTTTAAAGTTAAGAAGTGATAAAATATATTAAATTATGCAAGTCATCAAACACCTCCAAACTTAAAACTTTGTTTGTCCTCAAGAAAAATAAAATAAAATAAAAGACTACTATAGACGATATCAAATAGACCCCATAGAGAAAGTGCCATCACTCACCAAGTCTGAATTAAATTTCATCTCTAGTGTCTTACTCTTTTAATATCAAGGATAGTAGGAAAATCAATAAAAAATTTAGCATTTTGTCAAGCAAGAGTTAAGAGGTTACTTCAACCTAAAGCTAAGACCTTGAGAGTGTGTATGTGTGATATAATCAATTTAACTCAAAACCACCTACAAATTTAGATAAAAGTAGAACAACAGAAATCAAAGGAAGTCTCTCAAAACCAAATCCCATAAGTTCAATTTTTAGAAATCCTCTCCAATAATGTAATCAAACACCAAAATTAGAGATCAAAAGGATTTTAATAAGGTTGTAATGATAGGCCACAAAGTAAAGGCTAGGAAAGAAATGGATAAGGAAAATTAAAGTAAACTAGAAAAATACTTGGTGGAAAGAACAATAAAAGAGATATTCCACATGATTCAAACCATAACTCTTTCTTGACTATATGCTCATACTGATGATATTACTGTTGCTATAATAAATGAAGCAATACCTATGTAACAACCCCGTCCTGGGAAGGGTGGAATCGCTATGTACATACCTGTCCTTTTTTCTTTCTTTTCTTTCTCTCTTCTCATTTTTTTTCTAGTCCTATGCGATCAGCATGAACATGATATACTTGTACTCTAAATTTCTAATTTAATAAATGGAACACCTGATAGACATTTCATTCAAACATTCATCCATAAGGGGCTCTCAAAGTCCATCCTATGTTCATAAAAACATAACTATTCTAGTTAGGAAGGGACTCCATCTCTACCATACATATAAGAAGGCACTAAGTCAATGTATAAGAGTTTACCATCACTCCATCATAACGGTTACACCATACCAAAAGATATATGGTTTAAAGTCAAACCCGACAAAACACCCCGACAAGGGACTCGTCCCAACATACAAACATAACCCATAATTCATGTAAGGTCGAATTAACAGGGAAGACACTAAACGTCTGCCTCTCCTTCTGCAGTAATGTCTTACTCCCCAGCCTTTTCGTCATTACCTGGACGTTTAAAACATAATACAAAATGAGTGTAATACTCAGTAAGCATTACACCATGTCATTAACGTACTAATCATCCATTATTTTTCTTTTGAAAACATGCATACATAAACATTTGCTACTTTGACAACACTTTCATGCATAAACAGTTTAAGAATTAAATCATACTTTCATGCATAAACATTTAAACAATATTTTCATGCATAACATTTAAATAGTACTTTCATGCATAAAAATTTAAACAGTACTTTCAAGCATAAACATTTAAACAGTACTTTTATGCATAACATTTAAACAGTACTTTCATGCATAAACATTTAAACAACATAAACATTTAAATAGTAATTTCATGCATAACATTTAAACAGTACTTTCATACATAATAATTTAAATAGTACTTTCATGATAACACTTAAACAGTACTTTCATGCATAACATTACTTTCACGTTTCACTTTTATTTGGCCTGTACACACTATTACGCCCCGTGTGTTGGGGTTAGTGGTCTTTTGGACCTAGACTCCACTCGTGGCCGAGGGTTAGGAATCCCTTTTCGTCAGGATGTAGCACTGGGTGCACTACCAATACTACTAACCCGGCATTGCAATCTGCTCAGTCCTTTGGTACCATCATTCATTTATCAGTCATAGCCATTACATAGTTTCATACATTAAAACATTCATCTCCTTTCAGTCCTTTCTTTCTTCATTCAGTCCTTAACTTTTCGGTCCTTTTCATTTAACAGTTCATTTATGGAAAAACATCATTTAAGATAATGGGCTTAAACATCATCTTTCATGCAATTACATATTTTCATACATATACATTCTTTTCATTTCTTTTCTTTCTTTGCAATTAAACATTTTCATTATCTTTTTTTAGTCCAATGCATATGCATTTATTTTTGAAAAAGAGTATTTCATGTCATGCTAGGTATAAATAAGACATTAATACATTGAGAGAGCATGTATGAAAATCTCATGACTTAGCATCTATGTTGTAACAGCCTGCTAGATATTCAATGGTGGAATTTCTATAGAATTTAGAAACCTCATAAAAACCTCATAAGTTTTCACGAATCGATCAATTGCATAGGTTTTAGTTTGTCAACATAATCAGTGTTATCACTCACTATGGTGCCAGAAATGCAATTAATCGTTTGAGGTAGTTAGAAGTGTCAGAATACGTTATAGTCTACACCACTAGACTCAATAGAATATTTAGGATTTTATGGTTCAGTAACCCATTTTCATAATTTCGGACGAAACGGCTGTTCGAAACTGTGAATTTATTTATAGGGGTAGTTCGGGGTTGAGTTTTGGTAAACGGTTTTTACTGTAGGTTAATATGAATATTTAGGATTTTTCAATACTAAGTTTATTGTACATTTTTTTGAGTGAATAGTAATTTCGATAAGCGTACTAAGTGCAGTGTTTTCAAAAATCACAGCGTGAAATGTCCAAATTAGGTTAGAGAAGTTTTATTTGGACACTTGGCAAGATCTTAGCCATACATAGTGAATAGTGTTAGACACTTGGCATAAAGAGGAGCTATTAGATGGATTTATGAAGGAAATCAAGGTGTAAGATCATGTCACCTAAGCAAAACCTTTTTCATCTGATCAACCAAATTAAGTCAGATCAAAGAGGGTTTCAACCCTAGTGAAACCCTAAATGGTTGGAATCCAATTAAAACCCCAAAAACTTGGTAGAAACCAAACCCTAAAGTTGGCCTTTAAACCCTTTTTGATCCAATTTCTAGCATTGTGTTTAATCACTTGATTAAATCACTTCCACATGCTATTAATTTCTCAAATTCTTGTTATGACATCATTATCCAACCTTTTAAACCTTGGAAGTTTGTTTGGGTCAAGAAAAATTAGATTTGTGCCTGATAGCATCTCAAACCCTAACCAAACCTCCTTTAAACCCCAAATTGAAGCCCACTCGGTTGGGGCCCACCAAGGCCCATGAATTTGGCCACATTGGCAAGGATTCTTGGAGAAGTTTCCTCGCCCACATGGCAAACCATTCACTGCCCTTGGCTGCACCCAATAGTGCCTTGATGAGATGGAGAAACCCACCCCATCAACCTCCATAACTCACAGCTTCTGCAGGCTATCCTTTCCCCTCTCTATTCTCTACTTTATGTCACATATCTACCTCCAATCAATGGTCATTCAGGTCCATATCTTCCTCCTACAGAAGTCTTGAGTCGTACAAGTTACACTTACTTCCCTTTCATCACTTCTTCACCCCGTTCACAGAGAGAAACCCAAAAGAGCTCTCTCGGGCAGATTTCTGGGTCTTTTTGCATGGAGCTTTTAGACCCTTTGTAAGTATTTTCACACAATGACTCCTTCATAAAAGTTGTTCCTCTTTGAGTATAGTTTCATTAGATATATTATTCGTATCATTCCATGATCATTTGGATGGTCAAAAGTATTTTTAACCAGGGAAAGATCATTCTGGACGTGAATCTGGAGAGTCTGTTATGTTTTGGAGTTTTTGACCAAGCTAATGGACATATCTTGGTCCGAAAATTTTATGGAGTGTTCTTAGCATGTGTTTGAGAGTGTTCATTGAGGTTTTGTTGCATGAATAAAGCTTTTGATGATAGATTTTCTTAGATCTAGAAACTTGAAAACTGGATGTGGCAAAATAGTTTTTATTTGGAGAAAGTATGTATATTTCGAGGTTTGATCTTACTCTAAAGGCTTTGATATTTTTATATGATGATCCTAAGTCTCTTATTTTCATGTTAGGATATTATTTTGATGATATTTAGTATTATTTTCAAAGATATGATTTTTCTATGCAAGAGGATTCCGTTTACGCCTAAAATTTGATGTGTTTGGGTTAGATCTATGTTTTATTGATTTTTAGCCATGTGATTTTAATTTTTATGGTTGGATATTCTTTAAGACACATTCTTAAACTATGTGATGCTTTATTTCGAAGATCTCACCTTCTTAATCCATTGATCAAGAGATTTATCAAAACTAGTTGAGGAAAAAGTTTCTGTTTTTGGACTAAGTGTAAAACCAAAAACTCCAAGTGTTATTTTGTGATTTTGGTGACTTTAGTTTGATAATTTAAAGCATGGTTGATGTTAGGATGATGTTATGAATATGTTAGAAGTAAGATTTGATTTTTGGAATTCTTGGAGATGTTTTGATTTAGGGTCAATGCTTGTGATTAAGTGTTTGGATCTTTTTACAAAAAGTTTGGTGTTGATTATTAGCTTTTTCTAAATGGATGTTTTAAGTATGATTGTAAACTTAGAATAGGAAGATCTTTGTTGCAAAATTTTAGTTTAAGCATGAGTTTTAAAGTTGGAAGGAATTGCAACAAAAATCAAGAGAAATAGCCTATGGATTCCGACAAGAGCTAAAGTTATCTGCCGAAAAGAGCTTTCCAAATTGGGGTCTTATGTGCCAAAAAGAGCTTTCCGAATTGGGGTCTTATGTGCGATTCCGACACCCGTAGCCAAAGTTATGGCCAAAAGACTGAAAAACACTCAAAATGGCCCCAATAAGGAACATATCACAATCAATTCCCGACTTTGCGCTGATCTGCCAACTCATGGTATCTCAACGCCATCAAGGTGCAATCTGACAGCTCAGCATCATCTGTCTCGGATCCCCCTGCATCAGTCGCGTCGGGTTGGAAAGAACTCGTCCTCTAGTTCAGAGTAGTGTCATCAGAATCCACAAAACAAGGACTTAGGTGCTTCACATTAAAGACATCAGAAGTCTTCAAGTGATTGGGAAGGTGCAACCTGTAAGCGTTATCATTGATCTTCTGCACGACCTCACAAGGTCCAATCTTCCGATCCTTAAGCTTATTATACTCACCAACAGGAAAACAATCACGAGTTAATACAGCCCAAACAAAATTACCAATATCAAAAAGTACCTGACGACGATGACTGTCAACCCGAGTCTTGTACTTGGTATTGCTCTCATGAATGGTCTGTTTCACCTGCTCATGGATACCCCGAAGATACTCTGCCATCTCATCTGCTTTAGGACTGAAACGTCCTTTATGTGGAATAGGGGCTAAGTCCAGCACCCCAGATGGGTTCTGACCATAGACAATCTCAAATGGGCTTAAACCTGTGGTTCTATTTTTCGATCTGTTGTAGGCAAATTCTGCTTGAGGCAATGCCAAATCCCACTGCTTCGGCTTCGTTCCTGCCAAACACCTCAAAAGGTTGCCCAAACTCCGGTTCACCACCTCGGTCTGGCCATCCGTCTGGGGGTGGTAGGCGCTACTAAAATTCAACTGCGTTCCCAGTTTCCCCCACAGGCTCTTCCAGAAATGACTGATGAACTTGGTATCACGATCTGAAATGATGGATCGAGGAACACTATGTAAACGCACAATCTCCCTGAAATAAAGATGGGCAATCCGGACAGCATCCATAGTCTTCCTGCAAGCTACAAAATGGGCCATCTTGGAAAACGTGTCAACCACAACAAAGATAGAATCCGAGGCCCTTTGGGTGCGGGGTAAGCCCAATACAAAATCCATGCTGACATCGAACCACGGAGCTTCAGGAACAGGTAAGGGAGTGTACAAGCCTGCATCGGTGAGAACTCCCTTAGATCGCTGGCACACATAACAACGGTCCACATAATGGGCCACATCACTAGTCAACTTGGGCCAATAAAAGTCAGAAGAGATAAGGGCCAAGGTCTTATCTCGGCCAAAGTGTCCCTCATTATGAAGCTCACTTATAATTTGCTGCCTCAATGAACAATCTGGAATGCACAACTGTAATCCACGAAACAGATACCCATTATGCAAAACAAAAATCATGACGGTGACCCTCAGTTACCTCCTGAAATATCCTTCCAAAGGAAGGATCAGCTACATATATATCTGTGAACGTCTCAAAGCCTGCAACTTTGGTACTCATGGTGGTGAGGAGTAAGGTACGACTGCTAAGGGCATCTGCGACGCGGTTCAGACTCCCTGCTTGGTGCCTCAGCGTAAAGGTGAATTCTTGCAAGTATGCCAGCCACTTGGCATGACGTCTACTCAGCTTGTGTTGACCATTGATGTACTTCAGGGCCTCATGATCGGTAAACAGAATAAACTCCTTCTATACTAGGTAGTGAAGCCAATGCTTCAGGGACTGAACTATGGCATAGAACTCCAGATCATAAGTGGAATAATTATTCTTTGATCCCGATAGCTTCTCACTGAAAAAAGCAACCGGACGACCTGCCTGACTCAGAACACCACCAATGCCAATGCCAGATGCATCACAATTTACCTAGAACACTTTGTCAAAATCAGGGAGTGCCAAAACTGGTGCCTCAGTCATCTTCTGCTTGACCAGTTGAAGACTGGCCTCTGCCTCCTCAGACCACTGGAAATCACGCCTCTTGAGGCACTCTGTGATAGAGGCAATCAGAGTACTGAAATTTCTAATGAACCGACGGTAGAAAGATGCCAATCCATGGAAACTTCGAATGTCATGTAAGGTCTTTGGTCTGGGCCACTCCAAGACTGCATCTATCTTTGACTGATCTGCATGAACACCATCAGTAGACACAACAAAACCAAGAAAAGTCACAGAAGTAGTGAAGAAAGAACACTTCTTCTGATTGACAAACAGGCACTCCGTTTTCAGCATCTCAAAAACAACACGGAGGTGATCGAAGTGTGAAGCCCATGTCGGACTATAAATGAGGATATCATCGAAGTAAACTACAACGAATTTCCCCATAAAAGGCCGCAAGACCTGATGCATAAATCTCATGAACGTGCTGGGCGCATTGGATAGTCCAAAAGGCATGCGCATCCACTCATACAACCCTTGTGGCGTCTTAAACGCCGTCTTCCACTCATCTCCAGGCCTTATTCTGATCTGGTGGTATCCGCTTTTAAGGTCAATTTTTGAGAAGACCTTAGAACCGGATAGCTGATCCAACATATCATCCAGACGGGGAATTGGAAACCGGTACTTCACTGTAATTTTGTTGATCGCTCGGTTGTCAACACACATACGCCAAGAACCATCTTTCTTTGGCACTAGCAGGGTAGGGTAGGGACTGCACATGGGCTCATACTCTCTCGGATATAGCCCCTCTCCAACAACTCTACCACCTGTCGCTGCAACTCTTCAGCCTCCTTGGGACTGAGGTGATATGCTGGTCGATTTGGCAAACTTGACCCAAGAACAAGGTCAATTTGATGCTGAATATCCCTCATAGGCGGTAGCCCAGGAGGAAGATCCTCTGGCATCAAGTCAGAGAATTTTGATAGCAGCCGCTGTACCTCTACTAGTAAATCTGTATCCACGTCAACTGCACTATTCTCGCAAGGTAGTAAAGCATAGACCATGCCTCCATGCTCAATCTCATCTAAAAACCTAGACATGGAAAGCAGGTTAGTATTATTGGCTACCGGGGTAGGAGTGAGTCCTTCCCGCCAGGGCGCTAACACAATCTTTTTGCCCTTGATGTTAAGGGAATACGTATTCTTCCGTCCATCATGAATGACACTGCGATCATACTGCCAAGGTCGACCCAACAATACATGACATGCATCCATAGACACAACATCACACCAGGCACTATCGAAATATTTTCTACCAATTGAAAAAGACACGAGGCATCACCTATCAACTGTTACCTCACTTCCTTTATTTAGCCATGACAACTTGTATGGCTTAGGATGACGGTCCGTCTTCAACTGCAATTTCTGGACAACCTCCTCGGAAACTAAATTCTCACAACTGCCGCTGTCAATGATCATTTTGCAGACTTTATCTGCAACTGTGCAGGTCGTGTGAAAAATATTGGTTCTCAACCAATCGTCCCCTGAATCGCCCTTGGGAGTCAGTAAACTCTTGCGAACGACCAGAGTCTCATGACCATCTCCATACAGCACATCATCAGTCTCATCATTGTCATACACGGGCTCGCCAATCTCCTCAGTCTCGTCTACCATGTTTTCCTCAATCAACAAATTTTTGCCCTTTTGATTAGCAGGCTTCCTGCAATCAGTCGCCCTATGCCCTTGTTCACCACAACGAAAACATCTAATAGTAGGGTTAGAATTACCCTACGGTGGCTACTGGACATGATGGGAATCCTGAGGGTGAACTGGCCGACTGTTGTGATCGCTCCTGATCACTAGTCTCCTGTTTTGCTGTTTTTCAACAGCAAGTGCACGCTGGTAGGCTTCCGAAACATTCCACAGTGAATGAAGGCTAAGGACATCTTGCAAGGGCTGGCGCAAACCCCCCAAATACCGCGCCACCATCTACTCCTCCGTCTCAGATAAATTGTTCCGGGGGACCAATTGGTAAAACTCCTCCGTGTAATCATCGACTGATCGCGCGCCCTGCCTCAACGCATGAAGTCGCTGAAACAAGGTTTGCGTGTAGCCGAAGGGAAGGAAGTGACCCTTCATCTTCTTCTTCATCTTCTCCCAATCAGTGATCTTGGCCTTGCCCTGCCTGTCTCGTGAACGTCGCAACTGCTCCCACCACGCAGATGCTCTGCCCTTGAGTTTGATGGCGATCAGTTTCACTTTCACACGATCAGGGACGTCCTTATAATAAAAAATACGCTCTACTTCATTAATCCAATCCACGAATCCCTCGGCCTGTAACGTACCAGAAAACTCAGGCAGATCGACTCAAAAATCGAGGTCTCCATGACGCTCCTCCCGACCACGGTGCTCCTGGAATAGAGCACGATTGTGATATGGGTTTTCGAAAGTGGAATTAGAATCGTGATCAGAGGCCTCACGATCCTCGAAATCCTGCGCTGCCAGGCNTAAGACCTTGAGAGTGTGTATGTGTGATATAATCAATTTAACTCAAAACCACCTACAAATTTAGATAAAAGTAGAACAACAGAAATCAAAGGAAGTCTCTCAAAACCAAATCCCATAAGTTCAATTTTTAGAAATCCTCTCCAATAATGTAATCAAACACCAAAATTAGAGATCAAAAGGATTTTAATAAGGTTGTAATGATAGGCCACAAAGTAAAGGCTAGGAAAGAAATGGATAAGGAAAATTAAAGTAAACTAGAAAAATACTTGGTGGAAAGAACAATAAAAGAGATATTTCACAGGATTCAAACCATAACTCCTTCTTGACTATATGCTCATACTGATGATATTATTGTTGCTATAATAAATGAAGCAATACCTATGTAACAACCCCGTCCTGGGAAGGGTGGAATCGCTATGTACATACCTGTCCTTTTTTCTTTCTTTTCTTTCTCTCTTCTCATTTTTTTTCTAGTCCTATGCGATCAGCATGAACATGATATACTTGTACTCTAAATTTCTAATTTAATAAATGGAACACCTGATAGACATTTCATTCAAACATTCATCCATAAGGGGCTCTCAAAGTCCATCCTATGTTCATAAAAACATAACTATTCTAGTTAGGAAGGGACTCCATCTCTACCATACATATAAGAAGGCACTAAGTCAATGTATAAGAGTTTACCATCACTCCATCATAACGGTTACACCATACCAAAAGATATATGGTTTAAAGTCAAACCCGACAAAACACCCCGACAAGGGACTCGTCCCAACATACAAACATAACCCATAATTCATGTAAGGTCGAATTAACAGGGAAGACACTAAACGTCTGCCTCTCCTTCTGCAGTAATGTCTTACTCCCCAGCCTTTTCGTCATTACCTGGACGTTTAAAACATAATACAAAATGAGTGTAATACTCAGTAAGCATTACACCATGTCATTAACGTACTAATCATCCATTATTTTTCTTTTGAAAACATGCATACATAAACATTTGCTACTTTGACAACACTTTCATGCATAAACAGTTTAAGAATTAAATCATACTTTCATGCATAAACATTTAAACAATATTTTCATGCATAACATTTAAATAGTACTTTCATGCATAAAAATTTAAACAGTACTTTCAAGCATAAACATTTAAACAGTATTTTTATGCATAACATTTAAACAGTACTTTCATGCATAAACAACATAAAATTTAAATAGTACTTTCATGCATAACATTTAAACAGTACTTTCATACATAATAATTTAAACAGTACTTTCATGATAACACTTAAACAGTACTTTCATGCATAACATTACTTTCGTGTTTCACTTTTATTTGGCCGGTACATACTATTACGCCCCATGTGTTGGGGTTAGTGGTCTTTTGGACCTAGACTCCACTCGTGGCCGAGGGTTAGGAATCCCTTTTTGTCAGGGTGTAGCACTGGGTGCACTACCAATACTACTAATCCGGCATTGAAATCTGCTCAGTCCTTTGGTACCATCATTCATTTATCAGTCATAGCCATTACTTAGTTTCATACATTAAAACATTCATTTCCTTTCAGTCCTTTCTTTCTTTCATTCAGTCCTTAACTTTTCGGTCCTTTTCATTTAACAGTTCATTTATGGAAAAACATCATTTAAGATAATGGGCTTAAACATCATCTTTCATGCAATTACATATTTTCATACATATACATTCTTTTCATTTCTTTTCTTTCTTTGCAATTAAACATTTTCATTATCTTTTTTTAGTCCAATGCATATGCATTTATTTTTGAAAAAGAGTATTTCATGTCATGCTAGGTATAAATAAGACATTAATACATTGAGAGAGCATGTATGAAAATCTCATGACTTAGCATCTATGTTGTAACAGCCTGCTAGATATTCAATGGTGGAATTTCTATAGAATTTAGAAACCTCATAAAAACCTCATAAGTTTTCACGAATCGATCAATTGCATAGGTTTTAGTTTGTCAACATAATCAGTGTTATCACTCACTATGGTGCCAGAAATGCAATTAATCGTTTGAGGTAGTTAGAAGTGTCAGAATACGTTATAGTCTACACCACTAGACTCAATAGAATATTTAGGATTTTATGGTTCAGTAACCCATTTTCATAATTTCGGACGAAACGGCTGTTCGAAACTGTGAATTTATTTATAGGGGTAGTTCGGGGTTGAGTTTTGGTAAACGGTTTTTACTGTAGGTTAATATGAATATTTAGGATTTTTCAATACTAAGTTTATTGTACATTTTTTTGAGTGAATAGTAATTTCGATAAGCGTACTAAGTGCAGTGTTTTCAAAAATCACAGCGTGAAATGTCCAAATTAGGTTAGAGAAGTTTTATTTGGACACTTGGCAAGATCTTAGCCATACATAGTGAATAGTGTTAGACACTTGGCATAAAGAGGAGCTATTAGATGGATTTATGAAGGAAATCAAGGTGTAAGATCATGTCACCTAAGCAAAACCTTTTTCATCTGATCAACCAAATTGAGTCAGATCAAAGAGGGTTTCAACCCTAGTGAAACCCTAAATGGTTGGAATCCAATTGAAACCCCAAAAACTTGGTTGAAACCAAACCCTAAAGTTGGCCTTTAAACCCTTTTTTATCCAATTTCTAGCATTGTGTTTAATCACTTGATTAAATCACTTCCACATGCTATTAATTTCTCAAATTCTTGTTATGACATCATTATCCAACCTTTTAAACCTTCGAAATTTGTTTGGGTCAAGAAAAATTAGATTTGTGCCTGATAGCATCTCAAACCCTAACCAAACATCCTTTAAACCCCAAATTGAAGCCCACTCGGTTGGGGCCCACCAAGGCCCACGAATTTGGCCACCTTGGCAAGGCATCTAGGAGAAGTTTCCTCGCCCACATGGCAGACCATTCACTGCCCTTGGCTGCACCCAATAGTGCCTTGATGAGATGGAGAAACTCACCCCATCAACCTCCATAACTCACAGCTTCTGCAGGCTGTCCTTTCCCCTCTCTATTCTCTACTTTATGTCACATATTTACCTCCAATCAATAGTCATTCAGGTCCATATCTTCCTCATACAGAAGTCTTGAGTCGTGCAAGTTACACTTACTTCCCTTTCATCACTTTTTCACCCCGTTCACAGAGAGAAACCCAAAAGAGCTCTCTCGGGCAGATTTCTGGGTCTTTTTGCATGGAGCTTTTAGACCCTTTGTAAGTATTTTCACACTATGACTCCTTCATAAAAGTTGTTCCTCTTTGAGTATAGTTTCAGAAGATATATTATTCGTATCATTCCATGATCATTTGGTTGGTCAAAAGTATTTTTAACCAGGGAAAGATCATTCTGGGCGTGAATCTGGAGAGTATGTTATGTTTTGGAGTTTTTGACCAAGCTAATGGACATATCTTGGTCCGAAAATTTTATGGAGTGTTCTTAGCATGTGTTTAAGAGTGTTCATTGAGGTTTTGTTGCATGAATAAAGCTTTTGATGATAGATTTTCTTAGATCTAGAAACTTGAAAACTGGATGTGGTAAAACAGTTTTTATTTGGAGAAAGTATGTATATTTCGAGGTTTGATCTTACTCTAAAGGCTTTGATATTTTTATATGATGATCCTAAGTCTCTTATTTTCATGTTAGGATATTATTTTGATGATATTTAGTATTATTTTCAAAGATATGATTTTTCTATGCAAGAGGATTCCGTTTACGCCTAAAATTTGATGTGTTTGGGTTAGATCTATGTTTTATTGATTTTTAGCCATGTGATTTTAATTTTTATGGTTGGATATTCTTTAAGACACATTCTTAAATCATGTGATGCTTTATTTCGAAGATCTCACCTTCTTAATCCATTGATCAAGAGATTTATCAAAACTAGTTGAGGAAAAAGTTTCTGTTTTTGGACTAAGTGTAAAACCAAAAACTCCAAGTGCTATTTTGTGATTTTGGTGACTTTAGTTTGATGATTTAAAACATGGTTGATGTTAGGATGATGTTATGAATATGTTAGAAGTAAGATTTGATTTTTGGAATTCTTGGAGATGTTTTGATTTAGGGTCAATGCTTGTGATTAAGTGTTTGGATCTTTTTACAAAAAGTTTGGTGTTGATTATTAGCTTTTTCTAAATGGATGTTTTAAGTATGATTGTAAACTTAGAATAAGAAGATCTTTGTTGCAAAATTTTGGTTTAAGCATGAGTTTTAAAGTTGGAAGAATTGCAACAAAAATCAAGAGAAATAGCCTATGGATTCCGACAAGAGCTAAAGTTATCTGCCGAAAAGAGCTTTCCAAATTGGGGTCTTATGTGCTGAAAAGAGCTTTCCGAATTGGGGTCTTATGTGTGATTCCGACACCCGTAGCCAAAGTTATGGCCAAAAGACTGAAACGCACTCAAAACGGCCCCAATGAGGAACATATCACAATCAATTCCCGACTTTGCGCTGATCTGCCAACTCATGGTATCTCAAGGTGCAATCTGACAGCTCAGCATCATCTGTCTCGGATCCCCCTGCATCAGTCGCCCCGGGTTGGAAAGAACTCGTCCTCTAGTTCAGAGTAGTGTCATCAGAATCCACAAAACAAGGACTTAGGTGCTTCACATTAAAGACATCAGAAGTCTTCAAGTGATTGGGAAGGTGCAACCTGTAAGCGTTATCATTGATCTTCTGCACGACCTCACGAGGTCCAATCTTCCGATCCTTAAGCTTATTATACTCACCAACAGGAAAACGATCACGAGTTAATAACAGCCCAAACAAAATCACCAACATCAAAAAGTACCTGACGACGATGACTATCAACCCGAGTCTTATACTTGGTATTGCTCTCATGAATGGTCTGTTTCACCTGCTAATGGATACCCCGAAGATACTCTGCCATCTCATCTGCTTTAGGATTGAAACGTCCTATACGTGGAATAGGGGCTAAGTCCAGCACCCCACATGGGTTCTGACCATAGACAATCTCAAATGGGCTTAAGCATGTGGTTCTATTTTTCGATCTGTTGTAGGCAAATTCTGCTTGAGGCAATGCCAAATCCCACTGCTTCGGCTTCGTTCCTGCCAAACATCTCAAAAGGTTGCCCAAACTCCAGTTCACCACCTCGGTCTGGCCATCCATCTGGGGGTGGTAGGCGCTACTAAAATTCAACTGCGTTCCCAGTTTCCCCCACAGGCTCTTCCAGAAATGACTGATGAACTTGGTATCACGATCTGAAATGATGGATCGAGGAACACCATGTAAACGCACAATCCACCTGAAATAAAGATGGGCAATCCGGACAGCATCCATAGTCTTCTTGCAAGCTACAAAATGGGCCATCTTGGAAAACCTGTCAACCACAACAAAGATAGAATCCGAGGCCCTTTGGGTGCGGGGTAAGCCCAATACAAAATCCATGCTGACATCGAACCAAGGAGCTTCAGGAACAGGTAAAGGAGTGTACAAGCCTGCATTGGTGAGAACTCCCTTAGATCGCTGGCACACATAACAACGGTCCACATAATGGGCCACATCACTAGTCAACTTGGGCCAATAAAAGTCAGAAGAGATAAGGGCCAAGGTCTTATCTCGGCCAAAGTGTCCCTCATTATGAAGCTCACTAATAATTTGCTGCCTCAATGAACAATCTGGAATGCACAACTGTAATCCACGAAACAGATACCCATTATGCAAAACAAAATCATGACGGTGACCCTCAGTTACCTCCTGAAATATCATTCCAAAGGAAGGATCAGCTGCATACATATCTGTGAACGGCGCCAAAAACTTGACTCGGTTTCGAATGTGCTTCCAAGTGTAGAAGTGTCAAGTTGTATCAAGGATAAGTCCAGAATCGTATTCCACAGGGACAATGGGTTATCAAAGCGTATAAGGGATTTGTGAGTAACAAATGAATCGAGTATGAGAGATGAAAATAAAATTAAAATGCAATTAAAAAAAAATGATTGAAGTCGAAATTAGAGTTTCTAATCAAAAAGGCAAATTAACGAACACTTGGGTTGGGTTTGAGATTCTTTTTATTTCGGATTCTAGATAATTTCTCGATTAACAATCCAGTCAAGGTATTGATATTCGGAAGATAAAAAATTAAGCTCAAGTTTTTGTAATATTTTCTCAAGAAATTCTCTAATTTACTAGCCAAACTTATATTTATAATCAATCGAAAGAAGCCTTGATAATTTCAAGCTTTTGTTGTGCCTTACGTCAACAACAAAACAAGAGCAAGAGCCACAATCTATTTTCCATTTAAATCCGACTAGTAACTTAGTGAAATCAACATTAAACAACAAAATATTGCATCAAACTAGAATATTCTAAAATAAATTAAATCTCATTCCACAACCCAAGCTTTAAAAATTAGTTACACATGANAAAGATGCCAATCCATGGAAACTTCGGATGTCATGTAAGGTCCTTGGTCTGGGCCACTCCAAGACTGCATCTATCTTTGACTGATCTGCATGAACACCATCAGTAGACACAACAAAACCAAGAAAAGTCACAGAAGTAGTGAAGAAAGAACACTTCTTCTGATTGACAAACAGGCACTCCGTTTTCAGCATCTCAAAAACAGCACGGAGGTGATCGAAGTGTGAAGCCCATGTCGGACTATAAATGAGGATATCATCGAAGTAAACTACAATGAATTTCCCCATAAAAGGCCACAAGACCTGATGCATAAATCTCATGAACGTGCTGGGCGCATTGGATAGTCCAAAAGGCATGACCATCCACTCATACAACCCTTGTGGCGTCTTAAACGCCGTCTTCCACTCATCTCCAGGCCTTATTCTGATCTGGTGGTATCCGCTTTTAAGGTCAATTTTTGAGAAGACCTTAGAACCGGATAGCTGATCCAACATATCATCCAGACGGGGAATTGGAAACCGGTACTTCACTATAATTTTGTTGATCGCTCGGCTGTCAACACACATATGCCAAGAACCATCTTTCTTTGGCACTAGCAGGGCAGGGTAGGGACTGCACATGGGCTCATACTCTCTCGGATATAGCCCCTCTCCAACAACTCTACCACCTGTCGCTGCAACTCTTCAGCCTCCTTGGGACTGAGGTGATATGCTGGTCGATTTGGCAAACTTGACCCAAGAACAAGGTCAATTTGATGCTGAATATCCCTCATAGGCGGTAGCCCAGGAGGAAGATCCTCTGGCATCAAGTCGGAGAATTCTGATAGCAGCCACTGTACCTCTACTAGTAAATCTGTATCCACATCTACTGCACTATTCTCGCAAGGTAGTAAATCATAGACCATGCCTCCATGCTCAATCTCATCTAAAAACCTAGACATGGAAAGCAGGTTAGTATTATTGGCTACCGGGGTAGGAGTGAGTCCTTCCCGCCGAGGCGCCAACATAATCTTTTTGCCCTTGATGTTAAGGGAATACGTATTCTTCCGTCCATCATGAATGACACTGCGATCATACTGCCAAGGTCGACCCAACAATACATGACATGCATCCATAGACACAACATCACACCAGGCACTATCGAAATATTTTCTACCAATTGAAAAAGACACGAGGCATCGCCTATCAACTGTTACCTCACTTCCTTTATTTAGCCATGATAACTTGTATGGCTTAGGATGACGGTCCGTCTTCAACTGCAATTTCTGGACAACCTCCTCGGAAACTACATTCTCACAACTATCGCTGTCAATGATCATTTTGCAGACTTTATCTGCAACTGTGCAGGTCGTGTGAAAAATATTGGTTCTCAACCAATCGTCCCCTGAATCGCCCTTGGGAGTCAGTAAACTCTTGCGAACGACCAGAGTCTCATGACCATCTCCATATAGCACATCATCAGTCTCATCATCGTCATACACGGGCTCGCCAATCTCCTCAGTCTCGTCTACCACGTTTTCCTCAATCAACAAATTTTTGCCCTTTTGATTACCAGGCTTCCTGCAATCAGTCGCCCTATGCCCTTGTTCACCACAACGAAAACATCTAATAGTAGGGTTAGAATTACCCTACGGTGACTGCTGGACATGATGGGAATCCTGAGGGCGAACTGGCCGACTGTTGTGATCACTCCTGATCACTAGTCTCCTGTTTTTCTGTTTTTCAACAGCAAGTGCACGCTGGTAGGCTTTCGAAACATTCCACAGTGAATGAAGGCTAAGGACATCTTGCAAGGGCTGGCGCAAACCCGCCAAATACCGTGCCACCATTTGCTCCTCCGTCTCAGATAAATCGTTCCAAGGGACCAATTGGTAAAACTCCTCCGTGTAATCATCGACTGATCGCGCGCCTTGCCTCAACGCATGAAGTCGCTGAAACAAGGTTTGCGTGTAGCCGAAGGGAAGGAAGTGACCCTTCATCTTCTTCTTCATCTTCTCCCAATCAGTGATCTTGGCCTTGCCCTGCCTGTCTCGTGAACGTCGCAACTGCTCCCACCACGCAGATGCTCTGCCCTTGAGTTTGATGGCGATCAGTTTCACTTTCACACGATCAGGGACTTCCTTATAATAAAAAATACGCTCCACTTCATTAATCCAATCCACGAATCCCTCGGCCTGTAACGTACCAGAAAACTCAGGCAGATCGACCCGAAAACTGAGGTCTCCATGACGCTCCTCCCGACCACAGTGCTCCTGGAATAGAGCACGATTGTGATATGGGTTTTCGAAAGTGGAATTAGAATCGTGATCAGAGGCCTCACGATCCTCGAAATCCTGCGCTGCCAGGCACTGGGTTAATTCTGCGACTTGCCTCTGCAAATCCTCAATCATCGCATCCTGAATGCTACGATCACAGCGTTGGGCTTCCTCATTCGGAACCTGCCCACGACGACCACAACCACCAGCCATTGAAAATGGTGAAATTTCCCAGGAAGATGTTGAAGCTCTAATGCCAACTGACGCCGGAAAGGATAGCGATTATCCTGCAGGCTAGATCCAACAGATGATTCACAGGAGAAAATTCACCCAAAACCAGAGAGCAAAGTCTCTAGGGTTTAACGGAATATTATAAAATCAAGCAATCCTCAAAATCAGTCCACAAGCCGGACTGTTATAGCCAAAAATCGTGTTTATCCGAATTTTGCCAAAAATAGAAAAATCTCATAAATCAGTCTAAATTGAAATTCAAAATAAAATAAGCAATCTGCAAAAAATCTGGCCCAAATCGGATTTAAAATGACTTCCTAACTGACAAACGAAATATTACCATAAATAGTAAAAAATAACTAAAACTAGTGATTCGATGGGGAAAACAGCAGAATTTGAGGTCGAAAAATAGGCACATGGAGCTATGTGGATAACGTGTGTGCCGAAAAGAGCTTTCCGAATTGGGGTCTTATGTGCGATTCCGACACCCGTAGCCAAAGTTATGGCTAAAAGACTGAAACGCACTCAAAACGGCCCCAATGAGGAACATATCACAATCAATTCCTGACTTTACGCTGATCTGCCAACTCATGGTATCTCAGCGCCATCAAGGTGCAATATGACAGCTCAGCATCATCTGTCTCGGATCCTCCTGCATCAATAAGCTAGGCCTAAATAGCTTTAGAAATTCAAAACTAGGAGAAGTTTTTTCGGAAAGCAAACATCCTAATTATCCCATAAAAATTAAATGGTAACTAATAAACAAGAATATTCTTCCACAAATCTGGCCATTGGAGTGATCAAAATCACCTCCAAAAGTAGAAAGGAAACTTTCCTAAAAGATATAACCTTCAAACCGGATGTGGTGTGAAAGCTTGCTTTACACCACCAAATAACAGATTGACACATCAGCCTTGTATTCTTTTAAGAAACAAATGAGACGTACAGGATTAGGGCCCAAATTTAAATTAAAATCAAGTCAATTTCTCGTCTTCTATTTGAGACTAACCTATCAGATTGACTATGAGCACTCTTTGTAAATAGAACCAGATCTTCACAGGTTTGGTTGGGCTAGCAAGAGAGCGATAATTCCAATAACTAGCTATTCACTCCATCACTCATCCACGTCAACTAATCAGTTTTATTTTTTCAAAGAAAGAAACAAAGAAGACTTTTCATCTCTCTTCCATGCCAATGTTCACTGTAAATATTTCCCAATTTTACTGTAATTTTCAACTCACCAATATTCTCTCCAAGTTTGTAAATGCCTTTGTTGTAATGTGAGATAAAGGAATCCAAGAGTGGGTTCATGATATTTATATACTTATTAGCTAATTTATTAATTTTTGTGTTTTGTTAGCACTTTTCCCTCATCCGATTTTGTTTATTCTCAATGACATGTTAAAATTTCTTATATCTTTTGGATTTCTTCCTCAGATCAGTAGGAGATTAGAGAAAAGAAATGAAAAGAAATTTTTGTTATTTTTATTTAATTTTCACCTCATCATAGGTCCTCTTTAATTCTCAATTTTGTGTCAATTAATTTTATTTTATTTTTATTAGCTCTAGGTTTTCTACTTGCCATTGGTTTGGATATTGAGAAAATCAAAGAAAATTTTTGAATACCTATAAAGAAAACCAAAGGAAAAAAAAAATCAAAGGTTGAATATGAAATCCAAGGTCTTAAAGTTATGTTTGAGGAGAGAGAAAGAGAGCGAGCGATGAGAGGGGAGAGAATGCTTGAGAAGATGGTCATGACAAAGTTTGAGATTCGCTGCATTTGCATCTATCATAACAAAGAAAAAGAGCTGACATGGTTGTTTGCTATTAAAGGGTATAAATTAAATTTAGATTTTCACCTCATCCAGCTCCTAGGCACTCCCTTCCTAAGAAAAAAAATGGTAATGTAAATTGATTATTTAAGAGGGGCAATGCATGGTAATTGATTAATTCGCGCTCGAAACATAGCCATCAAATTAATAATGCATGGTGACCATCAAACTCTGGCCGGGTTCCAAAATAACATCGTTTTGGTGGTAGGCTGGGCTGGTGTCATATATTAGTTTTAATTAGTAATTTGGGTGAAAAGTCTAAGGTACGGTTTGGCCATTTGAAATTTCATCTCAAACTTAAAATTCTCATCTCATCATTACAACTTTTTCAAATTCCCATACAAAATATAATAAATAATTTAACTTTTTTTAACTTTTTCAAATCCCAAAACAATAATAATATTAAAATATAATATTTTAATATTTTATTTTAAAACTCAAAATTCTCATCTAAAAATTCTTAGTGGCCAAGCAGATCAAAACTTACAGTGTCCAAAAAAGTGTAATTTCTAAATTTAAAAAAAAAAATGGCCAGCAACATGCCATAAATTTATAATTTTTAAAACATTCACAATATACCCTAAATTTTACTCATAATTCTATAAATATAGAAAATGCCCCACAAAAAACAAAAAAAAAAAAAAAATTATAATCCCATATGCTCTCTAAAATTTTTTAAAATCTTAATTTACCTATAAATGCCTCTATCTAATTTTTTTGCCCAATAGCCTCAAAAGTTTGTATAATTTATATATATTATATATTTTTAATGGTGTGGCCTCACCAAGATTAAATTAAAACTTATTAATATTATAGATCTCAAAGTTTTTTGTTATATAATATTGGGTTTCTTAATATGGAATCCAAAATGAAAATACAAAAAAAAAAAAAAATCATTTAAGATTGATGATCTATATGAAAAATAGTTGAAAGATTTTATCCTCTAAACTTTTTTGAGCAAAACAAAATTTATATAAGGTCTCAAGTATAGCATTATATATTTAAAGTGACATGAAAATATATAGATTTTATATGAAACTTGATAAACTAGTTTACATACAAGAATGAAAGATGTTCATCTAAATGATCACTAGATAGTTTTTAAGAATAAAATAAATTTTAAATATTTCATTACAAAATAATAATGGATGAATATTATTCCATAAAATATTATCGTCAGAAATTTGAAACATATATTAAGTTGTATTTTTATAAATTTATTTCTTTATATATGTAGCAAATTATCAAGATCTAATTTTATATATGCTTATATTTTTATAATTTTTAATCTCTTTTATGTTACATAATATGATACATGGTTGAAAAGTTATCACCCATTACAAGAAAAATAAATTTTTATATCACTTAAATTGAAGTGAAAAATATAAAATTGTTACCAAAATTTTAAAATGGTTATTTTTTTATCCAATTGAAATTATGGAAAAAGTTACTTTTCTTGTATTGGCCTTCCACCACTTTCATGGAACTATAGCCTTGGTAGAGAGGGGGCTGGGAGACCAATAATGGTGGTCAGAATAGTCAGCTGGAAAGTCTGGAAAAAGTAGTACGTAAATTAACGTGGTAAAATTAATGAACACATCTCAGAGAAGCTCTATATCTACGAACAGAGCTTGAATCACCTGTAAAATAAAAATCTCGTTCTTCTTGCAGGATCATGTATAGCTCTAACCTCAATATATATTTATATATATAAAGATCAAATTAATTAAAAAATAATATTATATATAATTATAAAATATATAAGTATCACATAATTTATATATAATTATAAAATATATAAGTATCATATAATTACTTTAAAAAATAATAAAATTTATTATTAAAAAATTTACTTCTTTTATATAAATTTAATATTAATTTATTTTTTTTAAAAAAATTACACAATACTCACACGTTCATTATTATAACTGTCATTTCTCATTCTCTTAATTGACCGAAAGTAGTTAGATTGAGCTCCAAGACTCTGCACGTACTAATGTAAAGCAGATCATAACCCCCAAATCTTGGCCGGCATTGAAAGCTGGAAATCAAATCAAATCAAATCAAATCAACTGATTATCGATGGGTAAATAGCGGCAATAGACGAATTAAGTCAGCTTTCACTCAATCCTTTCCCTCATTCTACTACATTATTTCATAATTCATCATACCAATTAGCGACAAAACCCGTATTAATCGTCACACAGTCAAAAAGACAAATAAAAAGGAAATATTAACGGATGCTCGAGTCTTGACGTATACTGAAGTGGAGAATCCATTTTTCTTCGTAAACTCAGATTTTCAAAACGTTATACATTTGGAAAAAATGAATGCTTTGAAAATGAGAAAAAAGACAGTACGTTCTTTTAGGTTTACTAAGAGTACTTAAAACTGTTGCAGGAAAAGGAAGAAGCTAGCAGACAACATTAAAATAATTTTGTATGGAACAGTCCCGGATCGAAGCACTTCTGCTGATCCTAATAAGTAGCAAAATAAAGAGCACCAGTGTGGATTACATCTTAGTTAATATACATACACACACACACACACACACACACACACATATATATATATGATCATCATCACTTTCTGGGGCTCATGGACATGTTATCTCATTGGGTATATGTGTGTGTGTTAACTTATTAATTAGACGAAGTATCATCTCAACTGTTGAGTTCTAGATCAGATAGGGTTTAATTAACTGAAACATGAACACGTGTATATATATATGTCTATTCTTCAGTACTTCTCTCTTAATTTCTTTGACTAAAAGACATCAAGGATGTAATTAATGGGAGACAGCCCCACTATTCATTAGAACATAAAACAGCCACTTTTAAGTGTCAAAGTACCTATAGTTACTTAATTTGACATATACAGACCTTGTTCTTTTCCTCGACGATTTTCCATTAAGGAAGCCATAGCTATACAAGCTTGATCTCGTACGTACATAGAATTTAATGCTCAGAAAGAATATTGGGAGCCGGATTTGGTCGGTTATAGCAGTGAGGAGAGAACTTTAATTTGGTACGTGATATGAAAAACATGTAGGTAAATGTTTATAAACCAAGTAACGGGGCAGCATGAGTTTAATTAATTGACTAAGTTTGTTTAGATCGAACAAAAGCTGATCATGAGATCTTTGGGACCACAATCTCATTTACCTAACTATATATATACTAACATAAACTAATCTTCAGTGTTTTTCTGCTCATATATCGTGGATTGAAAATGCATGGGATCCAAATGTGTTTTACCTAACTAGCTATAATATCATGAACTTTTTTTTATTTTTTATGGTAGCTATAATATGAACTAAACTTTAATGCTTTAATTTGCTCATGATCGGTATATATATTCTCTTAATTTATGAGGCATTTTGGTCATATAAAGCTGCGGACAAGAACCCTTGATCGCGGTGGAACTGTTATAGTGGAGAAAGTAATTTTTAACAGATACGACTATCTAGAAAATTAGAAACATCATCCATGTGTTTCTTGCCCTAATTAATTTGACAGTACTGTTGGGCTCACTCTATACACCTACAAAACAAGGCTACAGACAGAAATTATAAGCTTTGTGTCCTTTTAACGTCACATATTCTGGCTCAAACGTCACGTATTCTTCTGTTACGACTGACCAACTATAAAAAATAAATAAATAAATAAATGAATGAATTTTCCACAGAACAGAAGAATGTCCAAACTGAAATGATCAGCTCTTTGCACCCCTTCGGCCTTCAAAAACGATGAAATATATATTTATTTTAAAGCCTACTGTTCTTGCGTCTAGCTATTATTTTTTCCCTGCAACTTACGGGCGAGAGGAAGAGGGAGATCAGAGAGAGAGAGAGACATCGGGTGCCGACATCAAAGTGATCCCATCGCATATGCCTTGGAGCCTTAAAATGTTACGATCTGTGACATGTTGTATGAACAACGTTCCTAATAAGCATTGTACCTTGACGTTGCTATCAAACGTCTTTATTGAAAATCCCATTAGTAATCAGAAACGTCGCGTTCAAATGATACGATTTGTGCTCCATTAAAGAGACAGTTTCATAGCAAAAGTCCAACCCTCGGACCCAGAAATTAAGACCGCAGCTTTCACTCATTAATTTATACTAGAAAACAATATTTTATCCTGGTTGTGGTCGGAAGCTTAACTGTGGAGGAAAGTAGTTATATTATTTTGATTTTCATGATCTTAATTTGAACATTTTGTCTGACTTCATTATTATACTTAAATCATATAGCCTCCACTTAAACAGTTATTTCTAACTATTAGAATATAAATTAAATAAATAGATTGGTCTCTATTTATTAGTTGAATTTGAAATATTTAAGATAAATGGCACCTAGTGATGTATATATAGTTGGATCTACTAATTACCGGAAATCAATAAACAATACATGAAGAAGAGACTTTTTTCGGTATGAAATCACTATTTATTTTAAAAGCTTAAGTTGATAAAAAATATAAAATTAATTATTTATATTATATCTTTAACATTCAAAAATACATTAAATGATTAATTAATTTATCATTTTCTATCGTTTAAAGTACATTTCAAAAAATCTGAAAAGAAAAATCTCGAACTCTTGGAGGCATAATTCTGCAAAGTCAATCAAAACATACACACTTGCAGCATGAGGTATCTTGAAATCGAAGGCAAAATCTTGATAAAACCAATATTAATATCATAATCACATGCTTTAGGTCGATCAAATTTCAAAACTAAACATATTAAATATATATGATGGCATGACTTGCGTTCGTATATTCTAATATATAATAGTCGTATCAAATGGAAAATGGACTAGATCTTTCACCTGTAAATGATCTTTTGTCGTGGTCGACGTGGAGAAAGGACAAGGAAAGCTTCTCTCTCTCTCTCTCTCTCAAGTGTTATCGTCATAATATATATAATCTTCTCATGTCGAGCAATCAATCAACCGTATACTCTGTTTACACCGACCATAAAGTTCCCCAGCAGAGTAATATGGAAAATGCCTGTTGCGAGTGCATGATGTAAACTGGCTGAGCGCCGTTTATTAAATTTTTTCCTCTCTCTCATCCTCTTTTTATCTTTTTCAATTATCTCATTTCTCTTTTATAATTAGTTCTAAGTGTTTATTTATCTATAAACTCTTTAACAGACCATACTTCTCGTCGGTCAAAAAAAAATATAATTCTTTAGCAAAGGAGGCAACTTTCGAGATCAACAATGAGTTGCACAAATTGAAAAAAGTGAAGTTTTCATTGTAAATAGAATTCAAAGATGACCCAGTTACAAAACCTCCCAATCTCACCCAGTTTTTGTGCTCTGCAAAGTACTAAGATATAAACGAGATTAATTTATTCAATTAAGAAAAATAGAAAAGTGAAAAATATTCTTGATTTAAATTTAAGAAGTAAATGTGAATAGCAGATGAATATAAAAGGAACAAAACGTGAAAAGCCACACGGCTTGGAATTTGGACTAGGAGTCTTGGAATATTTTGCGCAGTAGTTCTACTGAAATTTACAAATAGAAAGTGAAAGACAGAGGGAGAGCTTTGCAGTTGGTTGAGGGGTTATTAGCATTTGGGTAGACACACTTGGGTGTTGAGAGTTTGAGAAAGATGGGTGAAGGGGCAAAGTGGGGGATTATGGATGGGGATGCATATTATATACCTTTTTTTTTTTATTCTTTTGACAATGGTTGGAGCTCGTAGCTTTGAATCTTAATTTTTATTTCAGAACTTCTAGTCGTCTAGGGCACAGAGATGAGAAAGAGATTAGAAAAAAAAATAGAGAGACGAGAAAGAAGATAAAGAAGAAAGAGAGATATGTTTTTGTCTTGTCCTTTTTTTTTTTTTTTTTTATTCTTTTCGTACGGCCGATTACATGCCGATTGTATATCCTAACTGCACCTAGTAGTTTTGGAGTAATATACCATGCATTTGACTTTGAGTAGTGTTACATACAATTACTTTTATGTACTTTCTGCACATTCTATTGATGTAATTAGCTGTATCAATTTTTTTAATACAAAACTAATCATATTAATAGAGTGCACAAAAGAGTATGCAAAAGTGACTACACATAAAATTTTTGGTTGAATTTTGAGGTGTAAAACTTCGTAGCAGAAGATCACACTTTTTTTTTAATTTTTATATTTTTTTTCCCTCTAAGCTTCCCGTAGAAGACATGGAAGGCTTGGAAATAGCTTAAGTGCCTAGGGCTGGTTTGACCAAACTATTTCATCTTATTTCATCATTATAATTTTCTTAAACTCGTACACAAAATATATTAAACCATTCAACTTTTTCAAATTTTAAAACAAAAATAATATTATAACTATATTTTATATTTAGTATTTGCGATATTAAATGTTTGAACTCATCTATTCTTTTTGTTTTCGTAAATCGAACATAAAGAAAAATGTTCCTACAAGAAAAGTTGTATATGATCTGACTAAATAATATATATGATCTAACTTGACCTATGAAAAGTTGTAATTCGATCAATGCCCACTTATTTTTAATATTTATGTCTAATTGCTTTGTAAATACAGCAAGCTGCTATATATTAGTTTGGTTACACAAAACTAAACTATCTCATCTCAGTTCATCTCATATAATCATTATAAATTTTCTAAACTTTCACATAAAATATAATAAAAAATTCAACATTTTCAAATAAAAAAAATTATAATAATATTTTATTCAACTTTCAACAAAGCATTTTATTTCATCTCATCTAAACTGCGTAACCCAACGAGACCTAAATATTCTAAAAGAAAAAAAAAATTATTTTCAGTTCAAGTAAGATTTTCCACCATGAATTAATTTGAGTTGATTGGTTGAGTTTCAATAGTTGCGATGACACGTTTGCATCCAAACAGCAACGAATCCAGAATCGGTGCTACAGCCCAGATGTGGTGTTTATTAGGGTCTATTCCAAAGGATTCGATTGCTGGAAAAGGGCTCTTTCTTTGTAGTGATCACAATTAACTCTCGTCTTAATTAGGAATGATTTGATTATTCAAATCATTGCCTTTTATTTTATTTGTTAGCTAGCTTTGATTCTTTGTCTTCCACCATATGATGGGAGTCCCAAATATTTGTCAAAAGGACCATAAGCTCTAATCCCTGCTTGCTGAAGAATTGTTTGTTGGATCTCTTTCTTGGTATTGTTGCTGAAGAAGATGAAAGTTTTGTCAAGGTTGAGTCTTTGTCCAATGACCTGTTCATAGTTCCTGAAAACTTGCCTTAGTCTACTCCATTTTTTTGGTTTGGATCTGCAAAATACTAGACTGTCATCAGCAAATAGTAGGTGATTCACCTTTAAGCCTCCTCGAGCTGCTGGGAAACCAAAAATAAGGCCCTGCCTCTCAGCTCTATTGAGACTATGACTCAGAAACTCTGAGCAAATGATGAAGAGGTAGGGAGAGAGAGGATCTCCCTGCCTGATTCCTCTGGAGGGGTAAAAGGGTTTTTGAGAGAGGCCATTGACCAACAGAGAATAGCTGACAGTTGTAACACACTGCATTATCAAATCTACCCAATTGGCAGCAAAGCCCATTGTAAGCATAACTTTATACAAGAACTCTCATTCCACACGATCATAAGCCTTGCTCATGTCAAGTTTTAAGGCCATAAACCATTATTTTTTCCTTTGAGTCTAGTCTGCATAGAGTGTAAAAGCTCATAAGCAACAACTACATTGTCAGAAATTAATCTCCCTGGGGCAAAGGCACTTTGAGAAGTTGAAATCAGGTTGGGTAAGATGGTTTTGAGCCTATTTGCTATCACTTTAGAAATGATTTTATAGAGGACATTACATAAACTGATGGGTTTGAAGTCAACCACTGATTGGGGGGATTTTTTCTTGGGAATAAGAGAGATGAAAGTTTGATTGAGATCATTAAGGCCTTGTCTAGTATTGAGAACTTCCATGAGAGCTTCTGTTACTTTCTTACCAATTGTGCACCAATGTTGTTGATAGAAGACAGCTGGGAAACCATCAGGTCCAGGGGGATCCAAGAGGGTTCATGCCTTTAATTGCTGCTACCACTTCTTCTTCAGTGAAGGCCTTAGTGAGAGAAGAGTTCATATCTTCACTTACTAGAGGTTGGACAGACTGTAGAGCTGCTTCAATATTCCTCAGATAAGAAGTGGAGAAGAGGTCTTGGTAGAAGGTTTGAAAAGTCCTGGCAATTCCTTCTTGGCTAGATTCTACAACACCATCCTCACTTGTGACCAGTTTAATTGTGTTCACCTGTTTCCTCTGAGTAGCACACTTATGAAAGTATTTGGTGTTTCTATCCCCTTCCCTAAGCCATCTTTGTTTGGCTCTCTGCCTCCATTTTAGCTCTTCTTCTTCTAAGTACCCATCTATTTCCTTTTGAATTGACTTTATCTGGCAACTAGATTGGCCTATGTTAGAGTCTTGTAGTCTTTTAAGCTTTTCTCTCTTATGATCAAGCATTCTCTTTTGATTTCTGAAAGCCTCTTTACTCCATAACCTGAGTTTTTCTTTCCATGCTTCCAATCCTTCTCGAGTACCTTTAAGTTTGGATCCATTAAACCTCCTCTGGTTCCATGCTTCTTTGATAAGCTCCATGCATCCCTCTCTTTTTCCCCAAGCCACTTCATATCTGAAAATTTTTTGTTTGGGAGCTTCTTCCTTATCAGGATTCATACATTGGATTAGGAGTGGGTTATGGTCAGAGCATTGTCCAGGCAGTATGTAGGCTTGATTAATTGCAAAAATATTTGACCAACCTTCATTTATCAGGGCCCTATCTAATCTAGACTTAGTAAGCTCAGACCCCTCCCTTCTGTTGCACCAGATAAACTTTGAGCCTATGTAACCAATGTCATCCAGACCACAATCCAATAAGCCCATTCTGAAATCTTCCATTTGCTAGAAAGGCCGTATATTAGAACCAAATTGCTCATCTTGGTAAATGATTTCATTAAAATCTCCCATGCACAACCAAGGAGTTTGGATTCTAGATTGGATTACTCTCAATAGGTCCCAACTTTCATTTCTTCTAGTTGTAACAGGTTGGCCATAAAAGCCAGTAAGAATCCTTTTGTTAATCGAGTTATTAGAGTTGATCAACAGGGATATGTGATGTTGTGAGTAAGAGTCTAGCTCAGCTTCCAACCCCTCCTTCCATATAAAAGCCAGCCCACCACTCCTACGAAGACTGTCAACCGAGAAGCTACATTCAGATTTTAGTTTGTCTCTAATGTTTTCAATCCTACCCCTCCTACATTTGGTTTCACTTAGAAAAATTACATTCGGGCACTTTTCTTTCACCAGAAGGTGAAGTTCATGAATTTTCCGAGGGTTCCCAAGCCTTCGGTAGTTCCAAGCTAAGCAATTCATGAGGATTGGCAGGGCTGGGCTCCAGCCTCTGCCATCTTAGCTTGTTTTGCCCTCTTTCTTGTCATGATAGGTCCATGCATCTCTATCCCTGGCCTTTTCTTTTGTTTAAGGCCATTAGATTCACCCATGATAGTGTCAGTAAGATCATGTGATCTGGGAGGGCCAAGCACTCCCATATGTCCCATACCTCTTACCCTTCTTTTCCATGTAGGGCCTTTAGTGTGATTGAAGGAAACCACCTTAACGAGAGAGTTGTGGGAAGGGGAGCTAACCTGGGGAGTATCCTTGATAGGACTTGCATTGGAACAGTTCTTATGGACCATATTGAAGTCTTGATCTGTAGGGGCTTGGCTTGATAACACGGGTTCTTTTGACTGCTCTTCTACCACGAGGGGGGTCCCTAGGATAGCACTGCTTGCCTGAAGAGAGGTGTCACGCTGACCACACTGTTTGTACTTGCTACCTTTCTCAGGTAAGAGTCTAGTTAGCTGGAAGTTGTCAGAGCTTCCCATTTCTGCTTGCTTGGAAGCTACTCCAGCGTTGCCTTGTGCGATAGGTCCCGTCCCATCCAAGTCAGCCCTACTGTCCCCTGACTTGTTTTGGTGCCAACTACCTGAACTTTCAGTTTCACCTCCCTTCTTGCCAAAAAAGGAAGCACTTCTCAATTGGGAATTAGCCCTAAGCCACAGTCCATACTGTGGTTCCGATTCTTCACGTAGTTTCCCTCCCAATGGAGAGTTTGGGCAGGAAAGACCGACGTGTTTGATTGTCCCACATTGAAAGCAGAATGTAGGTAACCTCTTGTACTTGAAAGGGATCCAATACCGTTTAGATATATCTAGTAAGACTGGAACCCTGAGGAAACTTCCCCATGCCATTCCACTTACATCCACGTCCACTAATTGAACAGGGCCTACAGCTAAACCCAACCTCTCCCCCATGGTTTTGTTCATACCAGCAAAAGGTAGCTCATGGAGTTGTAACCAAAAAGGTTCATAGTTGAAAACAATATCCTTGGGTGCCAAACAACCTTCGCAGTTGAATAAACACACTAAGGACCTGTCAAAGGACCAGGGTCTTCCCCCTAGAACACGGTCTTTTCTAGGGGATTTTGAAACTCAACAAGACTTCTGTTAAAGCCTAAATCCTTGAAGTGCACCTGGCCTTCTACTTTCCACGCTTTGCTCATCGTGGAACGAAAAGGTCCTCTGTTTACCTCTTTATCTGCTACCACTAGAACAGCCAGACATTTTTTACTTTTCTCAATGGATAACTGGACTTCCTCTGTCAGGACAAGGACTTCCTGCTTCTCTTCCTCCGTGAGCCTTAGACCTTCGTAAAGATTGGATATTTCTTCTGCCATAACTGTAACACTGATACCAGTCAATGCCTATAGCGGATTAAACTCTTCGAACAAAGTTCAAGAGGAGGACCTCTATGTTCTGAAGAACAATAGAGAGAAAACATCCTACCTTTCTAACCGAGAGAGGGGAGCTCGATTGTTTTTATATCTAATATATAATATACTATAGTTTAGAAATATAGTAATATTTTATTATAATATATAATCAAACATATATGTTAATTATATTATATTTTACTATAATATAATATAAAATATCATATTACATCTAGTATTATTATAGTCAAGTATATATATTAGCCTATATATAACATATATATGGTATCATGACATAGGGTCATCTGTAGTACCAGCATATATAGTGTTAAAATATTAGATTATAACTAAAATATAATATGATAATATAATATTTTCTAGTATAACATGTACATACTATCATATATAGTGTCATCTATAGTACTAGCATTTAGAGTGTATTCTAATTAGACTAAAACTAAAATATACTATGTTATATATATATATATATATATTAAACTATATGTAACATATATATACTATCATATATAGTGTCATCTATAGTGCTAGAATAGAGAGTGTCCTCTAATTAGCCTATAACTAAAATATAATATGTTAATATACTAAACAAGTCATAACATACATTTACTATAACATATATGTGATCTTTATGTGATATAATACTATAATATAGTATCGTATATATAGTATACTATATTATACTACATCATATAACTTCTACTATATTATATATAATATAATATAGTATAATACAATCTATTAAATATAATATAATATATACTATATTAAAAATGATAAATATAATATATAGTGTTTAATGTTATTTATATTATATTTAATATTATAATAAATTATTATGATAATAAGCATTATATTTAATAATAACATAATTCGGCAATAAATTTCAGTTAATACGTTTGAACATATTAACTTACCGTTCGAACGGTGTTGCATATATAAGTTGCCGCGGACGTCATTTTCACGGAAACCAAACGTGTGCATTTCCTTCATTCCAAGCCGTTAACCGTCCATCTCCGCCGTTCAATGTCGTCTTCGCCGTCGTCAACAGTACCCACTCGAAGCCTCTTCCTCTAAGTATCAGTATTCTTCTTTTTCAAACCATTTTACCGTTTAGATTTAGGTTTTTGATGGATTATTTGTTTGAATTAGGATAAAGTGATTTATCCATCAATACTCACCGTAGATTTACTTTAATCCATTGTAGGAAGGTTTATTTAGGTTTCTATATGATTTATTTTGGTGAAAAATCCATGCAATCGAAGGATTCAATGGATTTCAATGGCTGAGTTGACTCAGTCTGGTATACGAAATCGATTAGTATACCGTTCGAACACTATAAACATCATTCAAAATGTATTCACTAACCATTCGAATGTTGTTTTAGACGTTCAAACGGTCAGGCCAATTCCACCTGTTCGACCATTCATGTAAACGTTTGAACATTACAATTACCATTCAATCACTATATTGGGTGTTCTAACGATCATAGTTATACATTCGAACGTTGTTTTATACGTTCAAACTGTACATGTGTACCGTTCGAGCACTATTTTAGACGTTCGAACGGTATAATTAAATTTACTAATATTTATTAATTGTTTTTTTTTATTCCATATTATAGTTCCATTAAATTTTAACGAGAATAATTTCTATATTATAATTAAATTAATGTCGTAATTTACCACAAGTCTTTTTTTAATATTATATTTCTATTAATATTAATCTAATTAATATTGAATAATGCGATATTATTTATTAAAAATTATGTTGTTCACAATGTCTCACTTTATTAAATTGCTATTCGTTTGAAAGTACTTTGAATAGTTATTTATTGTATTTTTATTGTTAATGTTGTATATCTAATTTTAAATTTTAAATTTCAGGTTGATTATAATGTCTTCTTCTAGGGCAGGATGTAAGCGATGCAATCCTGTTGAAACTAGTAGTGATCCAGTCAGGGAGAGGACTATTTCACTAAAGCGACCGGTAAAGATTTCTTATTTCCAGAGTCTTGTCTGGGAGGATCATTCACTGCCATCAGTCTTCAGCGATCGTAGTTAGGGACCTATCCTAGATGAGTGGGAGGAAGCATGGGAGCCAGTCTCCTATATTGACATTGTTGCTGAGTTCTATAAAGAGCTAGGTAGTGCTAGCCCATGATGAAGGGGCCTACAAGATCTCTATCTGAGGAGTACCCATTGTATTTTCACGGGTTGGACTTGCTGAGCATCTCGGTATTCCTAGGCTGCCAGATGCGTATCCGAATNTATAACATATATATGGTATCATGACATAGGGTCATCTGTAGTACCAGCATATATAGTGTTAAAATATTAGATTATAACTAAAATATAATATGATAATATAATATTTTCTAGTATAACATGTACATACTATCATATATAGTGTCATCTATAGTACTAGCATTTAGAGTGTATTCTAATTAGACTAAAACTAAAATATACTATGTTATATATATATATATATATATTAAACTATATGTAACATATATATACTATCATATATAGTGTCATCTATAGTGCTAGAATAGAGAGTGTCCTCTAATTAGCCTATAACTAAAATATAATATGTTAATATACTAAACAAGTCATAACATACATTTACTATAACATATATGTGATCTTTATGTGATATAATACTATAATATAGTATCGTATATATAGTATACTATATTATACTACATCATATAACTTCTACTATATTATATATAATATAATATAGTATAATACAATCTATTAAATATAATATAATATATACTATATTAAAAATGATAAATATAATATATAGTGTTTAATGTTATTTATATTATATTTAATATTATAATAAATTATTATGATAATAAGCATTATATTTAATAATAACATAATTCGGCAATAAATTTCAGTTAATACGTTTGAACATATTAACTTACCGTTCGAACGGTGTTGCATATATAAGTTGCCGCGGACGTCATTTTCACGGAAACCAAACGTGTGCATTTCCTTCATTTCAAGCCGTTAACTGTCCATCTTCGCTGTTCAATGTCGTCTTCGCCGTCATCAATAGTACCCACTCGAAGCCTCTTCCTCTAAGTATCGGTATTCTTCTTTTTCAAACCATTTTACCGTTTAGATTTAGGTTTTTGATGGATTATTTGTTTGAATTAGGATAAAGTGATTTATCCATCAATACTCACCGTAGATTTACTTTAATCCATTGTAGGAAGGTTTATTTAGGTTTCTATATGATTTATTTTGGTGAAAAATCCATGCAATCGAAGGATTCAATGGATTTCAATGGCTGAGTTGACTCAGTCTGGTATACGAAATCGATTAGTATACCGTTCGAACACTATAAACATCATTCAAAATGTATTCACTAACCATTCGAATGTTGTTTTAGACGTTCAAACGGTCAGGCCAATTCCACCTGTTCGATCATTCATGTAAACGTTTGAACATTACAGTTACCATTCGATCACTATATTGGATGTTCTAACGATCATAGTTATACATTCGAACGTTGTTTTATACGTTCAAACTGTACATGTGTACCGTTCGAGCACTATTTTAGACGTTCGAACGGTATAATTAAATTTAGTAATATTTATTAATTGTTTTTTTATTCCATATTATAGTTCCATTAAATTTTAACGAGAATAATTTCTATATTATAATTAAATTAATGTCGTAATTTACCACAAGTCATTTTTTAATATTATATTTCTATTAATATTAATCTAATTAATATTGAATAATCCGATATTATTTATTAAAAATTATGTTGTTCACAATCTCTCACTTTATTAAATTGTTATTCGTTTGAAAGTACTTTGAATAGTTATTTATTGTATTTTTATTGTTAATGTTGTATATCTAATTTTTAATTTTTAATTTCAGGTTGATTATAATGTCTTCTTCTAGGTCAGGATGTAAGCGACGCAATCCTGTTGAAACTAGTAGTGGTCCAATCAGGGAGAGGATTGTTTCACTGAAGCGACCAGTGAAGATTTCTGATTTCCAGAGTCTTGTCTGGGAGGATCATTCACTGCCATCAGTCTTCAGCAATCGTGGTTGGGGACCTATCCTAGATGAGTGGGAGGAAGCATGGGAGCCAGTCTCCTATATTGACATTATTGATGAGTTCTATAAAGAGCTCAGTAGTGCTAGCCCAGATGATGGAGGGGCCTACAGGATCTCCATCCGAGGAGTACCCATTGTATTTTCACGGGTTGGACTTGCTGAGCATCTCGGTATTCCTAAGCTGCCAGATGCATATCCGAATGTGGTGCCTAGAGAATCTGATCCTTCAGCTGAGGCAGAGACAGCTGAGGAGGAGGATCGGTTTATACTAATGAGGTCAATACCCTTGCTGATCATGAGGTGAGGGATTTGGTTGTTGGTCTAGATGCTCCACCGTATGACGGGATGAAGAGCATCAAATAGGTGGATTTATCTTCTTTCTTCAAGATCTTGAATTTGATAATTGCCAACAACATTGACCCTCGGCAGCACAAGACAAAGGTTGGTATTGATCGGACGAAATTTATGATGCGGGTCGCTCGTGGCATTCCAATAAACTTGGTGGGGTATATATTCAATAGGATTCGATCAGAGTCTCGGTACATTTTGATGAATATACTGCCATTCAAAATCCTGATCACCCAATTTCTGCTATTTGCTGGTATTGTGCTTGATGTTGCCGAGCGTAAACGGGAGCCGATGTGACCAATAAACAACACCACCCTCTCACGCAACACGGGACACTTGAGACTGCATCTTTGTGGACATGTTCCAGAACCGGTTGATCCTCAGATAGATGCACAGCCGGGAGATCATGGAATACCAGCTACTAAGACATCCACACGGGTTGAGGCATCAATAAACAATGTTACTCGTGAGGAGATGGCTAAGATCATGCGTGAAGCGATTAGCAAGTAGACATCAGCGGTGATCGATGCAGTGCATATGGAGATCCATTCTGCTGTGCCTATGCTTCGTACTGAGATTACTATGTTACGTACAGAGTTTGATGCCATGTTTGCGACTCAGGTCACCATCAGTACTCGACTGACATAAATAAAGGAACGTATAGCTACAGTCGAGGAAGTGTGCAAAGACTTGGGGTTTTAATTAGTACCTTCTATCTTTTATTTATTTATTTTTTGTTTTAAGCATATATGGACAATATTTTATGTTTTGTAAATTCAGTATTTAACTATTATTTTATATTTTCTAACTAATTATTAATTTATATTATTTCTATTATTTAATTAACCAATTTCTTATAATTACTAGTTAATATAAATATAATTCTGTAAAAAAAATAAATAAATATAAAAATAAAAACTCTGGTCACCGTTCGACCCCTTCAAATTAAGTTTGAATCATGCTGATGCATCATTCGAACGGTTAAATTGGAATGTTCAAACGATGTATCATTTTCCTCTAAAAAAATTTACTTAACGGGCCAAAATTAGGTTCGAGCATTACAATTTAGACATTTGAATGGTGAATCATTAATGTTCGAACGGTTAACTTATTTGGGCGTTCGAACGGTTTGGACATTCCGTCGTTTTTTGGGAACGAAATAGTTCCTAAATCTCACTTTTTGGGACGATTTTCAATTCATCCCAAAGAAAATTCATCCCAAAATATCTTTTTTGTTGTACTGATTGCTTCGAACCCTCATGCATGTAGCCTTTTGACATTGCCATCCAAAATTTGCCTCAAAATGTCTTTGTTGCCTTGCTCTTCTTCAAATTGAATCAACTGCTCATATATTTGCTGAAGTAAATTTGGCTTATACTGAAGTTTAGAAACATTTTTTAGAAATATTCTGTTGATTTTCCTCATTGCTAATCTTAAACTAGCTAGACTAGGGCTAGATTGATGCAATGGTGGCAAAAGTCCTAGAGGAATGACCAAGTAATTAGCAATATTTGAGCTTTAATTCTCATGCTTAATTTTGTGGATAATTTATGGCTACCAAGAAGTAATGAGTATTATAAGAATGAAACCCTCGAGCATCAATTATAATAAAAAGTTTCAATCAATTATAATAACATTGATGTAGGTCCATTAGGCAATTTGGGTGGCATAGGACATTGTTAAGGTATTATGATATATATATGAGACTTTTGTATGCTTGCTTTTGACTCCTCACATTACTCTGGCATTAGAACCAAGACTTATATGTCCAACCGTCATGGCATTTAAACAGGGTTTAATATAATGTTGAGCAGGGATTTACCAATATGTCATTTGAATCTGAGTTAACCAATTTCACATTGAATAGAATTAAGATTATTCTGATGGCTAGTTAATCAATAGAAACTCAAGATCACTGAGATTCTGAAAAGATGCAAAACATATAGAAAACTCCAAAAGTAAAGTTTTTTGATAAAATTCGAAATCAATTTCTAAAACCCATAAGTCGAGCTTAAATAGCTACAAAAATCTGGAGTTATAAGAATTTTGCTTGAAAAGGGAGAATCCTAATTATTGCATAAAAATAAAATATGTAATAAAATAAGAATCCTACCAAAAATCTAGCCCAAATTGAATCAAAATCATCTCTCTAAAACTGAAACAGAAATATTTCCATAAGAGCCAAAAAGCAATCCAAATTGGCGATTAGAAGCAGAAAATGAATTTTTTGGGGTCAAAATGTGGATCACAAAGTGTCACTACAACAAATATGGCTTTTAGTGACAGATTAGAAATAGTGACGGTTTCCAAACTGTGACTAAAACGTATTTTCTGTGACGGTTTGTGGGAACTGTCACTAAATGTTGGGCAATAATTTTTTAACGTTCGGACATTTCGCTTAATTTGTGAATACGTCACAGTAACGTTCAAACTTTATGTCTATTTACGTGCGAACGTAAAAATTTTAGCACGAACGTTCGAACGTTTTATCTACTTATGTGCGAACGTTAAAATTATTAGCGCCAAAGTTCGAACGTTAAAGTTATAAGGTTCGAACATTATATGTTAATTTGCATATATTAACCATAATATATATTTGTTTAATAGTAAGGTTGAACAAGCTAATATTAAAGAAAATTAAGAGTAGAAATTAAGCTACAATACATACATTAAATATCTGTGTCCATTACATATGTCGAAAATAAAAAATAAAAAATGATTAATTTTTACAAATGACATTTAGAACTGCTGGTTTACAAAAGATCAAAACTCCTCAGGGGAACAAGATCTGGCGTAGGACCAGACTCGGTCAGGGGAACAAGATCTGGCGTAGGACCAGACTGACGTCGAGCTGAGCCTCTCCCCTGTCCAATGCTCCGACGGTGTGTGGTCATGTCGATGGGGCTCATCTGGTTTAGCATCATCTCCTCCGCCTGGAGTGGCACTCCCCAGGCTAGTAATAAGCGGCTGATGATAACTCCATGCGGGAGATTATCTGTTGTAACGATGCTGGCCTCATAACGAATCTGCTCAAATATAACGAGGGGCAAGTCAATGGGCTCACCACGTGCCAAGCGAATCAGGAACTATGCATGAGCCCAACTGAATGTGCTTTTATGTGCCACAGGGTCTACATTTGTTGCAACAAAAATTTGCAACATGCGAAAGAAAGGAAGCAGCTGATTCTGGCTGAAGGAGTTCGGCCTATCGAGCTTCGTACGGTCTTTGCAGTGAGGATGTAGAAATCCTGATCCCACTCATCATCACCAACCTCAATAGCAATAGGATCGCCCTCAAGTCGATCTTCTTCATGATTGGGCATCAACTCAACAGGGCCCGAAGATGAAGCAGAAGCGGCTGGATCTGCCTCGAATGTGCCTGGAGCAAATGCAGCTGCTGTGTCACCAGCTTAAGCAACTGTCGGCTCAGGTAGTATATGCGGAATCTGGAGTAACTCAGCGATAACATTGGTCGAGAACTGAAAATATACACCGCGTACAGTGAGCGTATGGGATGATGCATTGTTAGGCATGGTGGCCATCCTAATGTAAAACTCTCGAACCATTGAGTGGTAAATCTTTCCCCTCAATGTGCATATTGGGCCCCAGCCTCTGGTGATGAAGACGTCTCTCAGCATCTTCCGCTCCTAGATGAGCTCATCGAACTCATTAATAAGGATTTCTCATTCATCCATAACAGTTCGTGCCTCCAATCAAGTAATGTCCGGATTGCCTCCATCCTTCCCTCGCTTTCTGGTTGTCATATACTGAGTCATATCCTGAAAATTAAAAAAATAGACATTAGAATAATTAAAAAAATGATTAGAATCACATATACATACATATTACGACATATACGGATTATACAGAAAATTAAAATATCATCATTATAAATTTACATAATTTTGACAGTAAATTTTTTAAATAATTTCACTTTTTCAATATCTAAAATAATAATAATAATAAGAAGAAACAATATAAAAAAATTTTAATAGAAAAATGTTCGAACGTTAGAGAATTAACGTTTGCACGTTACAAATTAAAAAGTTCACGTCCGAATACAACAGAGTTGACGTTCGAACGTAAGTTCTAAAGTTTCAACGTAAACCATTAACATGCGAACGTATAAAGCAAAACTAAATGAACGAATTTACGTCCGAATGTAAATTCGAACGTAACCTATATTTGGATACACGTTCGAATGTATTGGAATAAACATTCAAACGTAAAACAAATCCAAACGTCCTCATATTTAAGTTCAAACATTTTATTGACATTTGGACGTTCTATCCAACGTTTAATTTAAATGTTTGAAAAAAATATACTATGAATAAGTTCTTTACGTCCGAACGTTAAAACTAAACGTTTAGACGTAATGAATTTGAACCGTCATACGTCTGAATGTTCTTCGTAGCTGAAGAATACCAACAGTTTACGTTCGAATGTTTTATCCAACGTACTCTGAAAACGTTGGATAAAAACGTTTGAATGTCAGAAGTTACGTTTGCATGTTACAATGTAACGTGCGAACTTAAGGAATCCATAAGGTCACACGTTCGAACGTTTTAAGAGTAACGTCCAAACATTACGAAATCGAATCGCTGAGTCGACTCAGCCATTACCGAAAGCTTCGAAACGCATCTTTCGAAGCAAAAAACAACCATAAAAACTAATCTAAATGCAATGAGGAATGTTTCTACAGTACTATTTTATGAATTTACAATGAATGGTAGCCGAAACTACAAAGAAAAAAACCGATTAAATTGGAAATAAGTAGTAGAGGGGAGGGCACATTACCTTTTAGTGACGGTTGCGGTGGCGTTTGACGGCGGTGTGCGTGGCGTTTGAACGATTGGATTGATTGGTTTGAGTCAAAGGCACGTGTAGGGATGGTGGTGAGCAAGGATGGTGGTAGAGTCTCGTCTGCGATTCCCGCCTACAGTGCTCTGATAGTTTGGTTAATGGGCCATTTTCTGGGAAAACGGTGAGATTGGTTTTTGGGCCATTATCTGGGATAATGGCGAGGACATGTTTAAAGGATATTTTGGGCCAAATGGGATTTTGGCGTGCGTGGTAAAATTGTGGATTTTGAGACATGTGCATTTGACATCCTTTCATGCATATTGTTGTGGCTTTAATATATTTTTATCTTGTGGCGTTTGGAATATTACTTACCTGTGGTACCATTTTTAGTACCGTAGATTTTGATGCAGAGATTGAGGAGGAGGAGGCTGAGCCCGAGGAGGCAGCTCTGCCTGAGGATTGATTTGGAGTGCTTAATTATGTATAATATTTGTAGTTGTTTTAATGATATGTATTCGGATTTGAGATGTTGTTGAACATGTAATATTTTATTTACGCATGTTTTAATTTAGTTTGTAATTAAACAAAAAAATTCTGGTACTTAGTTATATGACTTTATTATCCGCTGCGTGTTTTTATTTGTACACATATTGCATGTACACACACACTTGGCACTTGGTGATGGGATGTGTGACCCGTGTTATCATCATCCCGACGTCTCGATTTCCACGTGACCATACGTGGGAGTTGGGGCATCACACATTCTTTCCTTAACATGCATTCGTTCTTTTTTTTCACTTTTATTGGCCATTTGCACACTGTTACGCCCCATGTGCTGGGATTAGCGGTCTTTTGGACCTGATTCCGCCCGTGGCCACGGGTTTGGGAATCCATTCCGTCAGGGTGCAGCACTGGGTGCACTACCAGTACTACTTACCCGGCATTGCAATCTACCTCTTTATAGTCCATTCATTTGGTACCATTCCTTTTCAGTCCATCTGGCCGTTACGTATTTTCATACATCATCCATTCAGTCCTGTCTATTCTTTCCTTTACACTCGTTTCCTTTCCTTTCCAGTCCATTCTTTCATTTCAGTCCTTACGTTTCTTACAGTTCTTGCATTTCTTCATTTCTTTCGCTTCATAAGAGTTTTAATTAAGAAAATGGTTTTACTTAAAAGAAGTTCCTATAAGAGAAAATGGTTTTCTTCCTTTTATTTTGTAAAAGTCAATTTAGAAAGAATCATTTTTTTAGGAAAAATCTTGTTTTCTTTGTTTTCTTTTCTTACTCTTCGTTACAGCTTCAGTCCTTGCATTCCTTAACGGTTCTTACGTCTTTTAAGGCTTCTTTTCGTTTCCTTTTCATGAACATACATACAATACGTACTACATATAGCATCCATTCACATGCATACACGTACATACTTTGGTTGCATAAAGAGGGGCTGCCAAGGAAGGCCGTTACGTACTTATACTAGAAAACTTACGTTTCATTTTCGTTTTCTTTTTAGATAAATGCTTTCATCTTTTTCTTCTTTTCTATACATAAAAACTTTAGAAGAGTATGAATGTAATACTTACCTGGACTTCATGCCATACTCATTCCATGCAATCCATTCATGTGCGTGTCAGATGGCAACCTACATGCATATACATAACCTTACGTCATCATCTATCTAATGCATAAGTAACTATTCTAAAAATAGAACTATGCCTCACTTGGAACACTCTCCGTCCATCCCTGGGCTTTCATGTGCCATTTACTATGCTAAAACCTTCCGGGTCTTATTCCTTAAAGTGAACCCTCGTGATTCACCTTAGGGTTAAGACACTAAGATTTCCATCTCGTTCTTCTAATTCCACAATCTGACGCATGATTCCGACCGACAGAGTCATGCGTCCCAACCTTAGACAACTTACCCGTTACTATCTTCACGTATCCTAGCCCATACTACGTCCTCATTCCCATCCATTCAGGCTACACGAATTCAGCCAACTCTTGGGCTAAAATACTATGTAACCATGGTCAGGACAAATTATCCATTACATATGGTAAACCTGTCCGGTACACGTATCTCGCCAGAGATACCTGCATCTCATCCCCTTTTATCACCTAAGAACAACTTATAGCTCCAATGAACGTCCGCTTGTATAAACAAGCTCCATACTCCAATACCAACTTGCTCAGACCCGGTTGATAGGATTCTTCCTACTTCCTAACTCTGTACAAGTTCATCCCAACACTTGATAGGAGAGGACTGCATGCATAAATGCACCTCTATCACGTCACGCAACTCAAGACTAAGCTCGGGTCACGTCACGATACCCATCATGCTTCCGCTGCACGCTCTGATACTTCTCCATCACTTCCTTATACTCTCAGCCACAAGTCAGTCTTAAGGCAATACCCGTTACCTTGAACTACAGGCCACATCACTACTGCTTTGGGACACTGTTACACAATTCCCGCCACTTGACAAGAGGACTGCATCCACAAATGCGCCTCTGTCACATTATGAAGCTCAAGAAAGATTCTTGAGTTACAATACGGGGCCCATCGTGCTTTTGCTGCACTCTCTGATACCTTTTCACCACTTCTATATACTCTTAGCCATAATCAACCACAAGGTGAATCTCGTCACCCCGGACTACAAGCCATATCACCAATGTTTTGGGACACTGTTACACAGTTCCCGCCACTTGACAAGAGGACTGCATCCACAAATGCTCCTCTGTCACATTATGCAGCTCAGGGCACATTCCCAATTAACAAAACAATGCCCATCATGCTTCTACTGCACTCTCTGATACTTTTCTACCACTTCCATATACTCTTTAGCTATAGTCAACCACAAGGTGATACACGTCACCCCGGACTATAAGCCATATCACCACTGCTTTGGGACACTGTTACACAGTTTCCCAACATTACACCATACACTCCACACTTCTCTGCTACACCATCCAATCCTTCGTGACACGCCCTCCGGTGTATCATGACCTAGTACAGAGTACACTCACGTGAGCTCTCTTCCATCCACACTACAACACACATTGCTATGATACACGCCTCACGGTGCATCTCTACGCGACACGAAGTCCACGCCACGCATACTCCTTGCGTTACAACACTCTTCATCACGATGCACGGTGACCTCGTGGTGGTCAAAGGTGGCGGAGCACGGCGGCATCACGCCGTGAACAGTACATCTGAAAATGGTGGGAGTTGCTTGAGGTGGAGGAAGACCATAGAACTTCATGGAAAGCTAGGGAAAGATAGATGAAGATGTGGTGGAGCTGTGGTGGCGAGGTGGTGGCCATACGGTGCCTCACGGCGGCGGATCAGCCGTTTGAAGTGTATTTCGGCCTTGGAGAGTGAGGGAGAGTGAGAGCTACACAAACCTCCGTTGGCCATGAAATTTCTTGGGGAAGTTCATGGTGATGAGAGGAACAAGATGGTGATGGTGAAACACCGTGGGTGGCCGTGTACGGTCGTGCACGGTGGTGCAACCAAAACTAAGGATAGAGAGACCCATTTGAGAAAGAGAGAGAGTTAGAGGGAAAGAAAGACATGGGAAGGAAGCCCATGACGTGGTGGTTCTAATGGTGGTGCTTGATGGCTGTTTCAGCCATGTATGGTGCCCCTAGGTGAAGGAAATAGCCTTAAGACCCATTTGCTTGGAGGGAGAAAGAGAGAGAATAGGTGGCTATTATAACTCACCACCAGTGAGGTTGTGGTCGCCAGTGAGGGGGGATCATGCCGGTGTGGGAGGTGGGGCACAGTGGCTAGAGGTGGTGCCGGCTGGGTGGCTTGAACCGAAAGGTGGAGGGGCAACATCACGTATACGTCGGGCATGGAGAAGAAAGAGAGGAGAGAGAAAAAGAAAAGGAAGAAAGGAAAAAGTGAAGGAAAAAGGGTAGGGGCCTGGGTATTTAACTTCAGTCATACGCTTCGGGATCCTCAAACGATCTAACGATTAGTTTAAACACTGATTTGAAAACGCGTAAGTGTTTTATTTTAAAATAAAACACTTTAATAAAACACTAAGAGGAGTTAAGGTAGAATATTATTTTATAAACTAAAGTTTATAAAGTAATATTTCTTCATCATTATTTAAAATGATAAAGCATCGTTAATTACTCAAAGAGAATAAAACACTTAAATAAAACACTGAGAGGAATTAAGATAGATTATTCTTTTATAAACTAAAGTTTATAAAATAATATTTCTTCATCATTATTTAAAATGATAAAGTATCTCTAATCACTCAAAGAGGATAAAACCATTTAATTTAAATAAAAGTTTTCAACGTAAAGTTAAACCTCTTAATGTTTTAAAACAACTAAAATATTTAATCTAAATACTTATCCACAATTATAATATTTTCAAAACTCATTAAAATATTATAATTGTGCTACTTTAAAAGCAAGCTTATCTAATAACACTGGAAATATCTCCTATAGATATTTCCATAATATTTAAAATATTTGTAGGCTTTAAAATATCTATCTTACTTTGAAACCGGGTGGATAACTTTCGGAACACGCCATCAAGGTACAACACTAAGGATAAGGCTCAGCACGTAAATCGAAGCTCGGCACGTAGACCAAAACTCGACACGTGGGACGAGGCTCGACATGTTGACCGAAGTCCGACATGTAGATCGAGGCTCATACGTAAAGAGGAAGAAAGAAGGAGCGGATATCACATTAGTAAAACTGGATTTTAAATGAGTAGGTATTTCATGGGGAATAAATAAAGGAATTTCTTTAACTTCTTTAACAGGAGTTNGAAACATTGATGCTGACGAAGAGGAAACTATAGATGGATTCAAAATTTTCAACCAGAATGTCCGTCCCTTGGGTATAGCTTCTAATGTGCAATTAGAAGACAAACTCTTTAAGGCAGCCATCTGGTATGTGCTCAACAATTGCCCGGAGATTGGACCCTATATACAGTAAGAATCAACTAATTTCCTTGATCATGTACTTCTAGTTCTCCATATACAAAATTTTATACATGCAATGCCCATAACATCAAATATTTTGCTTTGCGATTCTGTGCTCCATATGTAGGGAACACTACGAGAAATGTAAGGTGCAACACCCAAATTGCATCGATCGCACACATCAAACTGAATTTCCAACTTGGTTCAAGCACCATGTAAGTTATTTTCCAACCTTATCTACGTACTGAAAACAAACATGTTTCCTCGATATGTTTTTTAATGATGACAATTAATCACATTGTGAATTTTCAACAATTTTGGTATAGATCCAGGAACATCGTATCAAGAATCCACATGATGTGTCCGATGATCTTTATGCGTTAGCTTGCGGGCCTGATCGTTGGGTTGCATCATATGCTGCAAGCATAATTAATGGAAAAAGGTTTCATACGAAGCAGCGGGAACTTCGCCGTCGTACGCAAAATTCTGGGGTGTTGGTGACTGGGGACGAGGATACAAATAATGCCGACTTTTACGGTGTTATTAATAATATCATAGAGTTACGCTACATGGAGTGGCGTCGGGTGTACCTATTTCAATGTGATTGGTTTGACGTTGGTGATAAAAAACGAGGGGTGCGGGTGGATGACCATATGATTAGTGTCAACATGAATTGGACTTGGTATAAGGATGAACCATTCGTGTTGGCGAGTCAGGCAGATCAATGTTTCTACATAAGAGATTTAAGGGAGAAAGGGAATTGGGGTGTTGTGCAGAACTATACAAATAGGAATGTATACAACATTCCGTCAGTGTCGAATACTATAGAAGATATTAATGATGGCGATTCAAGTATTAATGAGGCCGATCAAGAAAATGAGTCGTCACATTATTATGAACCAGTGCAGAGTGATGATGAAAATCCAGTGTCAACTCCACTTGATAGGCTTGATATACCACCTAGCCATATTGATGCGCGAGAAGTCATGGCTAGTGATGCTCAATGCAACTCTTCATCCGGGTTTATTAATGATGACATGCTTACTTTTGGTTCTAGAAATGCGGATAGTGAGGGGGAATATTCAGATGAGGATGACCTATCAACAGACGAGGAGTCTATGACAAATTTATAATCAAAAGCTATAGAATTCACATGAGTTGAGGTTGGTACATTCATTTACCTATTCCAAATTGGTGCTAGTACACAGACAGCACAATATTATTTTGTATGAAATACCAATTTCTGCTTTACTTGCTTAACACCATCAAGTATCGGATGTTTGAATTCTAGTACTTGTTACCTAATATGTTGAAGATAACATTTATGTTTTATTATATTTAATACATAATAAAATTGTTTGACAATATAATGTGTATCATATTATTCTTGGTTAGGTAAGAAGAAAACAAAACAGTGTTGTCATATTCTTGGCTTTACAATTTATCATGCAATCCCATCTTGAAGCTGGAGGCATGGGGAGGCCGTGGAATTATCAAGGTATATACTTTTGATCGATAAGTTATTCATTTGTCATTAGTATGCTCATAATGTAAGGGTTTTTCTTGCCAAAATCATTTTAATAATGTAGGATATTAGGAGTTATTCGAACCATGTCTATGACTTTCAGATTATTTTGTGGAATGAGATTGATTTTTATTACAATCCTCATAACCCATACACATGCAGGTGACCGAGCGGGACCCAGTTCTAGAGGCGGAGGCCGAATCCGGGGTATTCGGGCAAGGCGCCATGTACCATACTCGGCTCACCACAACCGACCACGAGGAGCAAAAATCTCCTCATATCATAGCCCTGAGGAGTGTAATCAAGAGTCCTCGGATGATTCCACACTGCCCCCAAGCCCCCCAACATCCACCAACCCAATTCCCACACCAGCGCCTATTCGAGAACCCTCACCGGTGCGGGAACAATCACCTACTAGAGAACAATCGAGATTGGATGACTCTAGTATACCCCAAACTGGTTGGTGTTTTTCATATACATATTTAATGCATTGACATATTTAAACCGGTTTGTAAGAGTTTAGATAATTTATAATTACATAGACTAATCATGGGAATTTTGCAATACAGTTGCAGACGCCCCCACGGAGCCCGTACTAACGCAGCAACAGAGGAAACGAAATCGTGGGCCCGCTCGATGCATTGAGTTTGAGAAGGTGAGAAAGAACGGGAAAGTACTTTTAAAGATAAACGATGGGGAGACTGCCCCTTGTTGTGATCATGCTTCTATGTTCACAACACGAGTATCATGGATTGTGAAACAATATTGTGACATGAGTTATGCGCGATGGACTGATGTCCCACAAGCGATGAAAGAGGAGCTAATTGACCGTGTTCGGGTAAGTCTTATGTGTTAGTAGTGAAATGTTAATATGGAAGTGTGTTATCTAGTATAACCGTAGGACATATGACTAATTCGCAGATTATTGTAGGCTGACTTTGTGTTAGACTGGGAAAGAGAAAACCACCGGTTGACGGTGACAAAGGCACTTCGTAAGCGCTTCAACTCCTTCCATCATGACTTGCACAAGATTTACCAATCCTTTGGAAGCCACGAAGAAGCTTTAGCTAATGGCACAAGCATGGTGGACCCACTTGTATGGGTGAAGTTGTGTGGCAGGTGGGGCAGTGATGCGTTTAAGGTATACATGCTCTTCAACTATATAAACCATAAATCCTTCCATTAAATAGTGGAGCAATATAGTTGAGGCAAATCCGGTTGTATATTATTGCTAACATTGGGTGTGCGTGTATCGCAGAAAATGTCATCTAAGAACCGGGAGATCCGAAAGAAGCAGGCAATTAATCACACATCAGGACGTAAATCATTCGTCCGAATACTTGAGCAAAAGGTATGAGGATGCCGCCCTATATAAATCAATACACTTCAATACACTTGTCCAAATTCCGAACTCTTCACGAGGCAATAAATATTGGCAACCTAATCCGTTGAAATTATATTATCTTTTTTGCAACAGATTATGTTTTTCCTTAATGATTGGGTAGTGGTCTCATTTCAACCTCATTGAGATTAATTTGCAAATGGCAACCACTTTCTATTAATTTTTCGAACTTCAAACATATTCTAATTCCCCATATGTCACACATGTAGCGTGCTGAGAATGGAAATTTGGTGGACTTCTATAAGGAGACACACTGGTCGAAGAAGAAGAATAAGTTTGTGACAGATGCTACTGAAGACACATACGTGAGTAGTACACTAGTCCTTCCACTAGTACATAAGTACTAGTACTTATAGTCTTGGCTACTTGATCTATGTTTATTTCTGATAATAATAAATAAGAGCATAAGGTTGTTAACGATTGTTAATAATCGTTGTTTTGCATTTGTGCAGAAGGAGATGCAAGCTAGATTGGATGGCCTAGAAGCAGAGGAACGAAGTGGTGAGGCAGCAGCGACAGTCTTTAGGGAGGTCCTCGGACATCGACCTGGATATGCACGAGGACTTGGGGAGATGGTCATCCCCGAGTCAAGTAGACAACGTGACCAAGTTAAAATGCAATGCTACCAGTCAGAGATTGAAAGATACAAGAAAGATGCTGAACAACATAAGAAAGATGCCGAAGACTATAAGAGTCAGCTGGATGAAGTGAGATTAGAGGTGCGGGCTCTTAGGGAGCATGCGATTCAAACTGACAGGCTGCTGCAAGCGTTCTTTAAGGATCATCCCACATTCACTGAGTCATATCGCCAGACTCAGTGTAATGAATCCCCCGACCCATAAGGGAGGGTCGAGTGTTTTTTGGAATTTTGGGTGCTTTTTTGTTAGACAAAAAGACAAGCTGGGAAATATATATATATATTACTTACTATATATATATAGTAAGGGGTATATGCCAACACTGGGGATATTGGGGAAGTTTAGGCCCGACGACTGGATCGTGAGAAGTTTTTGAGAAAATGGTTAACACTTCATTACTCTGGATATTTATTCGATGAAACTAGGGTTCTTCATTTCAATGGCAATGTGGAATGACTTCAAAACCAACAGGTAAGTACTCTCAGCCAATCTTCATATAAACTTGGCCGAGTTGGCCGCAACCCTAGTTTTAAGGATTTACAAAGTAAATTGCATTCACACTCATATGATTCTTTACGATTATTTGTTGGTCTAGCCCTTTCTTTATAGATATTTCATAGAACTCAATTTAAGACAAATAAAATACGTAATGCGTGTTTCTTTATATAAAGTTTTTTATATGCTAGAAAACTTTATAAGAAATTTATACTAAGACAAGTAAATAGGCATAGCCAGTTATATTTGTTATTATTTCACCTTCAGTCATTGTGAAACCTGATTGTTGCTGAATTTTACTGTTTCAAAGGGCCTGAAACTTAAAGTTTGATTGGGATTTTTTAATTCGGTTCTTAGATGTTGATCAATGATATTGAAGCTGATTGTTTAATTTAATTTTGCAGTACCATCTCAAGTGACTTGGGAGGAGCACCATTTGGGTAAGGTTTTCAGATTTTTACATAATAGAGAGTTAAATCTAATAGAAGGGAGTCAGCATAAAATTCCCTTGCTGTGACCTAAACCTGTGTCTGGTTTGTTTTACCATGAATGTGACAATCCAAGTTCTCTACGAGAAACATATCAGATTTGGAAATGTTTTTTAAAGTTGTAGGATTCAGGCACACAATAATGATTTAATGAATATTATTTTTGCTAATCTGATACTTAGATATAATTCAGGGTACTGAGATGAGATATAACATTATTTTGACCAAGGATGCTAGTTTTAGCAGTTTCATCTTCCCTAAAACTCATGACATCATTGTGCCCGTCTCATTATTGAGCATTTGACAAGTTATTATTTCAGTGTTTTTGTTGTGACATAAATCTGCCCATTAAGTATAATAAGTTAATCTGGGGTAGTGTCCGATCAAACATGGTATAAATATCAAAGTGGAACCTTGCATGTAATGTCTGCCGTTAACATAGGTTGACAAGAAAATAAAATAAGTCGTTTCAGGACCACTAAAAAGTTCAAAGCCCAATATTTATCTAACACATTTGATTTTTTCTATTTGGTTATGGCACACTAGAGAACTATATCATTATATAGTTCGGCAGTTAGGCACGGGATGTCTCTTGTGAAATCTATCTTGTCCTGGCTTGACTGCAGAGAGAGATGAAAGCAGCAATTTTTTAGAAGTTTATGAACATTATTACATGGTTCAAGTGCGTTTGCAACTTACCAATTTGAAAAAATAAAAGGAAATTGTTTCGTTATTTTTGGATCTTCAGAAAGTAATTAAACCATGTTGGATGACACTTTTTGTTTGGGAGATGTAATGTTCTATATTTTGAGGGCTAGGTTATTTGACAATGTCATAAAGCAATCAAGTGGGATCATAGTACTCATTTAGCAACAATAGGCATATTAGACTAAGATAATCCAGTTTATTATCAATTAAATGTTCATTGATCGTGTGAGTGTACCCAAATGCATGGAAAAGGATGTAATAGTTGAATCGGAAGATGGGGATCAAGTTCTTGAAGTACTGTGTAGCACATCTAGCAATGTACTTTATGTCAACATGTCATAAAGGCAGCTGATGCAGTGACTGAAGCAACAGACAGACACATTAGTTGTAGTGCATTCGGTTTGGGAATAAGGTGAGATTTAGGGAATTGAGTTTTCGTTGTTAGTAATAGTGCTTTAAGATGAGATGAAAGTTTATTAGTCGAATAAAATATTGAATAAAACAACCAGTAGTAGGATTCAGCATGTAATGTTTCTATTACTCGTACAATTAATATTGCAATAATGGAAGTTGATTGGGAATCATTTACTTTTTTTTCTGTATATAACAAGTTGGTAGAGATGTTATTAGTGTCAATAGCTAGAGATGGTGGAAGCTGTTGGTCTATTTTCCCGCTGGCATGCTATTGTGGTCTTATGTTATGTCCGTGGATGAGATGTGTATTCTGTATGCAACAGAGATATATAAGGGGTCCGGTAAGGGAGATCATGAGCTCCCAAGCTTAAGGGTCTTAAGATGCATATGTGGAAATTTAATTTAGCTGACTGTGCACCAACTCCATACATTGATGCATCCTTTTATCACCCTTTTAGTTTGTGCAGTTGCTATATTTCAACTGCAACTGAGATAGTACTCTATTTCAACTGCAGATTACCTGCTGCTCTTGTCATTGGATTGTGCTGTTCATACTATAATTGCATGTGGAAGGTTAAAATTCATCGCATCTGTGTTTGATGGAGATGGCTGTGTAAATGCCCCCAAGTTATTGTAATCTGCACTTGCCACTTTTTCTCAAAGTGTGAGCTTGTGGCAAGGTTACCATTCACTGTGGACTTAAGGTAAACTTTTCTCTGCTGTACAAACTTTGAAGGGTGGGGAGTGCAATTTATTTATTTATTCATATGAGCTATACACAAAAAATTCAGCAACATGAAAACACCATTCTATATGTAGGCAACACTAGCACAGTGTAAGTTAAAATTTTCAAATCGACCAAACAATAATATTTAGGTAACTATAACGTATTGAGGCAATGACATTTTGAATGAGGCTTTTGTTGTGGAGTGAACTATTGAAAGTGAGAGGTCTGAGGTGCCTGAGGTACTTCCATCCCAAATAGGTTTTATGAGGGAGTTACTAGTTTATTTTTCGATATATGGATATATTGTACAGTCACATTCCAACTTATTGATATTTCTCTTAATTTATACTAATATTTTATGATCAAGAAAGAACTATTTATGTCATATAGGTGCTCATGAGTTTGTATTTGTTTCGCTAATTTTAAACAGATGAGAACATTCTTCAAAACTTCAGTGATGTTCATTGGCGTGCATTGAAGCCACCAACAAGCGGACAAGTTGGTAGCTCTTTGATTTTGGATGTAGTAGAGGCTTGAACATGTTTCAAATATTAGTGATGATTATCTCTTCACATAATCAGTAGCTCAGCTTGTACTTGATATGACAGTATAATGCACCACCAAGCAAATGAATATATATGACTTTGGTCTCATTGACGACTTTACTTGAATATTGATATATTCCAAATTTGTTGATGTATGGATAATTAATTAGCTACTCATGTCAATCAGCTACATTTGGATGAATGACTTTACAAATATTTGATTTTCATGATTAATGCATGGTTGAAAGATGAGATCTAGTATTCCTACATGGGTTTCATTTAAATGAGACCCATGTAGGAATACTGGGTTATTAAAATTTGAAATTCTTAGGATTTTCCAGCGATTTTTCAATCGTCGCCAAAAACTTACAAAACAGCATAAATAAAATTAAAAAAATGCTGTAATTCCAGTTCCAGCAATTTCCAAATCGCTGGAAAATAAACCCATGGCCGTTATAATATCTACCGGCGTTTATCAAATCGCCGGTGAATAATATCACGACCATTTTATCAACGCCGAAACATAAATTTTAAACCGTAATAGATTATACTGGCGTTTTATGAATCGCTGGAAATTTATACTCTGGCGATTTACTAAACGCCGGAAAATACTTATGCGTCATTAATTTCACTATGCGGCGTTTCCAAAAACGCCGCAAAATAAATTTCCAGCGTTTCCAAAAACGCCGAAAGTTAATTTCCAGCGTTTCCAAAAACGCCGAAATTAGTTTCCAGCGTTTCCAAAAATGCCGAAAAATTAATTTCCAGCGTTTCCAAAAACGCCGCAAATTAGTTTCCAGCGTTTCCGAAAACGCCGCAAAATTAATTTCCAGCGTTTCAAAAACGCCGCAAATTTTGATACCAGCGATTTCAGAAACGCTGGAGAATAAATTCGCAACGAATCCTCAAACGCCGGTGAATAGATTCCCGTTTTATTATTTATTTAGCGGCAATAATTAAATCGCCGTGAATTTATTTTCCCGCGAGTTGTAAATCGCCAGGATTTAGTTTTAGTTTTTGGAAATAGATACCGGCGATTATAAAATCGCCGATATATAGCTTGAATTAGACGACGAGTTTTGATGTTCGCTACTGTATCTAAGAAATGGCTGAATATTACCGACGTTTATGCGGCGAGTATGTAATCGCTGGGATATATCTATAGCGGCGTTTTTTTATGATTTTTCGGCGATGTTAAAGCGCCGGGAAAAGTACTTTCTGTTGTAGTGTATATTAATCCTTCTTTAATACTATATATAATTACTTGATAATTATTATTAGGGATTGATACTAATAACTCTATACAATATATTATTAGATAAAATATTTGTTATTATTGAGCTATTAGATTTTTAGGAATTATTATTTTATAATTATAATTTTTAATAATTGTTAATATATAATATAGATACTTATTTATTGATAATTTTACTAATACGAATTTTAATTCTTACTATATAATTATGCCTTATAATTGACACTTAGTAATATAAAATATTTATTATATTATGCCTTTTTAACAAATTATATAGATAATAGTTGTAAATAATATTATAACTTATAATTATGGTAACTATTCAAATATACTATATATATTGCATATAGTCCTCCAACTAGTGAATAATATCTACTATGCACAACAAATAAAAATACTATTTATTTATTTCGAAATTGTTATATATATTCTTTAAACATATTACTAAAACATACACTAAAACATACACAAAAATTCACAAATAATTATTATTCAACACAATACACTATACTAAAACATTAATATCTACTATGCACAACTAATAATTACACTATTTATTTATTTCGAAATTGTTATATATATTTTTTAATTACAACATATTACTAAAACATACACTAAAACATACACAAAAATTCACAAATAATTATTATTCAACACCATACACTATACTAAGATGTTATCACATTAAGAATAAACATATTCCATACCAACAATTTTTCATTTTAATTCATCCAAACAACACAATCCATATCAAAAATTAAATCCACAATAAAAATGTAACTAAATAGAGTTTAGTATATACCTTGTGTCCAAAATAAATTCCTCTTCAAAAATAAAAAATTCTCAACAATTCACAACAAATGATCCTTCAAAAAATACACAATACTAGTTAGTTAAATATATATAAAAAAAACATTGACAAATATTATGTAAATTACAAATAAAATAGAAAATTTTTTATTACCTTAATGCTTAAAAAAAGCCTTTGCAAACTCTCTCTCACACTAACTCTCTCTCACTCTCTTGTTCTCACTCTAACTCTCCATTTCTTCTCTCCCTCTCTCTAAAACTCTCTCTCTCTCTCCAAATTCATGCACGGCAGAAAGCAGAAATGAGTCTGCTTTCCTATGCATGAAAGTTTTATATTCTGCTTCTTATACAATTAACGTTCGAACCTATAATTATCCCGCCTAACATTTATACAGTACGTTCAAACGTACAATTATCTCGCCTACGTATTCGCTCATAATGTTCGAATGTTATGTTTAACGTTCAAACTTACTATTAATTTTTAGTTTAAGTGGAAAAAATCCCTCCTAATTTATTATTACGTCCGAACGTTATTAAAGAATGTTCGAATGTAAATTAGATTATTTCATTTTTACATAATAGAAGTTAGTATAATATATAAATAATTTAAATATTAAATTATAATATTAAATATATTATTTAATATATAATTTGTACCAATTATAATATATATAACATAACATATATATAAGAACGTACTATATATATTAGTTAATATTATATTAACTAATAATATAAAATATAGTTATTATATTATAGTTATAATAAGTATATATGTAATATACTATATAGTACTAATTGTATATTATACTAGTATAATAGTAGATATTATAGTATAGCTAATAACTATATTAAAGTAACATTGTTATTAGATAATATAGTATAAGTATTATATAGTATATTATCTATATATAATAACTATATAATATAGTATCTATAATATATAGTATATATTATAGATATAATATGCTACTAGTATATTATATAGTATATATACAACTTGTATAATAATATAGTATATATACTACAAATATATACTATATTATAGTATACAATTAGTGTATATATATATCCAACAATATATATATATGCACTATAGTAGTATATTAAAGTCATATACATATAATATATATAACTATGATATATATATTATACTAACCTATTATATATATAATTATATTAAGACGTATATATTATTTAGAAAATTAATATTTATAAAGTATTTATGATTGTTTATATATTAGATTCCTGGGAACATTAGGAATTGTCCAATCTTGTAAATTTCTTTCTAACTCTGTTATGCTATAATCTTCTTGGTTTATATTTTCAGTTTCTAAAGGTACTTCTATATTAGATGTTTCTGGTTTGAATAAAGAATTCATTGAGACAGAATTTTATACAAAGATTTCCTATATAAAAGAGGGTGGGAAAAGTACAATTATGATCATGTTGTAAAAATGTTCTCAAAGATTACCAAGGCTCCTGAAGTCCTAGTCCAGAAAAGCAGGTTTCAAGCTCAATTAGCAACGATTACCAATAAAAAGGATTTGAAAAAATTAGCTGAGACAATGTCACAAGTCTCAGACAGTGATGAACGGTTATTGTATATTATTGCTATTGTTATTACTTTATTGTTATTGTTATTTTATTATGTTTATTTTATTCTATTTATGTTTAATTTCATGATGAATTATTACGCACATAATATTGGTTTTCCTGATCGTTATGAATTAAACTGTTTGGAATATGATGCTAAGTCAGGGTGATTGACTGAATATATTGGGGTATCTATAATATTTCCAGGAATAACTCCCTGTACCTGGGTATCTAGATTTTGAGATCTATTTCTAGATATTGAAGTAATTGCAGATCTAATATCAAGGTTGATCATCATGTAGCACATGTTCTGGTTACAGGTTTTACTGGCCAATTAAAAGGCTGGTGGGATCATTATCTTACACAAGAACAAAGACTAGCAATATTAAATGCTTACAAGCATGATGAAAATATGCAACAGATTAAGACGGAAGACGGTCAACCTATTGAAGATGCTGTTAATACTCTAATATTTATATTGACAAACAGCATTATTCTTTTGGTATCCCACCAATCAAAAGCAGTGCCTTGTAACAGATAGCTGGCGTAGAGAACTTGTTGCGCCTCGGTGCAACCACATACCTCAAAAGTCCTCTCCAAGTCCTTGATCCACTTTCCAGCTTGTAGTGGATCCTCGTCTCCAGTGAAGTGGGGAGTCCTATGCGCCAGAAAGCGCTCATACGTGCACCCCGCTTGCACTCCTCCACTGGACCCTCCTGGTAGTAGCCATGGCCCTCCTTGTTGCCAAGGCCCTCCTTGTTGCCAAGCCCCTCCTTGCTGCCAAGGTCCTCCTTGTTGCGGCCAAGGACCTCCAGGTTGTGGGCTAGGCACTCCTTGCTGAGGCCTAAAATTTTGCTGCATAAATTCCGTCATTTGCCGTATAGCTTGGGCAATGGAGTCATCTCTCTGAGTATCGTCCCGTGGCCCTTGTGTAGATTTCCTCGGTCTCACCATTTTTCCTGCCACCACAACCTTTGACCCCCTTTTAAGAAAACGAATAAAACCAATAACATAAAACCAAACCAAAACCAGACCACATAACAAGAAAACAAAAACAAATCAGCAGCAATAACATAACTAATTAAATAAAACAACCAAACCAGCTCAAATAAATTCAAAACAACTAAAACACGTCAAAAAGCAATATTATTAAAATAAATTTTTAAAACACAACTTAAAAAAACATTCTGGTACCTCTCCTATGGGACATGTGGTTTTACCCAGAGCCAAACCGCTCTGATACCACCTGTGACGCCCCCAAAATCCCCACGTACCAACACGGGAAAATTGAGACGTCCGGATGATGACATCACGGGTCACCACCCTATCGAAGAGTGCCATGTGTGTGCAAGCGGCAAATGTGCACGAGAAGATACGCAGCGGATAGCAAAGTCAAATACTAAGTACCAGAATTTTTCTTAAATAAAATAAAAAACGGTTCAAAGGTACATAATAAAATATTACATGATATAAATATTGTTTCAAACCAAACATAAAGCATGAACTCCAACTCAGATCTCCGGCGGAGCCGCATCCTCGGGCTCAGCCTCCTCCTCCTCCTCGAACTCTGCATCAAAATCTACGGTACCAAAAATGGTGCCGCAGGTAAGTAAAATCCAAAACACCACTAGATAAAAACATATTAAACTCAAACAACAAGCATGAATGAATGCCAATGCACAAAACTCACAAACCATATTTTCCACGCACGCCAAAAACCCATTTGGTTTAAAAACATAACCTTTAAAACCAAGCCTCGCCATTATCCCAGATAATGGCCCAAACCACCATTTTCCCAGAAAATTAAAACCAAGCCTCGCCATTATCCCAGATAATGGCCCAAACCACCATTTTCCCAGAAAATGGATCACAAGACCATCGCCATTTTCCCAGAAAATGGCCCATATCCGAAAACCATGAAAACCAACCAATTATGCATGCACCATGATCTCCCCTAGGGATCATCCGCACACTCTGGCTCTGTGCCACACCGCAGGTAACGTCTACGCGTGTGACACCTACACGAGTGATGCCCAGACTCGCGCCTCCACCTTGCGCGTACCTGGCCAGGCCATCCTCTAGTCCCCGCCACTAAAAGGACCACGGAGTCGACACGACAGCGTTACCGTATCGTGCGATCCGGTCGTCGCCCAGCGACAACCCAGGGGATGTCACTCAGTATTAACCACTCCCGAGTGACCAGAGGAGCTCCACCGAGATAATAACCCATCCCGGCTTGGGCTCGTGACACGCACGCACCCAAAAATCCTTTTACGCCAATAAAACATGATTTTCTCAATTTAAATAAAATGCACGTGCATGCATCATGTAAATGCCAATTTCAATGCTCGACAAATAAAATCAACCATAGCACAACAATTCAAACAACTCCGTCCTCCATCCACCCGACCCCCGAACTCCTCGGACTCAGTCCGGAATCAGCCAACCAACCAGATAAAATTATTGTATGAGCAAAATATATTTAAATCTAAAAGTAGAGTTTGGAAAATACTTACAGCGCTATATAGGATTTTTAGAAGGTTCGGCGCGAAGCAAACGGCGATGCGAAAGCAACGTAACAGTGCAAATGCACTGTTCCCGTGGGTCGCAAAATACCCACTTTTGACCGGGGACAAACCAAGACACCAAATTGATAGGGAATGGTCTAGGGATGTTTATGAAGCTAGTGGAAGTGAGTTTTGGCCGTGGGTGGCGGCGAAAACGCCGGTAGAAGCGGAAAAAGGGCAAATCGGAGTTGAGCTCGTGGGAGCCGCTCCGGTGACCGTTTGAGGCCGGGGATGGGTGGGTTAGGTCGGCAAGGAGTAGGGGAAGAAGTGGTGAAGAGGTGGTGGCCGGAGGTGGAGCGACGGCGGCGGATCGGGCTTCAAGCCGTGCGGCTTGTTGGGCTTTTTCCGGCCAAACGGCCGGCCGGTTGGGGCTGGGAATCGGAGGGAATGATCACCGGCCGGAGGGGAGTCGACCGGCAGGGGTGGTGTCGGGCACGACGCCGGCGAACGGCGGGGCTGGGCGGTGAAGGCTCACGGCGTGGGTGAGGAGAGAGAGAGAAAGAGAGACGCGGGGAGAGAGAGTCCGAGCGGGAGAGAGAGAGAAGAGGAAAAAGAAAAAAGGGAAAAAAGAAAAAGGAGAAAAAGAAAAGAAGAGGAAAAGAAAAGATGGAAGGAAATTAATGAGGTCCAGTCCTCACGTTGGAAGTCCGAAGACTGATCAGCCGAAAACGGTATAAAAACATAAAACGATTAAAATAAATTAACACTACATCAAATAAATAAATAAACACCAATAAAATATTTTAAACACATCAATAAGCTAAAATAAAATAAATAACTAGTAAAAACCAACTATTTAAATTTTTAAAACCAAAAACAAGCCAAAATAAATTAAATCACAATTTAAATCCAACAGCCAATAAAATCCATTTAAAACTCGATAATTTAAAATAAAAGCATTATAAAATATTTAATTAAATTAAAATATTCATTCAGTGAAAATACACATAAAAGCGGGTCATCACATCAAGTTTAGTATTGGAAGCTTTCAGATTTCTAATTTCTTTCTTTATTTCATTAATTTCTTGTTGTAAGTCTTTTAAAGTAACATTTTGTTTATCTGTTTGAAATCTATTTACTATTTCTAAAAAATCATATGTTGAGGGGTTTGAATTAGGTTCAATAGGTTTAGAATCTGTAAAAGTATCTTTTAATTTTTCTAAGTATTCTCTCCTTTCTTGTGGATTATTAATTTTATCTATTAATTCTAATATAATATTTTCATGTGATGATAATACATTAATAGTTTTGTTACAGATACAATTATTCTTATCTAGACAATTACAAACATGAATCTCATTTTCTTCTGATTCGTTATCTGAAGATTGTTCTGAAAAACTTGAATCTTTTAATTGATAAACTTCATCTTCTTCTGTAGATATTTCATCTTCCTCACTTGATTGTATAAAAATATTTAATAATTTTTCTTTTAATTCTTCAGATATATCTAATTCGTTAATTTCTTTTTTAACTTTACAATTTGACGCATAATGACCAACTTTTCCACATTTATAACAAACAATTTGTTTTTTCTTTTTATTAAACTTTTTTGTATTCTTTACTGGTTTCTTATATACTTGTTTTTCTATTGGCTTTTTGTAAGGTTTTTTATATTTTCTTTTCTTGGTTGGATAAGTCTTATAAGTTCTTTTTACCTTTTTACGTCTTGTAGAAGGAGCTAATAATGGAGAGTAACCAAACTGTTCACAAAAGGTACCTAATTCTTTTGTAGCAAATTTCTTTTCTTTTTCTAATTGCTTTTTTAATCTTAAATCATTACACATAATCAGACCAGTTCTATTAATAGAAGATATTATGTCTCCATATGTGAGATTAACAAAATCAATAGTACCATCTGATTTTACTAAAGATTCTCGTACCTTTTGGGCGAAGTAATATGGAAGTCCGGCTATGAACTTTTCCTTCCAGTATGGTTGTTGACAATCATCTCTGATCATAACTTTAGTTAGAAAAACATCTTTATACCATCTAAAATCGGATAATTGAGGACATCTTAAATTAATTAATAAATCACTAGTTCTTTCTTTAAATTGAAAAGGATCTCCTACAAAATGCTTTGTTNCTGAGCACTATACACAAAAAATTCAGCAACAGGAAAACACCATTCTATATGTAGGCAACACTAGCACAGTGTAAGTTAAAATTTTCAAATAGACCAAACAATAATATTTAGGTAACTATAACGTATTGAGGCAATGACATTTTGAATGAGGCTTTTGTTGTGGAGTGAACTATTGAAAGTGAGAGTTCTGAGGTGCCTGAGGTACTTCCATCCCAAATAGGTTTTATGAGGGAGTTACTAGTTTATTTTTCTATATATGGATATATTGTACAGTCACATTCCAACTTATTGATATTTCTCTTAATTTGTGCTAATATTTTATGATCAAGAAAGAACTATTTATGTCATATAGGTGCTCATGAGTTTGTATTTGTTTCGCTAATTTTAAACAGATGGGAACATTCTTCAAAACTTCAGTGCTGTTCATTGGCGTGCACTGAAGCCACCAACAAGCAGACAAGTTGGTAGCTCTTTGATTTTGGATGTAGTAGAGGCTTGAACATGTTTCAAATATTAGTGATGATTATCTCTTCACATAATCAGTAGCTCAGCTTGTACTTGATATGACAGTATAATGCACCACCAAGCAAATGAATATATATGACTTTGGTCTCATTGACGACTTTACTTGAATATTGATATATTTCAAATTTGTTGATGTATGGATAATTAATTAGCTACTCATTATGTCAATCAGGTACATTTGGATGAATGACTTCACAAATATTTGGTTTTCATGATTAATGCATGGTTGAAAGATGAGACCTAGTATTCTTACATGGGTTTCATTTAAATGAGACCCATGTAGGAATACTGGGTTATTAAAATTTGAAATTCTTAGGATTTTCCAGCGATTTTTCAATCGCCGCCAAAAACTTATAGAACAGCATAAATAAAATTAAAAAAATGCTGTAATTCCAGTTCCAGCGATTTCCAAATCGCTGGAAAATAAACCCATGGCCGTTATAATATCTACCGGCGTTTATCAAATCGCCGATTAATAATATCACGGCGATTTTATCAACGCCGCAACATCAATTTTAAACCGTAAAAGATTATACCGGCGTTTTATTAATCGCTGGAAATTTATACTCTGGCGATTTACTAAACGCCGAAAAATACTAATGCATCATTAATTTCAGTATTCGGCGTTTTTGGAAACGCCGCAAAAGAAATTTCCAGCGTTTCCAAAAACGCCGTAAGTTAATTTCCAACGTTTCCAAAATACCGAAAAATTAACTTCCAGCGTTTCCAAAAATGCCGCAGATTAATTTCCAGCGTTTCCCAAAACGCCGCAAAATTAATTTCCAGCGTTTCCAAAAACACCGTAAAATAAATTTCCAGCGTTTCCAAAAACGCCGCAAGTTAATTTCCAGCGTTTCCAAAATACCGAAAAATTAACTTCCAGCGTTTCCAAAAACGCCGCCTAGGGACTTTCCAGCGTTTCTGAAAACGCCGTAAAATTAATTTCCAGCGTTTCCAAAAACGCCGCAAAAGTAATTACCAGCGTTTCAGAAAACGCCGTAAAATAAATTTCCAGCGTTTCAGAAACGCCGCCAATTTTTAGTTGTAGTTTTTGGAAATATATACCGGCGATTATAAAATCGCCGGGACATAGCTTGAATTAGACAGCGAGTTTTGATGTTCGCTGTTGTATCTAAGAAATGGCTGAATATTACCGGCGTTTATGTGGCGAGTATGTACTCGCTGGGATATAGCTATAGCGGCGTTTTTTTATGATTTTTCGGCGATGTTAAAGCGCCGGGAAAAGTACTTTCTGTTGTAGTGAATATCTCAATTAAGGCTCAGTTTCTTCTCATCTTATAATTACAATTTTTGCAAATTTTTACATAAATTATAATAAACAATTCAACTTTTTCAAATCATAAAATAAATAATAATATAAAAAAATAACATTCTAACAATATTTTTTTTAACTTTTAACATTTATTTCAATTAATCTCGTTTTATCTCATCTCAACGCATTATCCAAACATAACAAGTGAAAATCTATCAAATCAATTATTAGTATAAAAAATATTTTTATTTAATTTTTTTATGATTGATGTTGTCCCATAGTATAAAAGGCGCGTCTATACACTTATTTGTAAGTAGTATAACTCGATTTGTAAGTAGTATAATACATTGCCGATAGTAGTATAAAAAGATATTCTTTACTACATATAATAACTAAAAGGAAAACCATACCAATTACGGGTCTAATGTCTTGATGATATATAATTCCATTCTCTGAATAAAAAATTGGAGTTTGAAACCCACCATCCCTATATCACAAAAAAGAACAAAAACCAAAATAAGGAAATCCATACTTTTGTGGGCCTCTTGACTCTGCCTTAATTTCTACCAACACTGCCTTTCTTTACGAAATAGGTAAAATAATTAATGTCCAAGTCATAGTCTTTCTTTAAGATTTCATTTGCGATACATGCATATCCCTGAATTTCATGATTGTCACCACCTTTATTCCATTCTCATATACCCATCACCACTGAAAAAGCAGCAATCCTTACCAAAATATCCATGGAAGTTCTTCCATCCCATAAGTTTCTATTCCGACTCGGTCTTCTCTTAACTCTCCATATCACCTCACTTCTGCTTCTCTCTTCAGCTTACTCTCCTCCTAATATTTACTTCGTCAACTGTGGAGCGAAATCCAACACCACCGTCAGCACCCGAGTCTTCGTTGGTGATCGGGATTTCTTATCCGGAAATGGAGAAACTGTCAAAAACAGCAACCCAACAGCAAGCACTTCACTTGATCTCTATCAAGCGGCAAGAATTTTCCGACACCAGGCTTCATATGAGTTCAACATCAACCAGACTGGTACATACATTGTACGCCTCCATTTCTTTGTTTTCAAGTCACTGTATACTGAAGATCTGCGGTTCAATGTTTCGGTTTCTGGGCATTCACTTTTGACAAACTATAGCTTCCGAAACGTGACTAGTTCTCCAAAGATTGAGGAATTCTTGCTCACCATTCCAAAAGGTGAATTTAAAATCTTCTTTGTACCTTACGAGACATCTTCGGCTTTTGTGAATGCCATAGAAGTCTTTCTTGGCCCCGAGAGCTTCATCCCTGATCAGGCCCCTTACATTACTTCTCAAGGAGCTAAGAGTAACTGCAGTCGTTTGAGCTCCAAGGTTCTTCATAAAGTCCATAGGATCGACGTTGGCAGTTCTACGTCCAATCCCGATGAGTTATGGAGGAATTGGGATCCAGATAAAGATTAGTTACAGAGCCCAAAAAATGAAACGCAAGTTCCGTATAAAGGTGAAATGCCTAATTACGAACCCGAAAGGATCACCAAGTATATTGCCCCAGCTTTTGTGTATCAGACGGCCAGAAATTTTTCATATCATAGTATCAGCAACTCCAAGTTATCTTCCAGTTCTCGAAAGATAACTTGGAGTTTTCTTGTCAATAAGGATTCTAAGAACTTTCTTCGGGTCCATTTCTCTGATGTAGTAAGTGCAACAGCTAATGCCTTGTGGTTCAATCTCTCTATCAATAGAAATTTCAGTTTGGAGATCAATCCTTTCAGTATAACACAGATGGTGGGCGCTGTTCCATTTTACATCGATTTTGTGGTTGATTCTGATGGTTTGGGATTTGTGAATGCTAGTATTAGCCGAGTGGAGGACTCTCGGGTACCTGATGCCTTTCTGAATGGGCTGGAGATTCTGGAGGTAGTGAACCAATCAGGTTTCACTCCTCCTAGGGAAATTGAAGTAGGGAAAAAGAAACTCTCCCATGCTTTAATTGGTCCTGCATGTAGTGGGGCTTTTTTCATTTTGGTAATATTGGTGGTGTTGGGTTTGAAATTCAGGAAGTCATGGCATGATCAGATTTTGGAAGTGCCTCTGTATGGAGGGTTTAGTTCGCATAGCAGGTTGACTCAAAGAGGTACTAATGCTTCCCTTGCTCCCAGTCTAAACCTTAGTTTAAGGGTACCTCTTTCTGAAATACTGAGTGCAACGAAGAACTTCAATGCAAAGCTATTGATTGGTGAGGGTGGATTCGGGAAAGTCTACAAAGGTACTCTTAAAAATGATACCAAAGTGGCGGTGAAACGAAGCAATCCAGGACATGGGCAGGGCCTTGAGGAATTCCAAACAGAGATCATGGTGTTATCTCAGATTCGTTACCACCATCTTGTTTCTCTAATTGGATATTGCGATGAACGGCATGAGATGATATTGGTTTATGAGTTCATGGAAAAGGGGACATTGAGAGATCATCTCTATCATTCAGATGACAATTATGAGAGATCAACTTCAGTGTCTGAATTATCTTGGGAGCAAAGACTAAAAATCTGCATCGGTGCGGCAAAAGGTTTACACTATTTACACACTGGTCAAGCTGGAGGAATCATTCACCGTGACGTGAAGTCAACAAACATTCTGCTCGATGAACATTACGTGGCTAAAGTTGCCGACTTTGGCCTTTCGAAATCCGGCCTTCCCGATCCAGACAACTTCACCATGGGTGTAAAAGGTAGTTTTGGTTATCTTGATCCAGAATACCTTACAACCCTGCAATTGACAGAGAAATCTGATGTATACTCCTTTGGAGTTGTACTTCTTGAAGTTCTATGTGCTAGACCGGCTATTATACAGTCATCTCAGTTGGATGAGGTGAACTTAGCAGAATGGGGGATGCTGTGGCAAAAGAAAGGTCAACTCGAAAACATTATCGATCCAATACTTGTTGGTAACATTAAACCTAGTTCATTGAGAATATTTGGTGGTATTGTAGAAAAGTGTTTGAAGGCATATAGTATTGAGAGGCCGACTATGCACGATGTGTTGTATAACTTAAATTATGCACTGCGGCTTCAACAAACTGGAATGCCTAGAGAGCCATTTGAGGACAGCACGACGACTACCATAACTTCATTGGAGTTGCAGCATCCAGTTATTTTGAACTTTCCTGTTCATGAAGATGATGGTGCACCCATTGGAGGGGATGATAGTTCTGATATAGAGATAAGTGAAGTCTAACCACTTGTTTGGGTAAGTATTGCCTGGTTTGCATTAGCACCTGAATTAATAGTAATATTTAATTATTGTTTTAAGAATAGACTTTTTAATAGTTATCAAATGCAGTGTTCCTCGCATTACTTAAATTTTTATAGCCACGAATTTTGTAATATGCTTTAATTTACAGTCGTGTTTAAATTCTGTATCGATACCACAATATGATGTTAGAAACACAAAAAGAAGAAGACTGAAACTATAGATATCATCATTCTATAATCTACCATATCACATCAAACTAAATTATTTTTTATAAAATTGCATATTTCTCTTATGATTATCATATATGAAAAAAAAAAAAGTTATATGAAGAGACTTCCGCGTCATGGGTCATCTGATCTTCTTTTATTTATTTATTTATTTTAATTTATTTTGACTGGAATGTTCATCTTACTTTTTCTTTTTTTCATTTTCTTCATTTTTTTCATATTACTTTTCCATAAAGCTGGAACCCGTCCAATATTTCAGCATTGGTGTGGCCCCTCCATTTGAAATGAATTATTGACTTACGGGGATTAACTCGGAAGTATATATGTATATAGATATATAGAGTCCAACTCATTCTTCTTACGTCACAAATTATACTTAATTTTTTATATTTCTTATAATTTTTAGTAATTTTATTTATTGTCTTCACATATCATATTTATTTTAATTTTTTTTATTTTTATAATAAATATATGGTCTATAAATGATAAATAGAATAAGGTAATTAATTTAATAAGAATAAAATAAAATAAAATAAAAAATAATAATTAATAAAAAAATAATTTTAAAATATATAAAATATATTGTGTGGAAAGATAAGTAGCATAATTCCTAAAGTCATGTTCCGCGCAACTTACAAAAAGTGCACGATTAGTGGAGATTACTGTACGTTCGAGCATTCAACATCAAGCCTGAATTGAAATAAAAAGTAACGATCAACATCAACTTTATCCCGTCTTTAGCTTTCCTTTTTTCCATTTATATTTGCGCATTCGTGATTCAAGATTCATGTAATCCCTTATATACGTTGCTTTTGGGTGCGTGGTCATGAGACATCAACTTTATATATTCAAATCCTCAGCTACACGCAACTCTCATTTAGAGTAAAGATGTAATAACTGACACGTTGGAAAAAGTATTGTTACATATATAAAAAAAAAAAGTTTATATAAAAATAATTTTATAAACTGAAATGATTTTATCATTACATTTACTTCATAAAAAAATGCATGCTTCACTCGGCTTAGCTATAACATTCTTTACACACGTACTGTTCTCTCCAAATTGTCTTCAATTCTGCCTTCCTCTTTAGCTCACTTCAAAAGCACTTCATCGACCTTTTGGGTCACACTTGAACATATTTTTCTTATGATTGGATCTCCTTTGATCAATTTAAAAATCTAAGCTAGTTGCAGGATTAACCCAGCTCTAAGTTTGCGATCTTGAAAGCTCTAAGGATGTCAGTTACAATGTATCCTTTTTCCTTACTACTAGTTTGCCAGTTGGAGCTTGCACGTGCCTCGTTCCTTGTGCACCAGATCATAATGTTATGACGTGATTTGATGTGATATATTATATTATTAATTATTTTTTATTATAATTTAAAAATTTTTTAATTTTAAAACAAAAATTAAATTAAAAAATTATATTCTAATAATATTTTAACTTTATAATATTTTAACTTAATTTTTTCTCTATTATTTTTCAAAATTCTATAAAACATTTTAACTTAATTCATGTCACTACTACTTACAAATAATTTCATTAATATTCACAAATTATTTCACTGTTATTTACAAATGATCTTAACTTATTTCATCTAAACTTATCATCCAAACCAGACCTTCTAATCTGAAAGCTACAAAATGTTATTTTCCCTAAAAGAAAAAAGTTAACATATGAATTAAGTATGAAAAAAAAGGCGTGAAACTCTTAATTAGTTTACAAAAATGTAATTTTGTAAAAGAAAATTTTTAAACGAGAAATATTAAATACAATCTTAAATACAATCTATTATAAAAAAATAATTATTTTAATATAAATCTCAGATATCAAGTTTTTAAAAATAAGTGTACATCTTAAAAATTATATAAATAGAACTTTAAAATTGTGGTATGAAATTGATAATTTAATTTATTATATTTTAGAGGTAAAATATTTGTAGCTACCTAACAGCAAACTCTTTATGTCATCAACACTCGTCACTTCAAAATAGTGTTCGAAACATGCCTCAAAATTCTTACTTTTTATTTTTATTTATTAAGTATTTTGTCAACATGATTCGTTTCCTCTCTTATTTTAACCGTTTTGTTTTTAGCTTGAAAAATGCACTTCATATTACTTGAAGTGACAGTTGGAATAAATACTTTAGCATTGCTGTGGGCCTGTAGCCCCCTGTGAGGTGAATTATTGATGAGGAAATTAGCGGGTCACATCTCTTGACTCAGTTTGTTTTGAGCGTGTTTCACATCATCACACACACCCAATCACTCGCAACCAAAAAATAAATGAGATTTGGAGCTTTGTGAAAACATCTCAGATATTTAAAGTCAAGTGAAAATAAAGAAGATGGCCCTGCTGTCATACCTGAGTCTGTGATGTCTTTTATTTGATGTGAAACCACCTCAATCCTAATCCCAGATAAAGTTTTGAAAACTGTTGTGGTAACTGTTTCGGTCGAGAAACTAAAATAAAATATTTTAATATTAATATAATTTATATATAAATAAATTAATTATATATATAAATTATATTCTAAAATAATTTATTATCCACCGTTATATTATCCCATTTTTACTTCCCGGTAGACGTGAGAATGCTACTGTGGCATTTAGATTTTTGTATTCTCTTTATAAACTCATTTATTTACTTCTTTTCTGGGATGCCCCTATTTCAGATTCCCTCCAAACCCCATACCTGCTTCTTGACATGTTGCCTTCTTCTCCTCAACAGATTCCCTCTCCCCCGATCTCCATAACGGTGGCTGTAGCATTTTCTGTTGTGATTTTTACTCCATTTGTTCAGCCTTATCATGTTGTCACTTGTCAAGTAGAGTCGGCAAGGCATATGTTGGAAAAAAAATTAAAAAGGGAAACAAGTAACGCCACGCTTTATATGCCCACCCTCCATGGTTGCATTGGACCGAAGACTCTTGATGGAGAGTGCAAGTAACCCATAACAACGGGGCATGCAGACCCAGTAGGTAACAATTGTTAAATGGCCATTCTCCATTTACTGGGTTATGAGTCTTCTTTCTCACGTCAAGTAGCATATCTGTAACATTTGCGATTCTAAATATTTTCCTAACTTAGAAATTCTACTAAAGAATTGGAGATAGAAAGAAATATAAAAGATGCATTAACATCGCTAATTTACATGATAGTTTTGAATATAACACAAGTAACCTATTTACAAAGAATTTATATATGCCTAACAATTTCACAACTTTCCTAAAAAAAACAAAGAGAAAAAGTGGGAATGCATTTCTAGAGAAAAGAAAAGGGGTTGAATTTGAGGGAAGAAGAGAATACAACCCTCCCTGCTACGAAAACAAAATTGGGGGTTCCCAGGCCTTTCTTCCGATAAGTTTATAAGCTGAATCTATAACAACAAATTTCAAATTTGGAAGTTTGGAATATGGAAATTTCCAACTCATTTACATCTTTGAATCTAGCTGGTCAATGAGTTAAACCTTCCCTTCCCTTCCTATGCTAATGCCAGACTTGTCCGCTGGGGAGAAGAAAGGAAGGCGTCAAGATGCAGGTCGAGAGTTTGGAGGGAATCTGAAATGGGGGTATCCCAGGAGAAAAGTAAGTCAATAAGTTTATAAGTAGAAAAAAAAATGCCACAGTGGCATTCCCACGTCAAGCGGGAAGCAAAAGTAGTGGCTGTAGCATTTTCCTTTCACGTATGGACTAGCGAGATCTCTTGAAAAGTCAACGTCGTATACTTAAAGTACTAAGGTGGGAGTTTTACAATAGGTAAAAATTTAAGGAAAACGATATCCGCAGGAGACTTCACGCAGGGATCGCACAGGAGACGTCTAGGTGGAAAATAAAATGGTGCGTTTTGCACTTAGGTTTCCATCCTCCATCTCCCTCCTCCATTCAAATCCATCTCTCTCCTCTATCTCCCTCATTCATCTCCATTCTCTGGTTATTCCCCAGACCCGATATGGGTTTATGAAATCTAACAGTTACACATCTCCCCCCTCCATTCTCACTCATGTTGTCCTCCATCTCCGAAGTGCAGCTAAGACCCAAGATGGGTTTATGAACCCAGAAACTCTAACCGAGAGCCATATCCCTCCCTCCTCTGAAAGCTCTTTGCCATTTAATTATTTGGGAGCTCCCGTCATTTCTGGAAGACTAAAAGCTATCCATTTTGATGAATTTTTTGGGAAGACTAGAGATAGAATTGGAGGATGGCAAGCTAATCTATTGTCGAGTGGGACACGGCTACTTCTCTTAAAGCATGTTCTTGGCAGCATGTCTATCCACCTCTTATCTATTTTGCAAGTTCCAAAGTCTGTTTTTAGGACTCTCAATCAATATTGTAGTAATTTTTTTTGGGGCCTTCATGAGGGAAAGCCGTAAAAGCATTGGAGGGCATGGGAGGAGATGTGCCGTCCTGAAAAAGAAGGGGGTATTGGCATGAGAAATCTAGAAGACATAAAAAAATCCTTACATATGAAGTTTGCTTGGAAGCTACTCATGGAAGATAATCTATGGACTCAATTTTTCAAATCCATGTATGTTAAAAATTCTCATATCTCTTTACTTAATCCCTCAATTGGTACAAGTTTTTGGCGGATGGTAATTCAATGCATTCCGACAGTTTTACAGTCTGCAAGATGGAGAGTCAAGGATGTAAATTTATCCTTTTGGACTGATACCTATATTGAAGTGCTCAAAATAACATCCCAAGCAAGCACACTAGGTGTTTGCAGGAATGCCTTAGCAAAATCAAGAAGAGATTTGAAAAATTGTATTTCCCACTTGTATTGAATGTTTCCACACAATTGTGTTTATATACACATAGAGCAACTATGAAAGAGAAATAGAGCATTGTCTCCATATTTACAAGGCACACCAATCACACATGTCCAGCTCATTATTTACAAAGAATATTCCTAGGAGGCTACAGATTTTGCGAAGCAAAAAGGGTTGCGTGTTGCTCTGTTATGGTAGAGGAGGTTTCTTTTGTAGTGCTGCCATCATGTTGCTTTGGTGAAGAACATTGCTCTGTTGTGGCAGAGGTAGTTGCCATTGCAGTGCGACCACTATGGTGCTCTGGTGAGGAAATTGCCTTAATAGATCCCCTCAAGTCAAGTGGCACTGGAGTGATAGTGACACCTGATCGAATAAGGTTAAAACGTCCAGTGGATAAGGGTTTGGTGAATATGTCAATGACCTAGTCCTTGCTTGAGATGAAGGAGACTCGAAGTGTCTTTGACGTCACACGCTCACGGACAAAGTGATAATCAAGGGCAACACGCTTTGTGTAGGAGTGTAAAACCGGATTAGCTGACAAGTTCATGGCACCAACGTTGTCGCACCATAAGGTGGGTGGCTCAGGAAGAAAAATACCAAGTTCAGTAAGGAGTTACTGGAGCCAAAGGATCTCACATGTAGTGTTTGCTACACCTTTGTATTCTGCTTCGGTTGAAGAACCGGCAATGGTGGGTTGCTTTTTGGAACCCCAAGAAATCGAATGAGAGCCAAAGCAGACACAATAATCTCCAGTGGACTTGCAATCATTGGGGCATCCAGCCCAATCAACGTTGGAGTAGGCAGTCAACACAAAAGAAGAGTTAGTGAAGAAATGAAGACCAAGATGTGAGGTGAGACATAAATAGCGCAAGATGCATTTCACAGCTTGCCAGTGGGGTAGTTTGGGGGAATGCATGTATTGACAGACTCTATTAACAGCAAAGGAGATGTCAAGCCAAGCAAAAAAAAGGTACTGCAAGCTCCCTACTATGCTACGGTGCATCTGAGGGTCCTCATAAGAGGAACCATCAGTGGTCGTGAGCTTGATAGAGGGAGACATAGGCGTAGAAACAGGCTTGGATTGATGCATGTTTGTCTTTGTTAAGAGATCAGTAATATATTTGGACTGACTCATGAACAACCCATGTGACAATCGTGTGATCTCAATGCCTACAAAATAATGCAACTCCCCCAAATCTTTTATAGGAAAAGAAACACTCGAAGCCAAAATAAACTGGGAAATGAGTTTAGAGTTTGATCCAGTCACAACAATATCGTCAACGCAAATCAAAATATAGATAGAGTCAATGCCATTGAAGAAGCTGAACAATGAAGAATCAGACTTGGAAGTAGTAAACCCTAGTAATAACAATTTATTGCTATGCTTAGAGAACCACGCCCTGGGGCCTTGTTTCAAACCATAAAGGGATTTTCGCAACTTACAGAGATGATTTGGGTAATCCGGATTAGAGAACCCCGGTGGTTGATGTATAAAAACGTCTTTTTCAAGATCATCGTAAAGGAAAGCATTCAAGATGTCCAATTGATGTAAGGGCTACCGAGAGGACAGCTATGGAAAGGAGAAGACAGATCCTGACTGGCTTTACAACAGGGCTATAGGTTTCCAAAAAATCGATACTGGCTTGTTGGTGGAACCCCTTGGCCACGAGACACACCTTGTGGCGCTCCAGGTTCCCATCGGTATGGCGTTTGGTCTTCAACACCCACTTGAATCCAAGGATGTTGAGACCAAAAGAGAAGGGGACTAGATCCCAAGTATGATTTGTGAGAATGGCTTGAAATTCAAGAGCCATGGCCGCATGCCATTTAGGGTGCTTAGAGGTCTCTGAGAAGGATGATGACTCTTTGGGAATGGGTGGAAGGGGGGTAGGCGTATTCTCAGTGAGCTTCAAGGTGGATCGGGAAGGTGGCCAGGGGATAGTACTATCGGTACGTTGAAAAGGATAGTGAATATGGTTGCGGGAACAAGTGGTCATTGGGTGCTGAGGCCACGAGCTAGACGCTGGAAAGGGAGGAGTGAAAGGAATGTGTGATGGCACTGGAGACGAATTGGGAGAAGACGACCTAGAAGATGAAGACCTAGGAGAAGAATTGGATGTTTGGGCTGGAACCGAGGGAGTGGACTGAGGTATATAGTATTTGGGATAGGCTGAATAGGCTCTGTTTGCAATGTAGGTTGGTGTAAAATTGGGAAGGGGATGACTGTTTGGTTAGAAGTGGGTTGTGAGGCTAGGAATGAATTGGAAGTGGGTAGCCCAGTTGCAAACGGGAAGCTTTCTTTGTGAAATTGCACATCACGAGAAACGTAGACATGGCCTGTTGGTAAATGGAGGCAAAAATAACCCTTGTGATCTGGGCTATAACCCATGAAAACACAATATTTGGAACAAAAGTTCATTTTGTATTGATTAAATGGCCTCAAATTGGGCCAACAATGACACCCAAAAGTCTTGAGAAATTTGTAATCCGGAAGTTTTTGAAAAAGAACTTGGAAGGGTGACAGATTTTTGAGAAGTGGTGTGGGAAGCCGATTAATTAAATATACGGAAATTTGAAAAAACTCGGCCCAATATTGTTGAGGTATGGAGGCATGGGCCAAAAGGGAGAGTCTAGTATCAACTATATGGCGACGATGCCTCTCAATTGTGCCATTTTGGGCGTGAGAATAGGGGCAAGATAGTCTATAGAAAATGCCATTAGTCTGAAAAATTTGTTTAAGTGGTTTAAATTATGCTCCTCCATTAGTTTGGACAGTTAAGATTTTTGAAGAAAAATAATTGGAGACAAATTTAAGTAAAGCTAAGAAAAACGTGGAGACATCCGACTTAGATTAAAGGGGAAACATTCAAACATACATAGAGTAATCATCAACTATATTAAGATAGTATTTACATCCAGTGGTGGACAGCACATGTGCTGGTCCCCATACATCCAAAAATAAAAGAGCAAAAGGGGATGAAGACCAAAATGGTGATTGGGGGTGCGGAAGTGCATGAGATTTTCCTTGTGGGCAGGCGGAGCATGGCTGAGACGTGGCTGGATTGGATTGAAGAGGAAGCTAGAAATGCTTTATTGTACAAGTAGTAGTACTAGAAGACAGATGTCCCAAGCGAGAGTGCCAAATTTGTGGAGTAGTTTTCTCGCTGAGCTACGCTTGTGGTGATGGAGAACCATGTTGAGATGAAACCGAAACATTAGTTGGCAGTGCATAAAGCCCATCCTTAACGTGACCCTGAAGGAGCACAGCCTGATTTCGCAAATCCTTCAAAAAAATTTAATTTGCATGAAACTCAAAGAAAACTGGATTATCAATGCAGAATTGACGTAGAGACAGCAAGTTACGAGTTATAGAGGGGACATAAAAAATATTTTTGAGATGAAAAGAGCCAGAAGTGGAGTGTAGAGTGGAAGAACCAGTGTGTTAAATCGGGATTGTTGAGCCATCTCCTACGCTGACTTGGTCAGAACCCTGATAAGCTATAGCATCCAAAGTAAGGTTAGAAAAATCAGAGGTAAAGTGATTAGTGGCAGCAAAGTCTGGGAACTAGGCAGTATAAGCTTGTGCATAATTGCCTAAAGGCACAGTAGTAAAATTGGCAGTGAAAAAAGTAGGTGGGGGAGCTTGGTAAGCATGATCAAATCGATGGTAACAAGCGACGACAGAGTGACCTAGTTTTTTATATAGTTGAAAAATTGGTCTGGCAGTGAATGGGCAAGAGGGATTGGAAGAACCACCTCTGTGGTTGCCACGACCACGTCAGTCACGAGAAAAATTGCCACGTCCAAGACTAGAGGGATTATTAGAGGAAGGGAATGAAGAAGCAATAGTGTTGCAAGCTGTGAGAGAGCCAGTGGAGAGTGTGGTATTGTTTTGATGAGAGAGACAAGACTCATAGTTTAACAGATAGCTATATATTTGAGGGATAGAAAAAGGGTAAGGACAAGTGGTGAGGGAGGTTACGAGGGACTTATAGTCCGAACCAAGACTTGCGAGAAAGTATATAGTAAACTCGGAATCGGGAAGAGGCTGCCCAGTGGCACCTAGAGCAGAAGCTAAGGTCGTTGCCTTGTGAAAATAGGTAGAGATGGAGTCTGAGTCTTTTTTCATGGTAGTTAGCTAAAGCTTGGTCTACATAATGTGTGTAACATTGTGTAGGGGACTAGGCAGAATTGTTTGGCATGTTTGTTTATTCCTTAGGGTTTTGCATAGTTTCACTTTGATTATTTCCTTAAGAAGATAGGTATTGTAATCACGGTTTTCTTCCGCGACACATGAGGATTTGAATAAACTCCGAACATTCTGTCCTCCTTAATTAAAAAAAATTAAAAAAAGAAGAAGAAGTTAATTATACATATAAATTGTATTCTAAAATAACAACAATATAAGTCTTAAATATATTTACAACATTGCATAAATATTTATAATAAAAAAAATACTGCATAAATATTTACAATAAAAGTAAACAACATCATCATCAAGATTCAAGATAATTAAACAACAAAAGTGTAAATCTCATGTTTTCACATATGGACTGCCAAGAACTCTTGAAAAGTCAACTTCGTATACTTATGGTACCAAGGTGGAAGTTGTGCAATAGGTAAAAATTTAAAATGGATCCTGCAGCCACTGACAAAAATCACCATGGTTTTGTCTGTGAAATAAGCATTTTTCATTTAAAATCTCTTTGAGACGTCAATGTCATACAGTACCAAGTTGGGAGTTGTGGAGTAGGTAAAAGTTTGAAAAACCAAAAAAGTCCTTTGGATTTTGAGGAGTTTCAAAATCACTCAATTACAAAAATGCCTTTTGATACTAATGCTAATTACAAAATGGCCATTTGCCATCAAACTTCATTCCGGACCAATTTTTGTATACCGGTCGAAATACCAAAAGTCGGTTGGTATTGGCCGAAACTCACCAAAATGATTGTTATTTGACCTAGTACGAAACATCCACTTTCATTATGTCGAGTATTGTTTTGACACAGTAAATTTCAACCGTACTAGTCGATATGAAACGATATTAAAAACTTTGGTTCCAGATAAAAGGTTTCTAGATTGCTGATCTTCGAGCCCCTGAAGCGAAGCATTTAAGTAATTTTAGCTATTTTATATTATGTATCAGAACTATATATGGTCTCTTTTTCAACTTTGAATTAGCTCTTAATTAATTTACAAAAACACAATCTTGTAAAAGAGAAATTTTAAACGAGTAATGTCGTATACAGTTTTGAAATATATTTTTTTGAAAAAAAAATGGAGCCTATCATTAAAAAAATAATTTGCGTATGAAACTTATAAATCGTAAAATATAAATTATTTTTCATTTTGAATAATAAACTTTAAAATTGTGCTATGAAATTGGTGATTTACTTTTTTCATAATTTGGAGGTAAATTTTTTATAGCGTAGCTAATAGCAAACTCACTCTTTATTGGATGAACATTCGTCACTTTAAAATGAAGAAGAATTTTACACCACACCCACATTATCATTAAAATCCGTACTTATTTCTTTTTTTTTTCCTAAGTATTGTCAACATCATGATTCGATTCCCTCTCTTTTGTGTTTAGCTTGGAATATGCACTTCATATCACTTGAAATCACACATCCAATAAATACTTTAGCAATGCTGGGGGAACTGAATTATTGATGAGGAAATTAGTCATGCCACATCTTGACTCAGCTAAAAGACAATTTTAAGTCCTTCCCATTTGGAATGTATTAAAAGCTTCTGCCTAAAGTCACTTGGAGATAAAATGGCAAATTCAATTAATAATGAAAGATTAAACAATCACCTTATAATATAAATTATAACCACGTGTTGTAACACCATTATTAATAGCTTTTGCTATTTTACTTTCCAAAGAAGAGAGATAAAAGAAATGGGAGGAAGACAAAATATTCTTGGTGGGGGGTTGGAAATTAAGAATCCATCTTTTATAATTTTATTTTTATTATATTATATTGTTTACTATTTTTTAAAAAAATAAAAAATAAAGGGAGGACAACACCTCTTGAAATCTATTGCATCTCGCTTATGGTGGAGAAACTGTGGTAACAAAGAGAGCAAAAACAAGGACCACCCAACTTTGACAGTACAGATGACAACAGACTCCCAGGTAAACAACTATACCAAACCAGAAAATAAACAACTATACCAGCCAGTTACAAAATATATCTAAAATAAGGAAAATCAAGCTTATCTGTTCTAATTAAGCCCTTTAGGAGAGGAGGAGCGGATGCCATCATGGACCAAGATCCTGCACAGTCTTTCGATGTCATTTGTGCCAAAAAGTCAGCCGCATCATTGCCTTGCCTGAAAACATGATGAATTGAAAACTCCTTGCCTCTAAGCAATCCCAACAATTCCTCCCAAAAATCTTCAAGATACCATATAGGACACGTTGCCCTTCTCAACCATTTGACCACAATTAAAGAATTCATCTCTATCTCTATCCCGTCTAAACCTCTTTCACAAATTTTCAGCACTTTGAGGAGGAGTGCCATGAACTCAGCAAAGTTATTTGTGCCATGATTAAGAGGAGAAGTGAAGGCAAAAATCATATTACCTGCAGCATCCCGTAGAACTCCTAATGCACCTACCTTCCCCGGGTTTCCTCTACTACTCCCATCCACGTTAAGTTTAAGCCAACCATGTTTAGGGCGATGCCAATGGATAATCTGCATCTCTTTTCTCCTTCAGATTTTTGGCTTGATATTTAGGTCTCCTAATATCCTCTCATCTTGTACAAACAAGGCCTTAGATGCCTTCAGTTTCTCACTAAGCTTAACTATCCAAAATTGGATAGTCTGCCAAGTCTCCTCCACAGATTCAAGTTTTCCTTCCCATCTTGCTTTGCAGCGACGAAGCTAGAGGACCCAGGTAACAATAATTGGAATAATGCCAATGAGAAGCCCTCTTGTAGTCGATTTTGAAGCTCTATTAAACTAAGCCTAGACAGTATCTTTCCAAATGCAAAAATTAGTTCTTAGCATACCCACCTTCATAACACACTTTTGCCAAATGGCCTGAGCCACTTCCCTGTTGGCTAGCACATGATTCAAGTCTTCATAGGCTCCACGACCACATCAATTGCACTTCAAAACAAGAGGTATACCCAGGCTTCAAACTCTGTCATCCAGGCTAAAAGCATGATTCAAAAAACATTGTAATTACCATCTTCTTGGGAAGGCAAGGGTGCCAAACCCAATTAGACCATTTGATTTTTGGAGCTCTAACACGAATGCACTCCCAAGCACTCTTACTAGAGAATGTTCCATCTTCTTTAGCCACCCAAATTAGGATATCCTCCCCTTCTTTCTGGCCACTAATAGCGCTAACAATCTCTTGGGCTTTTTGAGATCCCACCAAACTATGTAACTGGTCCAAGTCCCAAACCATCCTCAATCCAAATATCTTTTAATTTCAACTTCGGCGTATTGACAAGAGAGCTGGTAGCGAGTGTTTCCTCCCCCAACCATTTGTCAAACCAAAACGAAAGGTTTCCTTCCTTAGGCTTCCACTTACAGTGTTGAATAACATCTGGAATACACGTAACTATAAGCTTAAAAAACAAAGACCCTTTATTAGGATTCACAAGAGAAATATGGCCTTCCTTCACAAATTTAGCTTTAAAAAACCGAGACCATAGAGAATTCGCCGTCAATAATTTCCAAGCTAATTTCATATGAAGAGATCTTTAGACATCCTGAAAGTTTTGGATACCAAGACCCCCTCACTTGTCGGAGTGCACAGCTGGTCCCAAGCTTTCCAGTGTTTCTTTGGTTTGTCATCCTTATAACCCCAGAAAAAATTACTCAGGGAGTGAGTAAGGGACTTTCACATAGTTCTCGGAACCTGTAAAATGGACAACAAATGTATGGGCATACTACTGAGTTCATGTTTTACCAACAACAATCTGGCCCCACTAGATAGGAGACAAGAATTCCAGCCTCCAATTCTAGCGCCAATTTTCCAAACAAGCTCATCAAAATGGTTGGCAATTAATCTACCAGATACTACAGGGACTCCCAAATATTTGAAAGGAAAAGAGCCCTCTAAAAATCTTGTTATCCGTAATAGTTGTCTTCTTCTAATAGGAGAGATGAGATTCGAGAAAAAAATAGAAGATTTCTCCTTGCTAGCTTTTTGGCCAGACCACGACTCATAAAAAGCAAGGGACTCCGAGATCACCTTAACCAATGCTTTACTACCATTTGAAAAAATTACTATATCATCAGCGTAAAGAAGATGAGATATAGATGGAGCAGCCCTCTATAGTGAAAAAGAGACAAACCGCCCTTCCTGGTACCTTTTTTTCAAAAGTCTCGACAAGATTTCCTCCACACTAATGGACAAAAATAAAGAAATAGGATTCCCTTGTCGCAAACTACGGGCCCCTTGAAAGAAACCCTTGGATACCCCATTCATAACTACTGAAAACCAGGGAGAAGAGATACAAATCCAGACCAAGTTACAAAATGTATCAGAAAACCCGAAAGCCGACAGCACATGAATCAAAAAAGAGGTTTTGTCTGATAATGAGGAAAATTGTCAGCATATTGGTGAGAAACTAGGACCTAATCCAAGGAGTTCTACTCGGGCTAAGAGCAGGCCTGCAAAGTTAAATCTATGACAAGCAAAATTTTGTTTTGGAATATTAGAGGGCTCGGCACCTCTAGGAAAAGGATGCATAAAATGATTAAGCTAAAGAAACCAAGCATTATAGCACTTGCAGAACCATTTGGTAACCTACAACAATTGAGGAAATTACAGAGTGATTTGTCTTTTGAAGGACATGTCTCTAATATGGAGGAAGGAGGAAAAATCTGGGTGTTGTGAGAGAAAGGAATATGTATCTCGGTGATGGGCCCTAGTAATCAGAGTATTACCTTGACCTTTAATGAGAGTACAAGCTAGGTTTCATTTTTTTACGCCAAATGTAGATATGGTGAACGAAGATCTTTATAGGAGGAACTTCTAAGGCTGAATCTGGAAAGCTACCCTTGGATGGTTCTTGGTGATTTCAACGTCATCAGGGCTGATGAGGAGTGGGCAAAAGGAAGGCCTAAGCCCCGTATAGCTATAGAGGGATTTAACTCCTTTATAGATAGTGCTAGTTTATCAGATGTGAGATTCAACGGTAACCACTTGCCTTGGTGTAATGGTCATCACGATAGTTCCAGGAGCTATGCAAGATTGGATGGGGCACTGGTCAACTTAGCCTGGTTGTTGGATTCCCCGTGGTGTATTGGTAATTACCTTCCCAGGTTGAGCTCGGATCATGCAGCTATGTTGGTGTGTTTGGAACCTGAGAAGAGCCAATATGGTTATGGCCCCTTTAAATTTCAGCAAATGTGGATAAGTCATGATTAGTTTAAAGCATGCATGATTAGAGCTTGCCAAACGGATCAAAATTTAGTGAGAATGTTGAGACTTGCCAAGAAGTTGAAACTCTTATGGGGAGTGCCATGGAAATGGAATCGCGAAGTCTTTGGGTGGACAACTAATCATATCCGTCTTCTTGAGAGGATCTGTTTACTTGAAGAGTAGCTGCAGAGTGGCTTCTCGGAGGCAGTAGAGTTGGATTTGCTAGCCTCCAAGGTTGAACTTGACACCTGGGTTAGTAGGGAGGAAGCCCAAATGGCTCAACAAGAGAAACAAAATTGGTTAGAAAAGTGGGAGGCAGACTTGAAGTTCTTCAGGATCATGGCATCAAAAAATTCAAAACCAGTGAAAAAGATGCACATCAATGATGAGATTTTCTTGAAGACTCCTGAGGATGTTCACTCAGGGGCGGTTGATTATTTTAAGAATTTCCTCTCATCAAATCATCAATCTTCCCTCCCAGACTTGGATAACTTAATAGAAAGGGTGCTACAAGAAGAGGATAATCATGCTCTTTTGGAACTTCCTTCAATCCAAGAGGTCAAAGAGGCTTTGTTTTCAATTCCTACTGATAGTAGTCCAGGCTCGGATGGATTTGGATCCTGGTTTTACAAGGCATGTTGGGATATTGTGGTAGAGGATGTGTTGTTGGCTGTGCATGAGTTCTTTCGAGGAGTTTTCATTCCGAGAGAGTTTACTTATTCGTTTCTTGTTCTTATCCCTAAGGTTGACAACCCCAAGAGCTTTGATAAATTCCGACCTATCAGCCTTTGCTCTATATTCTACAAGACATGCACTAAGAATCTGGTGAGCCTGTTTACTACTTATAATAACTATAAGGAAAACCATAATTCAAGGTTAACATCAACCTTCATGGCAACCAAGTTTTGAGATCCGGATGACATGAATTCCACTTCTTATGATCAGATCTCATGCCAGGATTAACATTTTCTACTTTCTTCTGTCTCATGAGTTCTATTTAAGGCTATGTTTGGAATATAGACTCACGGCCTCAATCCATATCAAACCAATCATTGATAAGACCTACTACATTTTTAATTTTTGATAAAAAAAAAAATTTAAATCATTCTCAATCTACGTCATATATTTAAACACATATCTCAAACTATTTATATTCAAATATATCTCAATAGGATCTAAAAAATACCACTATTCATATATCAACTCAAATAATTTGAAATCATCTCAGCATCCAAACGGAATCAAATTCCCTGCTTTAGGACATGCGGGTTAATGTAATAGTCATAGAATTCATTCCAGGTTAAATGTTGTAGAAAATATATATTTTTCTTTTTTGTGATTAGAGTAATGTTACATATAGTTATAGAGTGTACGTTGAATCATCTAAACATATTATTTTGGATCTGGGCCCGAGGTAGTGCACGACCTACTCTTTAGTACAGCCCGACATGTTACTGTTGCAGGAAGCACAAATGATTACAAGGGTGTGCTATCTAAGGCTAGTTTTTTTTCTTTTTTTTCTTTTTTGAATAAGAGACGGGATCACATGTCCAAGAATGACTCCCCCACATTTATTAAAACCCTCACTTGTGGTGAATGAATACCGTAAAAACAAACATGGCACTAGGAACATTCTTCCCAAGCCTATTATGAGACTTTAACCAACAAATCAACCAATACAAACCTGCAAAAAGACAATTCCTACACAACATTCTAAACTCGTAAATACGGCAAACCCGCTTTATCAACACGAAAGATTCCTTTTAAAGGAGTTGGCAACTCCACAAATTCCATCCAAAGACAAGAAACTCCCTCAGCACCCAACTTTGCCAAGCCGTCAGCCATTGCATTCCCTTCTCTAAAAATATGTTGTACTGAGTAATTTATAGAATGTAACATTAAAAGGATCTCCTCCCAAAAATCTTCAAGATACCAAAGACCACACTTACCCCTCTTGCAATCAATTTATTAAAATCTTCGAGTCCATTCCAGCTCCATGTACTGCAAGCCCAGGAACCTACAATGCCGAAGACCATGGACTAAAGCCATTAATTCAGCACTATTATTGATGCCGTCTGCAATGTCAGTTGCATAAGCTAGAATGAGTGCTCCGTTCTCATCTCATATGACACCTCCCACACCTGATCTTCCAGGATTGCCCAAATTACATCCATCCGTATTAATTTTGCACCAGCCAGCTCTTGGTTTCTGCCAAACAATCAGCCTAGCTTCGTTCATTCCTTATGCTTAATAGACAATTCTAAATCAGGCAACACTGTATCATCAAACGCATTTCACTTTACTGCTGCCTTGAGTTTTAAGCCCACCCAAGAAATCCAGTATAATACCTGCCGCCAAAGAGACTCTTTCGAACCAGCAACACCCTCTATCTTTTTTTAGCATCTCCAAAGCCAAAGTTGCCATGTAATAATCGAAGGGATCAGCCCAAGCAGCATCCCACGAAAGGAGGATTTTGTGGCCTTGTTAAACCACAAACAAATTCTCGGTTTCCATGATTACGAAAAGACAAAACACATACCCAACCGAGTAGATATTTTCCTCCAGATATGATGAGCCATTTCTCCTTTTGCCAGAACGTGCTCAATGTCTTCATAGGCGCCAGAATCACAACAAACACATTTTGAGACAATCGGAACACCCACTTTAAACAACTTTTCACCCACTGAAAGACCTCCATGAAAGGCCTGCCACATAGTCATAGAAATATTTTTAGGAAGAGAGGGATTCCAGATCCAATTAGTCCAAGGTAACTTCAATCTCCTCATTCTCTTCATCTCCCAAGCATTTTTCACAAAAAACTCCCATCTGATTTCCCCATCCAAATCAATTTATCCGGACCTTGTCGACTATTACCCACATGCATCAACACTTCCATGGCCTTTTCCCTCCCCAATAAACTTGTAAAGAACTCCTCATTCCATCCCATCTCTGACTTGCATTCTCTTAGAGACAACAAAGGCCTAACAATATCTTCATATGTATGTCCTAGAGGCTCTAAAGGAGACCACTTATCCCACCACAAAAACACATCCCCATCCATAACCCGCCATCGCGAATGCTGTAATACCTCAGGAATGCATCTCATCACCTTACGGCAAAACCCAGTGCCCCTCCTAGGATTTATCAAGGAAATATGATTCGCTTTGATATACTTAGCTCGGAAAAAGGAAGCCCATAACAACTTTTCAGCCATAACTTTCCACACAAATTTCATATTTAGCACTTTTTGAACCTCACATAAACTCCTCAGACCAACTCCCCCCTCCTTAATCGGTTTGCAAATTTTGTCCCAAGCCACCCAATTTTTTTTTAGTTTCCCATTTTCCATTCCCCAGAAAAAAGAGCTAAATGTCCGATTCAAAGACTCAATTGTCGACTTGGGAATAGGAATAACAGATAACAAATGGACCGAACACAAGATAGGACATGCCTTAACAGGATGAGCCTCGCTCCTTTTGACAACAACCGTACCTTCCACCCTTCAATTTTCCTCTTAATTTTTTTCAACAAATCCTATAAATGTCTATTCAACAATCTTTCGGTAACAATGGGGACCCCCAAGTATTTGAAAGGAAATGAACCTTGCACAAACCCAGTAGCTCGTAAGAAGGAACGTCTCCTCGGCCTCGTAATACAATCAGAAAAATAAATCACCGACTTGCTCTTATTTACAGCTTGGCCCGACCACGCCTCATATTTCTTCAAACAATCCATGATCAATTTTAATGATTTTTTCTACCATTTACAAATATAACCATGTCATCGGCATATAGAAGGTGAGAGACTAGCGGCACCCCTCTCGGATGTGAAAACCTCCCAATTAACCCAGATTGAAAGTTCTCTTTCAAAATTTTTGAGAGCATCTCCTCCACTAAAATAAACAAATACGGAGAGAGAGGATCTCCTTGCCGCAACCCTCTTCCACCTTTATAAAAACCCTTCACCGTTCCATTCATAACCACAGAAAACCAGATAAACGTTACACATTTCTTAACTAAATCTCAAAACTGTGACGAAAAACCAAAAGCTTCCAACACATGTAAAAGAAAATCCCAATCAATGCTATCATATTCTTTAGCAAAATCCGCCTTAATCATTACATTGCCTCCTCTAACATTTTTATTTATGCTATGAATCATCTCTTGGATTAAGCTGACATTTTCCAGAATACTTCTACCTGGAATAAAGGCGCCTTGATCCTCAGAAACCATCCAGGACAAAAGTGAAGCTAACCGCCGCACCATCAATTTAGAGCAAACTTTGTACACCACAGAACAAAGGCTAATTGGCTTGAACTTATCAAAACTTGTAGGATTTGGCACCTTAGGGATACGAACTACATATGACGATGAATAGAACCTATGTAGCTCACTACCTCTAAAAAAATCCCAAACTGCTTCCACCACATCCTTTTTCCCAATCTCCAAGCAACTTTTATAAAATCACGAAGAGAAACCATCCAGACTTGGGGAACTATCTATCGGAATAGAGAACATAGTGTCCTTAATATCTTGGATTGAGGGGAGCTCACACAACCTGCTATTTTCAATATTCGAGATTTCTTTTACTACCCATCGCGATAAATCCGGACATGTGTTACCATTTCTAGCCTCCATAAAACAAGAGAAATATCTAACTACTTCTTCATGTACAGCTTCCGGAGAACTAAGTCGGCGCCCATCTTCCAAAGTCATCTCCCGAACCAAATTGCTACCTCTATTCCCAAGCTTCGAAAAAACTGCGCATTAACATCCCCTATCTCAGCCCATCGTTGCTTCACAATTTAAGATGGCCTCATTTCCTCTCTACGCATCCACTCATCAAATTCAAGCTTGGCTGCCAAATAGGCCTGTTCATCCTCCTCAGTACCCCCCTCCTGTAATTTACAATCCAGGTCTACAATCTCCTTTTCTAACTTCACAATATGAGAGTGCATCCAGCCAAATACATTCACATTCCATCGTTTTAGAACCACCCTTAACTTTTTTAGTTTACCTGCCAGTTTCCACAGTCTATTTCCAGGCACCTCTTCCGCCCATACCTTTTTTACACAATTTAAGAAATCATCATGCCTTGTCCACATTTGCTGGAACCTGAACGGAGAAGGGCCATAACCTTGCGAAGATTTATCAAGCCACATTACCATCGGTGCGTGATTCGATGAAGAGCGTGAAAGATATTCCATACATGAAGAAGGATAATTCACAGCACATGTATTATCCAACAAAATCCTATCTAATCTTGCCCAACTTCTAGTTAACATTGCATGACCATTATTTTCCACCCAGCGCGCCTCATCCGGAGTCTCAAACTTGTTTTCATTTTCTACCTCCTTCACAACTGCCTGATCATGCACCTGCGAAAATTCCTCAACCTCTGTATCTTGAATTACCAAATTATTTTCTACTAGATTATTCACCATAACCAACTCCATCGAGCCTCCAGCCGCTATCTCACATTTCTTGGCCAAACCAGCATCCTCTGACACCTAATCATGGGCCTCGCATTCCTCAACCAGATGAACCTCCTCTGTCACCTAAACAGTAACCACACACTCTTCATGTTGTACCTGAAACCTGTCCAAAAATCACACAAAACAATATTTAAGTGGTTCAGCAAATTGATTACCTCCATTGGAGCCTCTTTTATAGAATTTGTACGAGATTTACAAAACACTCTACAAATTTCTATTTCTCTCACGTCCCTCTTGCACTACGATTTTTTTCCCACTGCCTTTTTCTCTCATCTGAGCTCTCTCCTATTTATAGGAGAGAGCAGCAGCTATTTCAGACTTGGGAGAGGGTGGGTGGCCTAACTAAGAACAGTGGAGAGTGGGTGGCCTAATAAGCCAAAGCACCTTACGGTGCATGTGCAAATTAGGCCACTTGGGTGGCTTTCAACACTTCAGCCATAGCAATAGGGGCCTCACATTCAGGCCTTTTCATCGAATTAATGGCTTCAACGTCCGCATCAAAGGAACCCCTTCCTAGTTCTTTCCGTCCTACACTCAAAGTCCCTCCCGTCTCTAACACTGACTTCTGACCCTAAATCTCCCCCTCCTCTAACTCCTCTATGGTAATCATATTGGCACCTACCATAGAAGAAACCAAATCCTTCCCTTTTTCCTTCTCTGAATGCGTCACTAGAGGAAGTATCCCCTTTCCACCCTCCAACTGATTCTGCTCCTTGGACACCCATCTTCTACTATCCTTACTGCCCTCAAAATTTTTTTTCCTCTCCGGCTTATTATTAGCGTTTTGACACTTCATTAAATTATGCCCCTGAATCTTACATTGTCTACAATACGCTAGCAAATTTTCATAGATCAACTTCAGGGCCTGACTGCCCACTTGATAAGGCACCCCGATCCAAAATGATTCAATAGGATCCTTAGTCATTTCAATACAAACTCTTCCCACATCTGTTCGTGTAGCACATCTGGTACAATTGTCACTGCGCACATATTGCTCTAACGACATGGTAATATTTTTCAAGAACGATTCATGAAACATATTCGATGGCAATGTAGGAAGCGTAATACATACTAGAACCACTGGTGATTCCAATTCCTCTGTATAATCCATCGACCAATGAAACGCATAGTACAGGACCCCTTTCACTTCATATGACTCCCTGGAAAATGCCATCTTAAAATCCCCCTCATTGAAAAATCTTACAAAAACTAACCTAGGAGCAGCCATCGATGAGACCACAGGTTGAGAAGCAAGCCCCTATCTTTGCCGAATACAAGACCGAATATCATCCAATGAATGAAATTGCCTCAAGAGTTTTAAAACTAGAGAAAACGTAAACGGCTCAGCCGATTTTGCAATCTCCTCCTTGGAAAAACTAATGTAAATCTTGCCATCCAAAACATTAGGGGATCTCAGAGGAATCACAACCTCCGGAATAGGTTGTGAAGCAGCCGCCACCATATCCGCAAATGATCTGCGTGTAGAGGGCGCCGAGGAGCCTGGATGGCCCCCGGCAGCAAGCATTTAGGACGACACCCAAAACCCTAGCAGAGCGCAATGAAATTCGTGCCACGTCAGCAGAAGAGCAAAAGTCACACCAGAAAACGACACGCTATTGAGAAGGCAAAGCATGTGTCCTACCCAAGTAGCCCTATTTACAAGCCAGGTTATGTCAGTTAGTATACAACTCCTGCTATTGTCTACCAAACAACAAAAGAGATAAATAATAGTTCTAGCATGCAATCTGAGTTTTTCAACGTAACATGGGCCTTTCAAGCGCTTCTTCCCTTCAATCTTTATATTTATAGTAAATTCAGTTGTAAGGTTGATTCAAATGACTTTTACGGCACGAGTGTCCCTTTTTTCCTCAGCTTTGTGGTCGATTATGATGGTTTTGAAATGATGAATATCAGTATAGGCCCTAGGAATGATTCTCTTAAAACAAATGCCTATTTGAATGGAGTAGAGATAATGGAGATACAAGAGAAGTTAGGTTCAATTCCTACAATGACAAGAACAAACATGTCTTTCTTGTACTAGGTTTAGTTCTTGGAGCATTGGTTCTAGTCAGTATCTTCAGTTCCGTCCTCTTTTTGGTTTACAAATGCAGGAATCTAAAGCCCGTAGAAACTTTAGAATGGTCACCACTTCCTGTGGAGGAGGGAGTTCTCACTCAAGGGAGAAGGGAAGTATACCTAATTTGAATCTCAAGTTGAAGATACCTCTTGCTAAAATCCAATTTGCAACCAACAACTTTGAGGGAATGTCTATAGGGGAACTCTCAGGAATGGCACAAAAGTTGCTGTGAAACGGAGTGAACCAGGGTCAAACCAAGGCTTCCCAGAATTCCAAATGGAGATCATGGTTCTGTCCAAAACTGGCCACTGCCATCTTGTTTCCTTAATTGGATATTGTGAAGAGAGGTCTGAAATGATACTTGTCTATGACTTCATGGAAAAGGGGACTCTAAAGGACCATCTTTATGCCTCATATGTGCCTCGTTTGTCTTGGAAGCGAAGGCTTGAAATTTGCATTGGTGCAGCAAAGGGTCTTCAATACCCCTACAAAGGTTTAGCTGAGGGAATCATAGACACTGATGTCAAGTCCACGAATATCTTGGTTGATGAGCATTTTGTTGCTAAAGTTGCTGATTTTGGCCTTTTGAAAGCAGGTCCTCTTGATAAGACCCATGTCAGCACAGTTCTCAAAGGCACGATTGGTTATCTTGGTCCTGAGTATATCAGATCCCAACAGTTGACGGAGAAATCTGATGTATACGCATTTGGGATTGTTCTTCTCGAGGTGTTATGTGCAAGACCAGCAATTGATTTCACGCTTTCAGGAAAGCAGGTGAATTTAGCAGAATGGGCAATGTATAACTGTCACTATAGATCAAAGAAAGAAACAAAAAACAAAATGATTATGGCTACAAAAACTGCTCATGTAAAAAAAAGTTTGGATCTTTAGATTTATGCACAATGCACAATGTGACAGTCCAACTGAGAGCTGCGAAATGGAGGAGAAAGAAAACAATTTTACCCGCTGCACTATAGTTTCTTAGTCCATTTGAAACACAATTAACTTGATATAGGGAATCTCAGCCTTTTATAAAATATCAAAAATTCAATGCGTTACTTTTGTATATTTTTTATAAACTAAATTATTATAATTGACTGTATTAAATTTTTTTAATATAAAATAATTATTTTTATCAATCATAAAATATAAAAAAGTTACATAAAAATAACTATTTATAATAAAAATTTCACGTACGTCCTTCCCTTGAGTACGAGTACTCCCTGTCCCCAACCACTTAAAAAAACACGAAGTTTTCATGACTTGATTTTATTTTGTATTAGTTTTATTTTTTTTTAAAATCGGTTAAAATCGATTCGGTTCCAATTTTTCCTTTTCTAAAACCAGACCGGACGGTTTATATATATTTTAATTTTTTATATTGTATATAATATTTATATATAATATATAATATATATAAAATAGTTTTGTATTATATGATAAATTACTAATTAATATAATAT
>QGSO01000270.1:666086-967766 GCA_011037825.1 Carya cathayensis | reverse complement strand
GTCTATAAGTTCCTTAGATTGTGTTTGGATAGTAAGATGATTTTATATATTCTGTAAATAGTAGAAAAAAAGGAATGAAAAAATAATAAAAAAGTATTGAATAATAATAAATAATAATATAAAATAATAAAAAATATGTAAAAAAATAAAATAATAAATAGTAATTATCCCACCAAGCGATTGTGAAAATAATGAAAATAGTTCTGAAATAAAAAAAAAGAAATAATGGAAGTTGTTGGATCAAATTATACACGTCGGCAAAGAAGAATTTTGGAAGAGTAAAAATTACGGACCGAACCAAACTAAGGACCAGACCTTAGTTTTTTTTTACGCCCCTCGTTAAGACTATGTATCTTGTGCAAGTCTGATTGAATTAAATTGTTTTATTCGACGTGAGAAAGATAAACTCATTATCTAATGACTAATTCTAGTTTTCAGCGGGGACCTACGCTAGGACTAGGCCCTCAAAAATTTTTAAAAATTCAAAATATATATTATATTTTATTTATAATTTTATAAATATAAAAAACAGCTTCTTAAAATTTTTATTATATAATATTAGACTTTTTAATATAGAATATAAAATAAAAATATAAGTAATTTATTTAAAATTGATAATTTATATAAAAAATAATTAAGAAGTTTAATTCTTTAAATTTTATTGAGTAAGGAAATATTATATTTAAAATTATAATTATACCATCCTATATTTAAATGTGACACGTAAATATCTAAATTTTATATAAAATTTGATAAATTAACTTACCTACTTGAATGAACCGAATGGCACGTCATACTTCTACTTTTGAAAGGTTTGAACTTTGAAATGGTCCACTTAAACTCCAAATGACGATTTTACCCCTTCTCTCCCAAGCATTTCCTTCCCACTTTCCAATTCCTAACACGGTGAGTGCGCGGCTGATTCTGCTGAAGATCCAGGCATTGTTCAATCTCAGAAAATAATTTTCAGGTTTTCCCCACATCCTTATGGCAATCTATTTAGATACTTCTGGGTAAGGGTGTGCATCTGGACTAAATTTTTTTTCGGGGAGCTCTGCTAGGTATAAGCAGATTTTGTGTACTAATTCGCGCACCGATCATTTTTTTATATAAAAAAATTATAAAAAAAATTTTAAGAGAAGAAGAAAATTTTCTATTTCATAAAAATTATTTCTGTTTTCAATTCACATCATTTCGTTAAACATATATCTTACAAATCAATGTCGGTACTGGAATTGGTGCGCAAAATATGCTTGCAAAAAGAATTTTTCTTTAAGCGATCTTATCCGTAACCGACTTTAAGATAAAAAGCGTTGTGAAGCTCACTTGCCCGTAGGATGATTCCCTTCCCCCAAGAAAACAAAAGGTCAATTGTATAAGGAATATTCTGGATGTAACCATCCCTGTGCACCCACAACGTAACCAATCCAACGTGGCAGATCAGCAAGTCAACTTAGATTAATGAAACGGTGCGGTTTATGGTGTGGTTTGCATTTATTTCAGGCAGCGGCAAAAATAAAGCGGGATCTCAAATCATTTTGAATCTATTTTACTCAAACGGTGCGTTTAATAATACCCTATTCCGTAAAGACCTCCCTTTTCCTTCCCCTTCAAATTTTGTCTAACCCCGCACCCTTCCCCTTCCCCTTCACCTTCTCCTCCCGCACTCTTCTCCTTCTCCTTCCCCTTCTCCTTCATGCATTTTCCCTAGATTTCTCTTCTCCTTCATCCATTCCCACACCCTTCACCTTCTCCTTCATCCATTCCGCACCATTCTCCCAAATCTTTCAAGAAAACCCTAACTTTGTCCATTCCCTGTGAAGTTTCGTCATCCAGAAGCCCCCTTCTGTTGAACGCAGGCCGAGCTCCACTCCCTTCCGCGTCACGCCTCCTGCGGTGTGGTCACCCTTCAACGGCGCCTTCTCAGGTGTTGATCCATTTCCTTTGCCTCTCTCTAGCTCTCTGTGTCTCCATTGATAATGATGTTTATTTTCTATCGTGCCAATCTTCTATGCTTTGCTTGCCTTGAGAATTTATTAAGCATATTCTTGAATACCCGAAGTTCAAAACTTTTGCTATCTTGGCTACTGAATTTAAAGGAAAAAAAAATTACGAATAAACTTTTACCCATAAAATAAAAAAAATAAAAAACTATGAATCAACCACAAAAATTGAAAGTGATGCTTGTCTAGTTTAGTTTAAACTGGTTGTGAAAGTTATCCTCAGCATTGACTGCAAAATGACTACAAAACTATGAATATCTTTTATTTTCTTAGAAACTTTCAGTAAAGCACATCAGTGAGGAAATTGCAAAGCCCATGTGGCAAATATAATCTAAGAAATTTGTGTTGTATGGCCCAAAGCATCTGACCATGCGAATTCATTTATACACATGTTTGCTATGTGGATCAATCATGTGTCCAGTTTAATTGTGCTGGCGAGATTCAATTACCCGATGATACTTACACTTTTGGCACATGTCCTGGAAGGTAGCTGGTTGTAGCATTGTGATTAAGGGACTATTAAGTGTCTATGCAAGAGAAGTAGGCTCTTCTTTTTTCAAAAGAAATAATATATCCACTAGTGCATTTTTTATGTATATGTGCACTTTCTCATATCCAATGAGGTGAAAAAGAAATAGAAAGTATAAAATTTGATTGAAGTTTTTTAGAGAGCTATTACCTGCGTGCTTGCATCAATTACAATAAAGTTGGTGTCTGAAGGGGTCCACACCTGTTGAAATCATCTTGTTTTTGCTATTTATTTGTTTTCCCCCTCTGTATGTGTAATGTCTTTATTTTTTTTCAAATGTGCTATTGGTTATTCGAAATCCTACTGGGATAATTTATATAATGTCAACATGCAAAGTTTAGCAATTCTACTTGAGACAAAGGATGGTTCAAGTATGATATTGGAATCACAAACTTCTTCTTGCTTAAGGGTGTAAAAAAAAACCGATAAACCGGTAAACTGGACCGGACCGGACCAAATTGGTGGCATCGGTCCGGTCCCAAGGTTGGTTCGGTCCGGTACCGGTTTTAGTTTTCTTAAAACCGGTCAAAATCGGTCCGGTTTCAAATTTTCTTTTTCTAAAACCGGAAAATTTGAAACCGGACCGGACCGATATATATATTTTTTAATTTTTTATATTGTATATAATATTTATATATAATATATAACTATATATAAAATAGTTTTGTATTATATGATAAATTACTAATTAATATAGCATTAAATTTTAAAATCTTATATTATTTTGCTTATTGTATTAATAGTTATACTAATATTATATAGTGCATATTAATAGTTATACTAATACTATATCACTATATATTATAATATATTATAATATATCATTATAGTCTATAATACAATTATAATATATATTATAATATACTACAATATATTATCACTATAGTATTATATACTATATTATATATTATATAATATATAATATAATACATTAAAACAGGTAAAACCGGACCGGAAACCGGTAAAACCGGAGTACCGATTTAGGAGGGTAACCCAGTGCATAATCAGTTTTGAAAAATGCAAAACCGATACATACCGGTTCGGTCCTAAATTTTGTCCAAAACCGGACCGAATCGGACTGGTTACACCCTATTCTTGCTACTGATTTATTTTATTTTTTCTTGCTACTAATTTATTTTATCTTTTCTTGCTACTGATTTATTTTATTTTTTCTTACTACTGATATTGGTATCACAAACCTCTTCACAATACTGATTTCTGAGTCTTTAGCTGATAGGATGTTAATGCCAACGTCAACTTCTTCATCTTCTCGTATTAATCGTACTTTGGCAAACACTCCAATATGCACCTGTGGCCAACCTGCTTTACTTAGAACTTCAAATATGCCCACAAATTCAGGACGATCATTTTTTGGGTGTCCAAAGTATAATAAACAGGTATAAAGTTTTTTGAAAAGTTTGTTTATTTTGCATACGTGTGGTTTGTTTTACATATTTAATTTTTTGGTTTCTTTTAGGGATTACCACATTGCAATTATTTCAAATGGGCATATATTAGTGAAGAAATAGAAATAGAATGTATGAAGTTAGAAATTCTTAGGATAAGAAATGAGCAAGAGTTTCAAAGAAGAGAGGAAGAGATTGTGAAGAGGGAGTTGGGAGTTTACAATGATCGATTGGATATTCAAAGGCAACAAGCAGACATTCGACATGAACGCATGCTTCTTCGTATCTATTGTGTGATTTGTATTTTAATTTTTTTGTACTTCATACGATCACAGTGAATACTCACTGATCAAGGCAACTTGATATATGGTAATGTATTTAGATCCATGTGTATGCAGTCACCAAAGTGAGCTTAGTATGTTGTAACTCTGTGCATGTAACACTGCACATCACATTCAGCCTCATTGAAGTACATTGTTTGGGTCACCTCCTTGATGAAATCATTAATAGCGACTTCATCTTATACATGGTACGTTGCGATTACACCATCTTTCCGGTGTAGAGTTGGAAGAACACCAAGCATCCCTATTATCTCTCTTTGAACTTCTCTAAATGTAGGATTAGTGTATATGTTTTGAAATATCTTTTCAAGTGGAGAGATCGAGACAACTGGAATTGTAACGTTGAATGAATGGAAGTCCGCCCCATTTTCATTTTCAATCTTCTTTCGCAATGCATTATCAAATCGATCGACAAACTCTTTTAAGTTTGTCCTTGAATGTACGTAGTCATCGAAGAAAGCATTCATGCTCTCGCTTATTTGGGTTGTACTCATTCCAGTCCAGAAGATTTCTTTCAAGAATACCGGTACCCAATACGAACGCTCACCATATAAACTCAGCAACTAAGCATTCTCCTGCAAGTTGTACGTGGTAATTAAAACTTCCCAACTATTTTCAAACTCCCCTATGGTTTGAAAGTCATACACACACTTCAACAAATTAGTTTTCAACCCAGTTTTGTATGCATGATGTGAACCAAATTTCTCAGGTACTTTTTTTAGTATATGCCACAAACAATATCTGTGTCGTGTATTGGAAAAGACGGGAGCAATCACATTCTTCATTGCTCTATCTTGATCTGTGATAATGGCCTTTGCAGCTTCCTCATCCATACAGTTTAGCCAAGTTTGAAACAGTCATACAAATGTTTCCGTATCCTCATTAGAAATCAATCCTGCCCCCAAAAGGATTGACTGACCATGGTGGTTTACACCTACAAATAGTGCAAACGGCATCACATACCTATTTGTGAGGTATGTGGTGTCAAATGTCACAACATCAATAAAATATTTGTACGCTGCCTTACTCCGTGCATTCGCCCAGAAGACATTCTTCAACCTCCCATCATCATCATGGTCGATGTCTGAAAAGAATCCATCATTCTTATATTGCATCCTAGCAAAATACTGATGGAGGGCTTCAGCGCCACCTTTCCAAAGTCGAAGATGGCATGCCTTATCAATATAATTACGACAATCTTTTTCACTAAATGACAAGTTCTCAAACCCACCTGCTTCTTGCACAAGTGCTGCAAAACTCTTGTTAAGTCTGATGCTAGCCTAATCATTTGTATCTAACACTCTCTTAACAGACTCGCTCACTTCTCTATTACAGCGAAAAAATCTCGACTTTTGTGGACTTAGGCCGTGATTGTTGGAATTGTGAATACTCAACAACTTCAACACTCTATCCATGAACGTAGCATTTATCTTTACCTTACAGTCAGTCTTTGATGTCAGACGTGGCCTCGCAACATTTGTCGTCCGGTTCCGTGCCTTCCCACCACGAAAACAACAAAGCGTGATATATCTGAGACTTTCATCCTCAAACCTATGACTCCTTTGTGTGTCATTATCCCAAAATCGCATTGTTTCCCATAACCTTTATAATAAGAAACTAACTCGTCTTGAGATTTGAAGATCATCCCCACCTTCGGCTCCTCAATGATATTGGCCCCCTCATTATGCACTGTATTTTCTATCTCGACCTCATTGTCATCTTTGGATTCAGAGGATGTAGACAAGATTTCAACCTCCCTCGAATCAGGTGTGTGCTCTTGAATTTCTTCAACATGGCTGGAACTTGCAGATGGAATACCAATCAAAGAAGGCGGAGTTGATGACTAAAATTCCGGCATAATATTTTCCTGCAGTTTACAACAATAAAAACAAATATTTAAATCGATAGAAACATTTTTAAAAATACACTCCCTACTTAAAGAATGAATTCATCACCTCACAAGTACATGAAGATGGGTTGGCATTGGGACGAGGTAAGAAAGGTGATAACAAAGTATGTGGCATTAGTGCATGGCCCCCATGCATATAGCTTGAGAAATTTGGATAAAAAGATATTGGTATCACCTAACATATAGATCAATAATGAAAATTAATTAAAGATGTAGTAATAAATATAGATATTAATAAAACTATGGTGTCAAATTAATATTCAAAGTACCTGGGTTGTTGGATTGATAGATGCATTTGTGCTAGGAGGTGTTGACAAATATATATGAAATAGTCTTGGTATCACCTAAGATGTCAACAACCATGTCATAATAATGAGCAAAAAAAACTAAAAGAGGTGAGAATACTCCACATACTTGAGTTGATGGATTAATTGATGGATTTGTGGCAAGAGACATTATAGGAGATGCATGCTCTTTCCCTTTCCCTTTCTCCATCTACATAGTATTTACCAATATTTTAGAACAAATCAGAACTTTTAGGAGAACCAAAAAAAAAAAAAAATTATAGCCACATAGTGAAGAGTTAATTGATAGCATACAATCCCAAGAAAAACCAATACTATGGCGAACAAACCATTCTTTGAAGGGAAAAACAATGGATGCTATAGAAAAGATTGTGATTGTGATTATTAGTATGGTTCAATTTTTGCTACAGGTTTGGATCCCTTAATGTCGGTTTGTTCTTGAAATTAAGCTTCATTTATAAAAAAAGTGAAGAAAAGATGTTACTCTCTTTGTGACTATTACGACCATGGAATCGGCATGGTGATGTGTTCTGTCTAAACCCCCATGATGGTCATCTTAATGTACCATAAGTATGTTATAAAATAGATAATCTATAAAATAGATAGATTTGTACATAAATAATAAATAAATAAAAAATTATGTTTTTTGGAGAGAGAGGTATGATAGAAGCTTTGAAGGTTGTCAAAAAGGGTCAATGGCTGGAGCTCGAAAGAGACTTGTTTTTATGGTAAACTGAACATGACCCACCATTTGCAATGTATATATAACAACTAGATGTACCAGAATTATGAAGAATGTTGTCCTGCATTCTGCTATCTATGTTTAGTTGAGATATGTGCCCCTCATTTTGTTTCTTCAAGTGACAACATTTGTGAGTTAAATTTGTCTTCTATCTTTTTGTTGTGCTATAGCTTGTTTTCAAGAAGTAAGCCATCATCAAATGTTCTAAAAAATTTTAACCCTTTTTTCTTTTAGAAGTTCTGATTTTTTTAGAAAATTTCCTAATATGGATATCTCAGTAAGCTGTATTAAAATTCAATTGGTATTTTGTGAGCCCGTACATGCAAAATCAGAAAATTCCTCATCTAAATTATTGTTAACAAGAATGTTTTACCTTAACTTTCTAACATAAGCATTATTTCCTTCATATAGGTCATCAGCATCACCATTTCTATATTTTCGTGCTCCCAAGAGAAACTTTCCCTTATCTATGAATGCTGCCCAGAGAAGAAACCCATAAGCACTTGGACTTTCATTTCTCCCATAAGGCTAGATTTCAAAAACCGGAATATAGAGATATATTGTAGGAAATAAACACTACTTGAGACTGTCATGTGCAAAGGAAAATGTTGCGTGTAGAGGACACTGTTGACGTAGAGAAAACCGGCCAAAAGATAGAGAAAGAGATCTGGAGGAGATGAATGAAAAATCAGAAAATAGCTTACCTGCATTTGAGGAGAAACCAGAGATCCAAAATGGAGATTAAAGCTGACTTCTATTTCAATTTTTCATGCACTTTTTTTTTAATAATATATAATAATATACTAAACATCTGACAACCCACCATGGGTGCGCAATGGTTACAAATATTTTGTTGTCCGTAGCACTGCTGTAAAAAAGGAAAAGTAAAAGTTCCCTCACTTTTCTCCTCTCTCTCTCTCTCTTCCCCCCCCCAGGTCGCAGCGAAACCGAAGCATCCTTAAATCAAATCCATCGCCGCCGGTGACTTCAGTGGCCGAGGTCCGTTAACGTCAGTTTCCTCTCTCTCTCTCTCTCTCTCTCTCTCTCTCTCTCTCTCTCAGAGTTTGTCTATCACTTCATCTCTCAGAGTTTGTCTATCACTTCATCTCTCATTGCCCACTTTGACTAGATCTGAGTTTTGGTGTTTGGATATCACTTTCATCTTTCGTTGGTTGTTGCTCACTTTAACTGGATCTAAGTTTCTGTTTTGTAAACCCGAGTTTCTGTATTTTTAAATCTAAGGTTTTGTGTTTGTAGATCTGAATGTCTGTGTTTGTAGATCTGAATTTCTTTGCTTGTAGATCTGCTTTTAGGTTTCTTTAACAGGATACGGTATATTCATCTCTCTCAACTTGAATTCTCCATTTTTATCCATCTCTGTAGCTTTGTTCCTTCCTGAAAAACACCACGGAAATATGTAATGGCCCCCTGAATTGGAGATCTGCTTACTTCAAGTTTTTCGCAACGAACTAGACAATCTGTTAGTTGGGTGTTCTTGATATATTGTCAATGGCCTGTATTATTGTTGATTATTTTTGGTGTGAAGCGTTCTTATGTAGTGTATCCCCCTGAGGGACCAAGGCCTCCCTCGCCAGAGGAGCTAAGGGAGATGGCCCGTGAACTAGCTCGCAAGAAAAAAACTTGATATCCCAAATTTTAAGTTCTGGGGTTTGCTGTTCGTCCTCGTGCTCTATCGTTGTTTCTGATGCACATCTATGCTTTGGAATGCTTGGTCTCAGATCCCAAAATTTCTTCTTTGTTGACAGTAAACGGAGCAATCAGGGCTGGGGAGTGGGCACTCAAACTGGTCCACCCGAATTAATGCCAAAAACTATACCCTTTCCAATTGCAAGAGACATTCATAAATCCTGGAAAGTTCAAAGCTTTCAACGTTTCAATTACTTTCAAAGCTGATTTATGGTCTGAAAAAGCCATAACTGTCCTCTACTGTATATAAACAGTTTATTAAATACAAAGGGTATTTAAATCATTGATTTATAAATTGATGCGGACTTGTCTATATTGGAAAATTATGATGGTCCATATTTCAACTGCAAAGTCCTCCATAAGGCCAATTCTGAAGCATCCCTTCCAGCTTGTTCAACCTCAAGGTCCTGAATTCTCAGATAAGCTTTGCTCCGAGTGAAAGCAAGCAACTATTTTCCAGAGTTTCCATGGAAAAGCTTAGGTTCCACCAAGTCGATACGTCTCACTCTCAACACCCAAACCTAGCCTAAGACTGTTGATCTTCTTATGATCTTGCTTTGTAGCGTTTCAACCAACGTATATGAGTCTTACGCGGCACCACATGCAACCCCATGTTCCTAATTAAATCCATAGCGCCTCACTTCAATTATTAGGTAATTACATCGATCAAAACTACTTTCTTTTCTAACCTCTTCCTTAACTTTGATATGATTTTGAATTAATTTATTGGACCCATATTTGTCATTTTCATATTATGTTGTTTTTTCCTTTTTTGAAGTCCAGGGTACCTTGCCATTTTCTTAATGTAATTAATGGTGATCCAATAAATATCTAAGCCCTGCAATCAATCAGAACGATGGGCGACAAAACTACTTTAGTTTCAGCACTCGCATGATCTCTTTGGCAGGGCCAAACTAGACTCGGGCATTAAACATGGTACATGTGACCTATAAGGATTACTTCAATCAGGAACCACGTCCTCAAGACGGAGAATCCCTTGAAGCCATAGAATCACAGGTAAAACTTTTCGAAATCAGAGAATCAGTGGCAGCATCAACAAGTACTTGTACGCTAGTTGTCGGGACGCTTCCAGGACAATCTCATCAGCTACAGCAAGAACCATTGGGAACACTGCATTTGGTGGTAAATGATAATGGGGATTCAATCTGCGAAGAGCGAGACGACATAAATACAGCAGATTCTAAATGGGTTATCTCCGTGGAAGAAACACTTGAGCAAGCGCGAGTACTCGAAGCAGAAGGTTCATGGGAAATGCTGTGCATTTACCGAGTCCCGCACTGCCTGCGAGAAGGCGATGAGAAGGCTTATGTTCCCCAGATGGTCTCCCTGGGGCCTTACCACCATGGAAACAGTAGCCTTAGCCAAATGGAACTCCACAAACGGCGTGCCCTTAACCATGTCCTCAAGCGTAATAAACAAGAAATAAAGCTCTATCTTGATGCTGTAAAAGAGCTTGAAGGAAGAGCTCGTGCCAATTACGATGGATCAATCCCTCTTACCAGCAACAAATTCGTGGAGATGATGGTGCTAGATGGTTGCTTTGTGATTGAGCTCTTGCAAGGTACTATCAAAGGATTCAGTCAACTTGGTTACTCCCCAAACGATCCCATCTTTTCAACAAGTGGCCCAATTCATTCCATTCAGCGAGACATGATAAAGCTGGAGAATCAGCTTCCACTCTTTGTACTTGATCGGCTTCTGGGACTTCAAGAAGGTAATCCAAGCCAGGAAGGACGTGTAGCGGAGCTGACACCCCAATTCTTCGATGCATTAATGCCTACGGATGAGCCATTAACGAAGCTCGACGGGAATGAATTGAAGGACTCAGAGTCACGAGATCAAGCTGAAGAGTTATCGGATAAAGGTGGGCTTCATTGCCTAGATGTTTTCCGGCGAAGTCTCTTGAGAAGAAGCCCTGAACGGCCTCTAAAATCGCAGAGGTGGAGCAAGAGCTTCACTTTTGTTAAAAGTACAGTTAATTTTGCTGAACGAAGGCAGCAGCAGTTAGTACGTTGTGTAACAGAACTTAGAGAGGCTGGAATCAAGTTCAAGAAAAGGAAGACAGATCGGTTCTGGGAAATCACATTCGACAACGGAACACTCGAAATTCCTCGGATCTTGATCCACGATGTTACAAAGTCACTTCTCCTCAACCTTGTGGCGTTTGAGCAGCGTCATCCTCCTTGCAGCAATTACATCACCTCATATGCGGTGTTCATGGACAACTTGATCAACTCTCAACAGGATGTGGCTTACCTCCAACACCATGGAATTATCGAACACTGGCTTGGAAACGATGCAGAAGTTGCGGACCTCTTCAACCGCCTCTGCCAAGAGGTGGCTTTTGACTGCAGGAACAGTTATCTTTCTAGCTTGTCGGAGGATGTGAACAAGCATTTCAACCATAAGTGGAATGTTTGGTTTGCGAGCCTAAAGCACAAATATTTCAGCAATCCTTGGGCGGTTATCTCATTAATCGCCGCCGGTGTCTTGTTGCTGCTTACTTTGTTGCAGACCATTTACGCAGTCTATGGCTATCACCACCCAATTAGGTGAATCCGGTTAATCGCGTTTTAGTTACACGGTGCACTCCCAGAATAACTCTTAGTGGGAAGAAATGAAATATTTTAAATAATAGTGGGAGTTTTTAAGTTAAATTAAGATGAAATAAGATAAGTTGTAAAAAATATATATTTCAATAATAAGATGGAATGAGATAATTTTTACTAAAGCGTGAGTCCCCAGTTTGAATATTAACCGTGAGCTTACTGTTTTTATACCATTTACTTACTATTTTATACTGTTTTGAATTGTCTTTTTATTATTTTTGTCAGTTTATACTGTTTATTTAAAGTTATTTATATTTTTATACTATTTATTTCAATTTTTAATATTTATGTCTATGTTTACAAAATCTAGAGATAAAATACAAATAATGAAATGTCGTTTGGATAGGTAAAATTTCTGTGCCATACAATCTAGATAGGCATCCAAACCAGCCCTTGAATTATGTTTGGGAATAAAATGGGATGAGATGAAATGAGATCATATAAAAATTTTGTGTTTTATCTTAGACTCCAAACCTGCCCTATTGTAAAATTATTTTTATTATAAAACAAATTTAATATATACAATTTCTTCATTTATAGACTTAATTCCTTTGTTTTCCTTATTATTATTTTTTAGGTGAAAAAAAAAGACTGATTTTTTACTAGCCACATTAATTTAAGTGTTCCAAACAAAGTTTTGAATACTGTTTTGGTCAAAACACTAGAATAAAATATTTCAGTACTAGTATTATTTTGATGTACTCTTTTGCGATAGTCTATATATAAATAAATTAATTATATATACAAATTATATTCCAAAATAACAAAAATATAAGTTTTAAATATATTTACAACAAAAATAAATACTTAATAAATATTTAGAACAAAAATATTTACAAAAATATATATATATATATATATATATATCATCATCAAGATTCAAGATAAATAAACAACATCATCATCAAGATTCAATATAACTAAATAACAAAAATATAAATCCCATGTTTTCACATATGGACGGGCCGGCTAGATCACTTGAATCGTAAACGTCTAATACTTATATTGCCAAGTAGGCCTGCACACTAACCCGTCCAAACCAAAATTTGGATCCGATCTGACCCGACCCGACCAACAGAAAAGCACACAACAACTCGACCTGACCAGGAACTTTCGGATCAGGTCAAACTCGTTCTCCTTACTTTGCTTTCGATCCTCCCCTCCCCCTTCATCTCTCCTCCCTCCTCTTCCACTTCCTCTTCTGCTACTCCGCCATTTCCAAGACCAACCCTGTGGTTCTAAAATTTGTGATTACCTCCGCTATGAACCAGAGCTCTAAAGTCTGCAATGCGATTTCTTCAAAGAACTCGATTTCGGTGTCGTCAAGTCTAATTTTTCCTATCTATACTCCTCCTATCGTCATCAGGTACTAGATTTCAGTTTTGGTTTCGATCTTCGCAAGAAAATGTTTGTTTCATTAAACCCACCTCAAATGTCACCACCTTTAACCCATCCCAAATCTCTCTCTTAAACCCACTTCAAATCTCTGTCCAATACCTTCATGACCACCACCAACAATAGTCACAGATATTGTTCCGACCTCAACTCTACCAATACCCTTGCCATCTGGGACCTCAAGCCAAGAAACCTCTCGGATGATACGACGCCGCTCAACCCCAACAACAACAATGTTGCGATACAGTTCGATGACTCCATCAACAACAACAACTCTATGGCCGCCGCAACTGCCATGATGCTCTAGCAGGAGCTCTTGATCATGTCTAGGGGTGTGTCTTGAAGACGAGATAGAAATAGAGAATAGTGAGGCGTCAATTCCTTTTCTTTATGATCTCGGGTCATGGGTTGATCGGTTTCAACGTGTATTAACCCGGCAAAAGGATTTGACCCGCTGAACCTGACTAAAGTCCGGTGGGCCCATGTCGAGCCTTTTGGATTGATCGGATTAGGCCCTTTTATGCACAGCCCTAGTGCCAAGGTGGGAGTTATGCAATAGGTAAAAATTTAAAATGAATTTGCTACAGTCACAGATAAAAGTCATCAATAGTGGCTACCGAATAGGTTATAATTTTTTTTTTACATTTTTTTCAAACCTTTCTTTTATATCTTTAATTTTTTTAAAAAAAAAATTCATAATATTATTTAAAAACACTTCATTAATTAATAAGTAAAAAAAAGAAACTAGGTTAAAAAAAAAAATAGAATCGATGGCACCAGGTGGTTTTTGTACGTGGAATAAGCATTTCCTATTTTAAATTTCATTGAAACGTCAATGTCGTACAGTACCAAGGTGGGAGTCGTGCATTTGGCAAAGAGTGATGCTACATCTCGAATTGCTACCAAAGGCAATTTTTTTTTTCATTCATTTTTTTTATATTCTTAAATATTTTTTTTAAAAAAATTCACAACATCATTAAAAAACACTTCCTAAATTACTAAGTAAAAAAGAAAAAGAAAAAAAAAACTTTCGGGACACTTTTTGAATTTCAAATTCGGGATCCAAAGTATTTCTCTTTGATAAAAATTTAAAAAATGGAAAAAGTCCTATGGACTTGGAGTTTCATAATCACTCAATTATGAAAAAGCCCTTTGAGATTAATTCTAATTACAAAATTGCCATTCGTCATCGACCTTCAATGTGGACCCATTTTTGTATGCTGATGGAAATATCAAAAATCAGCTAGTATTGACTAAAATTTATCGAAATGATTGGTATTTGACCCAATACAAAATATGGGTGAGCAATAGGAGCTCGCACCCTGCCCTCGCATGGGTGAGCGGGCTACCCTGCTTCACCCATGTTGGGACGGGGAGCAGGATGACCCCAGCGAGGACCCACCTCGCCCCCCGCCTTGTATACTTAAATTTTTTTTATATAAATATGTGTTTATACATATTAATAAATATTTATTACTTTTACTATATATAAACATAGTAATATGTATTAAGTAGAACTTTTACTTAGTACTTTGTAGGGTGATCCTTTTATAAGTTGTCTTAGCAATACAAATCTCACACTTAAGCAACTCGGGATTCTTATAGTATAAGACTTGTATTACCTTGACATGGATATGATTTTCTTATTATTATATTGAAAATAAGCCATCTGCATGCATGTGTGACTCCGTATACATCCTTTGTCATCTTTTATGTATTATTTTCTTAAAATAAATCGTTAAAATGATATTTTTTATTTTAAATTCTTTCATTTTGAATCATAATTGTAAATAAATTTCTGTTTTCTGCTCTTTTATTTTCCCTAATAACCCACTAAACAGCATCCTGACTCGGGCTAAATTTATTCGAAATAAAGCATCTTCATTTCGATATAAACAATTCCTGTAGTTGAATTACTTCATCCAATTAAATTTTTTTCTGAACTTAGTAATTCTTTTCTTTTTGGCTCCAGAACATTAATAATGAATCTAATAAATTAAAATTAAAATTAGATAAAGACAAGAGCTCTGTCCATTGCATTTGCAACATATATATTTTTATATATATATATATATATATATATATATAATTAACTACAAGAATATATATATATATATATATATATTTAGTTAAAACCAAAACAGAACAAGTGGGATAACGACGTAATACTCCTAAATGGGAAAACTCAAAAGTTAAATTATATACCTTCCTTAATAATCTATGGAAATCTTAAAATACATTGATATGCCAAAGCAATACAAGAATATAATGTGAGACTTGTAATATTGCCAAGGCAACCTATAAAAAAGCTACCCTATTACACTACAACTTACACAAAATATATACTAGAAAATTTAAAAACGACATAATTTTTAAATTATAGTCATATTTATAAATTTACAATTTACAATTTGGGTTCAAAAATGTGTTTTTGATCACATTTGGATTTAGGAATAATTTTTTAGCCTAATAGGCTATAGTTGATTTTTGAAGTAGGTGAGGGGTAGGGCAGATGAGGGGTCCTCCCCCGCTCCACCCCCTGACAGCGATGCCGAGTATCCTACCACCGGGATGCAGGGGCGGGGTTCGGGGGTGAAAACCCCACCCCCCGCCCATGCGGGGCGAGGGTGAGTAGGGGGCTACCCCACCCCATAGGATGCGGGTAGCACCCTTAGTACGAAACGTTCACCTCATAAAGGTTTCTAGACTGCTGATCTTCGAGCCTCTGAAGTGAAGCATTTAATTAATTTTAGCTATTTTATATGATGTATCTCAAAATTATATATGGTCTCTTTTTCAACTTTGAATTAGCTCTTAATTAGTCTACAAAAACACAATCTTGTAAAAGAGAAATTTTAAATGAGTAATATTATATATAGTTTTGAAATATACAATCATTGCGTACATTTTATGAAAAAAATGGAGCCTATTGTTAAAAAAATAAAAAAAAAAATTTTCATTCACATCTCAAACTTATCTTTTTTAAAATAAAAAAAATAATGTGGATGCAAAACTTACACATCTTAAAATATAAATTATTTTTCATTTTGAATAATAAATTTTAAAATTATACTATGAAATTGGTGATTTACTTTTTTTATAATTTGGAGGTAAATTATTTATAACTTTGCTAATAGCAAACTCTTTATTGGATGAACACTCGTCACTTTAAAATGAATAATTCTATAAGAAGAATTTTACACCACACCAACATTATCGATAAAGGTAATGATAGACTTATTACTCTATCACTACCTATTTATTACTTATAAGATATTATGAATTTTTTATTTTTTTATCATTTTCTTTTAAGTATTTTTTTAACATCTTTAGCCATTAAGAAAAAATTTAAAAAATATATAATTTTACTAATAATCACTTCTTTAACTATTAAGTAAAATAAAAAAATACAAAAAATTAAATACAAAATAAGTAATAAATAAGTAATAAAATAGTAATAATCGTATCATTTTTCATCATTAAAATCCGTATTTATTTCTGAATTTTTTATTTCTAAGTATTGTCAACAGCGTGATTCGATTCCCTCTCGTGTTTAGGAAAATGCACTTCATGTTGCTTGAAAGGACACATCCAATAAATTTAGCATTGCTGTGGCCCCGAGAGAACTAAATTATGGATGAGGAAATTAGTCATGTCACATCTTGACTCAGCTAAAAGAAAATTTTAAGCCCTTCCCATTTAGAATGTATTAAAAGCTTCTCCCTAAAGTCACTTGTTGATAAAATGGCATATTCAATTAATAATAAAAGATTAAATAATCACTATATAATATAAATTATGTAAAAATTTTCTATTCAGTTAATTTTATATATTTTATTAATATGATTACATGTGTATTAAAAAATATTAATACAATTAATCATATCAATAAAATGTATAAAAAATATATAAAAATGACTATACGTAACATTATACTAAATTATAACCACGTGTATTAATATCTTTTGCTATTTTACTTTCCAGACGAGAGAGAGAAAAGAAATGGGAAGAAAAAATATTATTGGTGAGGGTAGGAAACTAAGAATCCATCTTTTATAATTTGATTTTTATTATATAATATTGTTTACTACTTATAATAACTAAAAGGAAAACCATAATTCAAGGTTAACATCAACCTTCAAAGCAACCAGGTTTTGAGATCCCAATGACATGAATTCCAGTTCTTATGATCAGATCTCACGCCAGGATTAACATTTTCTACTGTCTTCAGTGTAATGAGTTCTATTTAAGGCTGTGTTTGGCACATAGACTCACGGCTGCAATCCATATCAAACTAATTAATTTATGGGATCTATTACATTTTAATTTTTTATAAAAAAAATTAAATCTATCTCAACGTATTTCATATATTTAAATGCATATCTTAAACTAATTACATTCAAATATATCTCAATGAAACTTATAAAATATTATTATTTATAAATCAATTCTATCCATCTAAAATCATATAAGTATCCAAACGCAGTCAAACTCCTTGCTTGACGACATGCAGGTCAATGTAATAGTCATAGAACTCATTTCAGGTTAAATGTTGTAGAAACTAGAAAACAATTTTTTTTTTCGTAATTAGAGTAATATTAGATATTGTTTTAGGATTTGCAAATTTCATACATTCCTTTTAAAAATAAGAAGAATCTATTATTTAAAAAAAAAATTTATATGTATCCTAAATTTACCTTTTTTTAAACAAGAAAAAGAGTAAAATTTACACGTTTTAGAACTAAGGGATGTGCGTTGAATCGTCCTAAGCATATTATTTTGGATCTGGGCCCGAGGCACTACACGACTTGCCTTGCTTTTTAGTCCACTCCAAGTTGGGCCGTCCCAACTTGTGATAGAGTTTCTAGCAGTAATTGTTTTATTTTAAAGAAAAAGATAATCATGATCTGCTGTATCACTGAAATAATCCGATTAAGCTGATGGAGCCCCTGTTTTTCGTTTTTGCCATGGGAGATGCCAGGAACCGGTCGGCTGAAAATTTAAATTTAACACCGGCCAATCAAATTTTGTCACGTAAGAGGTGCATCAAATTTTCATCTACACTCAAATGTACTAGATTCTTTACTTATTTTTATCTTTTCCCTGTTTCTCACTCTCCCTCCCTCACCTCGTCCTGCAAGGCTGCAACCCCGCCTCTCTCTCTCTCTCTCTCTCACTCTCCAAAATATGCTTGCAACCAAAAGTCGCTGTTTACGGAACAATAAGGTTGGCCTCTTCTTTATTTTGCTTGATCTGGTCTCTTGTCATTTGGTCTCTCAATAAATTATTTTCAATTAAGTCGGGCATTTTAAGTTGGGAAAAGTTCCCTCCACAGAACAAGCTGCAAAAAAAAGCTTGATGTTTGAATATTTAAGTTCCTAGATTGCAATAATCTAAATTTCTAAAAAGTTCGTGGCAGTGGAAGCCCTCATAGAAACAAGCACATTATGAGGCCGGGTTCTCATGGTTGATTCAAAATAGCAAAATTGAAAATATCTCGTGAATTAATTGCATTGGTAGTAGTAATGGAGGGAGAGATGGTATATAGATAGATGAAGATGGAAAGGATTGCCATGGCAAAGTCAAAGATCAGTCAAAAGAAGGAGAGAAAGAGATGGACGCAGCAATGAGAAAAGGATAATACAAAAAAGATGGGTAGAAATAAATTAGAAATGAGAACTCACGCACATTGGGCCAAAGCAAATACCAAATAGCACGAGTGTCAAAGATGAAAACACAGGAAGTATAAGAGTTGTGCGTAGTCGTGGGTTCAGGTGGGGAGCTCTTTGACCACGAGTTATTCTACGCATCCGCCCCTGTAGCATTAGCACACTTGACACACAATACGTGGCGTCCTTCTTTATTTTTTATTTTTTATTTTATTTTTGTAAATTATTCAAAACGTGCGTTTTTACAAAATGAGTAATTCAGTTGATGTTCTGCATTTCGAATTCCTCCCGCGAAACCCCTCCTCCCTCGGTCCCGCGTCACGTTCCTCCGACCAACGCCACCGACGACGCCGTCTTTCTGCCCAGTGACACCGAGCAACGGTACTTCTTCTGCACAGAGCGGCCACTCCCTGGAAATCTTTGAACGGAGCAAACTGTTGGAGTGTGCAAGACCCCCTGTCCCTCACCGTCGTCGTTGGTCATACAAAGGTAAAACATTTTCAACTCAATGAACTTCCATATGGTTACGTTCATCTTGTGTAGTGGGAGAGGTGAGTTTTGGGTTTTGTGAGATGAATATTTCGGATTAGGGCATGAAAAAAAAAATTTTTTGCATGGCTTTTGAACTCTGGTTTCTACCTCTGGTTTCGACCTCTGTTTTCAAGCATCTCATTCATACGTTGTTTGATTGGAGCTGATTATTTGTATTGGGAATCAATTTTTTTGAATCTTTTTCACACATAGAAATGCACTGACTTACTTGAAAACTGAATATAACTCGTATAATGATGGGCATGATAGTTTTATTCTACGTTCAACCTTCAAAAAAGAACGCAAAGAATGGTCACAAGCACCAGGCCAATGCAGTCAATCTTTGCTGTGTTTGGAGGTAGATCTCTCATCAGTGCAGTCAAGTATGTGGCTTACGCTCATTTCAGACTGCATCATGCACTTTACAACCTGTGTTGTGCATGTATTCTTTAATTGATCATAAATTCAAGGAAAGATGAAAAATGATGTACAATATTCAATATTTTATTAAGACCCCTTGCAATATTCTATATATATATATATGCATTTGTAGAGGTGAAAAAAGAGAGTTATATATTGAGCAAACATTTGCAAATCAAATCATAAAAAGGATTCCAAATATCCACAATATTCCATTCGTTGAAGATTTGTAAGAAATATTTAGTTTTATCACTGTAACATGATAATTTTACAATATAATGACTTTGGTAAGCACGTGTTTCAATTTCTATATGCACTGGATTTGCACTCGATTTGGGTTTGCCAATTGATTATGTCGAAATTTTCAAGTCCAAAACAATTATTAGATGCTACCATTTTTTGATGAGTTAGATGCCACCATTTAATTTGCAGCACTGCTATTACTATTATCAAATCTAGATATACTTATTTAATGAAACCACTGTCTACTAATCTGTATTATTCGGGTATATTTACGGTGTAAAGATCAAGATTCTTTTTTCAAATGTTGTTTGAAGGTCTCGGTTAGTGTTGGTTACTGTATAACTTGTATTTTTTTTTTTTTTTTTATGTCAGGGTTCGTTCATTGTCAATCTGTTCATTGTATTTCTTGTGGATCTGAGAAGCTGGGAATCCGCAATTTTGACTCAATCTTCATTGAGTAAAAATGGGAAGGACTTGACTGGTAAATTATTTGGACATGCTTTTTCACTACTGTTCTGTCTGGTTTGCTTAGTGAAGTGTGAAATCTTGCCTATGATGTGTTGGTTTTGTATTTTCAAACCATCAACCTTATGTCTAGATAAAGGCAGATAGTATTTTGTCTACTTCAAAAGAGAGCTTTCAAAATGGCTTACTGTCTAAATCTGGTTGTGCATAGGAGACACTTAAATAAACGTTTGGAAGGAAGAAGAATGGAAAATAGAAGAAAGTGCTTTGGCATTTCCAATGGTTGACTAGAGCATGCAACCAAGACCAAAATTGATAAGAGTTTCAATCGAAGGAGATGAAAGGATGAGGAGAATCGGGAGGGGGGAGTTTCAAATCTGATGGAAGACCCACAAAAGGGAGGGCATGTTTAAGTGAACCCTGGTTTGGAGATGAGAAGCACGACGAGGACGAGGGGGAGAGGGGGTGAGGGGGCTGAACGATGATCGGGAGAGGGGGGGAGAGGGGGCTGAACGACGATCGGGAGAGGGGGGGAGAAGAGGCTGAACGACGATCGGGAGAGGGGGCTGAACGACGATCGGGAGAGGGGGGTTAGATCGGGAGAGAGGAGGTGAGGAGGTCGAGCCCTGTTTCTGCAAATGAAAGTCAAAATGAAAATTCGAAAGAGAGGGAGTCCGAAAACCTAAGGAGATTTTCGTCATTTTGCATTAGCCACGTATGGTGTGCACCAGCTGACCCCAAATAGGGGCTGACCCCAATAATATTTCCTTTGACCACTCTGAAACAATGCCAAAATGAGTACTGGTGTAGCATATTTTAGTAAGAGAGAGGGGGGGGAGTAGCAAGCGACGGGATGTGTGAGGGTGAAGAGAGAGAAGAGGGTTAAGAGAGAAAAAAGAGAATTTAGTGCACTTGAGTGTAGATGAAAATTTGATGCATCTCTTAATTGGCAAAATTTGGTTGGCCGGTGTTAAATTTAAATTTTCACCCAATCGTTTTGGAGCTCTTCCCTTTTGGTACATCTCAAATGAGTTTTGTTACGTATAAGTAAAATTGCATACTATTCTGCTTATCAAAACTGATTTCTTCATATTCAAAATTTAAATTAACACATTTTTTAATAAAATTTAATTTTTGACCAATCACATTATATTAATACATATATTAGTATGCAGTTATGCTTACAACTAGATTTTTCGATCTCAAATTTGAAAGTTCCTCCTTTTTTGAGTTGTACCCTACCAAATTGGTCCGCCAGAGTTCAATGCTAAAAGTTTAGGAGTGGCAATATGTTATACGACCCGTTAACTCAACACGAACACGACACGATAATAGCGGGTTAGTTTTAACGGGTTCGGGTTAAAACGGGTTGACCCGTTAAGACACGATTGCTTAACGGGTTGATAACGGATTAACCTTTTTTGACACGTTATAACCCGTTATAATACGTTAAGAAAGTTAAATTTACAATTATACCCTTTTACCTAAAAGTAAAATTATTAAAATTTTAATTTCGATATTTTTATTGTTTGGATTGTAATTTTAGACTTATAGTTAATTTTATCATTTTTATAAATGTTAAAATTATAAATATTGTGATTTTAACATTTATATAAAATTATGCTAAATTTAATCAGGTCAAACAGGTTAATTTCGGACATATTCAACCCATTTTATATAAGAGTTCTTCTATATGCAAGCAGTTAGCGTATCCATTGGCACACCAAGATGACATGGCAGGAGCAGTTTTTATAAAAATAAAATAAAATAATACTCGTTCATTTCATAGCAAAAATTAACTCATTCACCACTCATGGACACAGCTAATTAACAGATTACACCACCGTAAGAAACCAAAAACCACCAAACCAACCCACCATGCAACCAACTCCACGGTTAGCTCCACACCGTGAGCCTCATCTATGCTGCGACCACCCTGCACTGTGAAGCCCCTGTTTCTCTCTAATCTCTACGCCAAAACAGAGCATTGCCATAGGTCCTCTTCTTTAAGCCAAAACTCCTCCCTACAACCACCACCCTGCATCGTGAAACCTTTGTTTTTCTCTTCGCCAAAACAGAGCACTGCCAAAGGTTCTCTCCTCCATGCCAAAACTCCTTCCTACAAACACCACTCTGCACTATGACGCCCCTGTTTCTCTCTTCTAAAACAGAGAACTACCAACTCCTCCCTACAACCACCATCGACGCTAAACGGAAATCACCGTTTCTTTCCTAATGGCAGAACCCAATCTGTCACTATCAACCCAGCTCGTGCTACCATCGACAACACCGTAGCCCAGCCCCACCTCACGATCGCCCGAAGCATCCCTTCGTGGCAGCAACTGCAACCTCGTTACTCCTCGTTCAAAGTCCGTAGATTTTCTCGTGCTGCCCGTTTAAATCGGCTGCTACCCATTTAATTATGTTCCCGCCCAAAACGTAATTCACTCAAATCAAATTAAAACTCATTGTTTCAGTAAATGGTACAGGTGGAACAGCTTGGTGCGCAATCGGTCCCCGACTCGCCTGCATTTAGAGATTTCCTTTATATAAACAGTTTAAAACATGTCGTATTATGTCGTACTAACCTATTTCGTAATATTTACTAATGGGTCAAAACGGGTTGATAGGACACGACACGTTATGTTAATGGGTCGTGTTAGTGTTTGAAATTTTAACACGATAAACTTAACAGGTCGGGTTAAAATTGACCTATATAGTATAATATACATACTTTAACACGACACGAACACGACCCGTTAATACAATTTGACACCCCTAACTAAAACTACTCTCTTCCCATTGCAAAAGACATTTAAATCTTTGGAAAAATTCGAAGCTTTTGACTTGTCTATGCTTTTTAAGCTTGCTTTTCTATCCATAATTCAACTGAAAAATATGCAGAAGACCATCCTGGACCACTCCTTCAAGCTTTCCATGTTAGTTCCACTTCAAGGTCAAGGTCCGAGTGAAAGCATGCAACTTTTCTCCACAATTTTCAAGGAAAAGCTTTTGTTTTCTCCTTGTTTTTCTCCTCCAGTTCTGGTCCCTCCAATTTCTGTCTTTGGCATATTATTCTCTCCCAGATAATTATTTATTTATTTTTTTTATCAAATATTTAATACAATTAAAAAAATTTAAAAATTAAAAAAGTGTATAGTGTGTGCAAAGCTTTTTATACTATTTATGAAGAAAACGAATTCCAATTGTCTTCGGGTGGCTCTACAACTACCACTTGGAACTCTGCTAGATGTTTTTCTGTTTTTATTATTTCTTTTTAGATGTATTTTATTAATATTTTTAAATTACTTTTATAAAAAAAATTCCAAAATTATTAAAATAATATGTATTTAATTATTAAATAAAAATAAAAATAAAAATAATAAAAAATTTCAATAATTACTCCGAACCACCAGGAAAGAGTACCATTTTGCATTTATCTTCTGTCCCCTTAAGTACGTTAACGTGTTGTACCACCCCCTCCCCCCCCCCCCCCCCCCCCCCCCCCCCCCCCCCAAATCTCAAAAAATACGAAGTTTTCGTGACTCATTCCAAAATCAAAATCAAAAGATAACGATACACTTATTATTGTTTTATTATCACTTTATCATTTGTAAAATATTTATTTTTTTATCTTTTTTTAAGTATTTTTTTAATATATGTAATTATTAAGAAAAAATTTAAAAAATATACAATTTTATTAATAATCATTTTCTTAATCATTAAGTGATAGTAGAATAGTGGTAAAGTTATCATTATTCTAGACGTAAACCCTCCATACCTATTCCATTAAAACCCTGAATTGTAAATACCATTTATCAATAAGAACCACCATAAATAATATTCAAAGGATAGATCGATACTCATGATTCCATGAAGATTGAAAAATCATTTATGCAACTTGAAGACGTATCTATATGGTACGATTCTCATTGAATTAGATTGTTTTATTCGACGTGAGAAAGATAAAATTAAACTCATTTTCTAATCCTAGTTGTCCGCCGGGAAGACTAGGCCCTCAAAAATTTTAAAATATATCCTATATTTTATATATAATTCTATAAATATAAAAAATAGCCTCTCAAAAATTTACAATCTTTATATGTTTTCTAAAATTTTCTAAAATTTCAATAAATTTAGAAATGTATTTCTATAATTTTTTTCCTATAGTTTTAAAATTTTGTATAATTTCTATATATTATCTATTTTTAAAAATGTGGTCTCACTAAAATTAAATTAAAAATAAGTTTAGAAAAAATATTAAACTTATTAATATTGATTTTTCAAAGTTTTTTTGTTATACAACATTATAATTCTTAATATGGAATCTATAGTAAAAATATAAGAAAAATTATTTAAGATTAATAATTTATATGAAAAAAAGTTAAGAGGTTTAATCCTCTAGACTTCATTGAACAAAAATAAAGAATTTGTTTAAGGTCTCAATTATTTCATCGTATGCTTAATGTGATAGGAAAATATCTAAATTTTGCATAAAACTTAATAAACTAGCTTACCTACTAGAATGACATACGAGTTTCTAAAATATCAATTGATAGTTTTTACAAAGAAAATAAATTCTAAATATGTCATTACAAAAATAATAAAGGATTAATATTATTCCACGAAACATTATTCTCAAAAATTTAAAATATATATTAAGTTGTGTGTTTAGAATTTTATTTCTACGTGTATAAAGCAAATTATTGAGATAAAATTTTTTATGTATTTATATTTTTATAATTTTTTAATTTTATATAAACATCTCACACATTAATATAATTGGCCATGTCACTTTTTAAATATAAAATAAATTTTTTAACTAATTACATCCATAGAATATAAAAGAAATACGTAAAAATAACGGTATATAATATCACACATAAAAGATATTTTTATCACTCAAAAAATTCCTGAATCCGAAGCTGCTTGTGTATACACTTCACTTCACATACCATAGAAGATATTGTTTTCCTAATCCTACTTGATTATACGATGAAACTATAGATAAACTAAAAAAAGTGGCATCATGCGTAAAATGTGAAATAAATAATCTTCTAATCCACCAATACCTGCATATATAAATGGTGGTACCAAAAAGAATGAACCGGGTGGGGACGTCGTACTTCTACTTTTGAAAGGTTTAAAAGTCCAAATGATGATTTTAACCCCTAGTCTCGCGCAATCATTTCCTTCCCACTTCCCAAGTACTAACACAGTGATTGACGGAAATTGCGATTGAGAAGTGGCAAATTTACGCTTTAATACTATTTTTTTATATTTAAAATTTTAATTAATATTATTTTTAATAAAATTTACTTTTTAATTAATTATATTAAATTGATATACAATTAATATTAGATTATACTTATAATTATATTTTTTTAATATATATTTTATAAATAGTAATAAAAATATAATAAAAAAATAATAATTAAATATTAAATATTAATAAATATATATTGGGCGTAAACGGAGCATTCAGGAGGCTGGTGAGTGGGGCACCCAAACTGGTCCACCCGAATTAATGCCAAAAACTATACCCTTTCCAATTGCTAGAGACATTCATATATCTGGGAAAGTTCAACGTTTCAATTTCTCGATTTACAGTCTGAAAAAACCGAAACTGTCCTCTACTGTATGTAAACAGTTTATTAAATATGAAGGGTATTTAAATCATTGAATTATAAATTGAGGCAGACTTGTCTATATTGGAAAATTATGATGGTCCATATTTCAACTGCGAAGTCCAATTCTGAATCTCTCCTTCCAGCTTGTTCAACCTCAAGGTCCAGAATTCTCTGACAAGCTTTGCTCCGAGTGAAAGCAAGCAACTTTTTTCCACAGTTTCCATGGAAAAGCTTAGGTTCCACCAATTCCATACGCCTCTGTTTGCCCTTCTTTTTTTTCTCCTCCAGTTCTCATCCCTCCAGTTTCTGTCCATGGCAGATTACTCTCTCCCAGATAGGTATTTCATCAATTGCGGCTCCGCTACAAACGTCTACAACGGCCAACGGAATTTCATCGGGGATTTGAATTCCAGTGACTCGACTTCCAATTCCATTTCCTTTACGGGTCAGAACAGAGTCGCGATTGAGAGCAACCTGTCTTCAACCGCATCACCTCTGTATCAAACAGCAAGAGTATTTTTGCACAACGCTTCGTATGAGTTCGATATCGACACCACTGGTACTTATTTTGTTCGCCTCCATTTCTTTGCTTTCTCCTCCCCAAGTACTCCAACAAATCTCTCCACAGCGCTTTTTGACGTCTGGACTTCTGGGTTCTCACTGTTGCTTAATTTCACTGCCAAAAACAGTAGCGACTCTCCTATAACAGAGGAATTCTTACTTAGAATACCCGATCGTGGCAAATTCGAAGTGTATTTTGTTCCTCGGGGATCATCGTTTGCATTTATAAATGCCATGGAAGTCTTCCTTGCCCCTGACGATCTGGTCGATGATACAGCCCGACATGTTACTGCTGCAGGAAGCACCAATGATTACAAGGGTGTGGTGTCTAAGGCTTTACACACCATTTACAGGATAAATGTTGGAGGCCCTAAAGTCACACCGGAAAACGACACGCTATTGAGAAACTGGGTACCGGACACTGACTACATCTATAATCCAGACAAGGCAAAGCATGTAGACCAATCCAGTAGCCCTAGCTACAACCCGGCTTATGCCAGTCAGTATACTGCTCCTGCTATTGTCTACCAGACTGCGCAAATGATGGATATCAATTCTACAAGCCAAGCTGATATTTTCAACATAACCTGGGGTTTTAATGTGCGTAGGAATGCTAGACACCTCGTTCGTGTTCACTTCTGTGACATTGTTGGGACAACAGCTAATGTTCTAAGATTCAATCTTTATATTTATAGTAGGTTCAGTAAGGTAATCGATTCCTACGAGTATGTTAGCCTTTTAAATATTCCATTCTATGACAAATTTGTGGTTGATTCTGATGATTCGGGAACTATGAATATCAGTATAGGCCCTAGGGATGATTCTCCTCAAAGAAATGCCTATCTGAATGGGCTAGAAATAATGGAGATACTGGAGACGTCAGGTTCAGTTCCTACAGTGAGTGGGCCCAAAAACAAACATGTTCTTCTTGTAGTTGTTTCGGTGCTAGGAGGGTTGGTTCTAATCTGCATTTTGGCAGTTGGATTCTTTTTGGTTTTCAAATGCAGGAAGCAAAAGCCGGTTGAAAACTCGGACTGGTCACCAATACCTGTGTTTGGAGTAGGGAGTACGCACAGCAGGGCTACTGAGAGAACCATAAATGGCTCCACTCTGCCTAATTTTAATCTCGCATTGAAGGTACCTCTTGCTGAAATCGTATCTGCGACAAACAACTTCGACACGAGGTTGCTGATTGGTAAGGGTGGCTTTGGGAATGTCTATAGGGGAACTTTCAGAAATGGCCAGAAAATTGCTGTGAAACGGAGTGAGCCAGGGTCAAACCAAGGCTTCCCAGAATTCCAAACAGAAATCATGGTTCTTTCCAAAATTCGCCACCGCCATCTTGTTTCCTTGATTGGGTATTGTGAGGAGAGGTCTGAGATGATACTTGTCTATGAGTTCATGGAAAAGGGGACTTTGAAGGATCATCTTTATGCCTCAGATGTGCCTCGTTTGTCTTGGAAGCAGAGGCTTGAGATATGCATTGGTGCAGCAAGGGGTCTTCAATACCTCCACAAAGGTTCAGCTGGGGGAATAATACATCGTGATGTCAAGTCCACTAATATCTTGCTTGATGAACATTATGTTGCTAAAGTTGCCGACTTTGGCCTTTCGAAAACAGGTCCTCTTGATGACACCCATGTCAGCACAATTGTCAAAGGCACGTTTGGTTATCTCGATCCTGAGTATATTAGGTCCCAACAGTTGACGGAAAAATCTGATGTGTATGCATTTGGAGTGGTTCTTCTCGAGGTGCTATGTGCACGGCCAGCAATTAATGCCATGCTTTCCGGGAAGCAAGTGAATTTGGCTGAATGGGCAATGCTCTGCAAGAAGGAAGGGTCGCTTGAAGAGATTGTTGATCCTTCACTCAAGGGTCAGATTGATCCAAACTCCCAAAGAAGATTTATTGAGACGGCAGAGAAATGTTTACAAGAATTCGGTGCTGACCGCCCCACCATGAATGATGTGGTCTGGGACTTGGAATATGCATTACAGCTTCAGCAAACTGCAATGCGGAGAGAACCACATGAGGACAGCGCAGTCGATGGTTTTGCAGGATTGGCATTGCCCAATGGACAGCGCTTCCCTTCATTTAGCATTACGATGGATGGAAACGACATGCCTGTTACGATGGATGATGGTTCCTACGTTAAAGCATGTAATGTTTTTACCCAGATGAAAATCGATGACGCCAGATAATGAAACTTGGTCTTTCTGGTCTAGTAATAACGCAACTTTTAAGTTACTTTAGCCTTTACAAGTTTGTTAGGTATGCCTTTGTGAAGTCAATTTTGTATTTTGGGTCTTGCTAGCAGTGCCTCTGATTCGAACATGTTTTAGGAGATCCTAGTTGATTTCCTCAATATTGCTGATAGCTTTTTGCTTGACTTTGGATCATGGACGGTAACGTTCCTCTGGAAGTGTTGGGACTTTCACTCTCTCGTTTTGTATTTTATTTCCTCTTTAAAATAAAATTGTAAAAATCTGTTATATTTCTTAGTAAGTTACCAATTCCCTCTTTCATATATATAATTTACCGACAATGTTATACACTACATCACTACTTTACTTGCAACTCACTATATATGATGTGGCACATTTATTACTATTTAATGATAAAGAAACATGCAATAAATGATCATTCAATAGTGATAGATGTGCCACATTTTACTTAGTGTGATTCAAGTAGAATGGTAATATAATATACAGAATTTTTCATAATTTACTGGTGAATAGAAGTGTGGTTAGAATTTATTTTTCAACTGCTGGGAAAGGTTCCCTGCAGTGCTCTCAACCTATAGAATACCTAAAGAGGGAGCCAGAGAACATGATTCTCTTGCCCTTTCTCTCAATCCATAATTTCACTGACTCTACAAAGGGTAGCGGAAATAGGAACAGTTGATAATCAATTAGGAAGAGAACGATAATAGATTCATTGGTTGAGCTGCAAACCAAAAAAAATCAACTTTCTAAACATCAACATTCAACACCCCACTTGTTTGTTGGGCTTCTCCTTCCTCTACTCATCTAACATCATCTTCAACACCCACTAAAGCTTTTGAAAATAGCGCCAAAACTATCACGCACAGCAAACTCTGTATGTTGGAAACTATTGAGACAGACAACAGCTGACGACTCTAAAGTTTGTGGAGTCATTGAGGTTTCCAGGTAGTATTGTCTGAATTTGTTGAGACTACAATTGGCCTGGGTTATTTCCATTGGGAAGAAAAATCTTATTTGTAGAGATACTGCATAAAAATGATATTGTTGGTTATTTCCATTGCTGAGGTCTTCAAGTTTTCAATAAATCTGCCATTGATGACTTTTTGTTGCTCAGAATCGTGTGGATCTGTTACGCCTTGCACGTTTATGTCAAGTTTTTTACTTTAATGATTAGGTTAGAATTTACCTCCAAAAACGTAGAACTGGTGATTAATAACTTTGTAAATTTGGGCCAACAGAGTGAAAATGCCTTTGATGTTTTGTTTCTTGTTTTTCTATTTTTCTACTCTTGAAAGAGCAATCTTAGTTCCGCTGCTGAATGAGCCTTTCCTTTCAAGTATTAGGCCTTGTTTGTATAACTACTGTTAGGTTTCATTTGGATTTAGATATGGGATAGTTTTAACTCCTACTTAGAGAGTCTTTATTATCTAAACATTTATTTTAAAATCACTTTCTAATATAAAAATATCTCATATCATCTTACTTCTTAATCTAAATACACAATTTTAAAAAATCATCTCATCTCATTTTAACTTAACAATTTTACTACTATTTACATACCATCTCAACTCATCTCACTTTCTAATTTAAAAACATAAAATTTACAAAAAACCATCTGAACCCATCCCAACACAACAATCTTACTACTATTCATAATCTATTTCAACTCATTTCATCTCACCATCTAAACGAGCACTACATTTCAAAATACGTTACAAAAACTGTTATTAAACACCCTTATTGCCTCGTGTTGTTGTGAAATAGATAAATGGTGATTTATATTATATTATTAACAGTTTTTAACTGTCATAATTTTGCTCTTAGCTCTCTATTCGAAAACTGTGTTTGGGTTCAAGTTCAGCATAATGAGCCATTTCTAAAGCCTAAAAAGCACATTAATCAGAACACAAGATAATATCTTCACAAACTAAGAGAGTGTCTAAACGTTCGCTACAAAAAATATTCAAGAGTCTATATCGGTACATAATTTCACACTAAAACCATAAATGCCTAGTCTAAAGCTGTGATTCCAACAATACATAATTTAGAAATTGCAGTATGACACAAGAGAAAGAAACAGAGGAAATCTCTGAAAGAGAGAGAGAGATATATATATATATATATATATATATATATATATATATATTGCTAAAGGCGAGAGCCTATCCTGCTGGGTCCAAAGGCCAACGTAAAGATTCTGTCCCTCACCAAAACCCGGCCACCACCGATGCTGTTAGCACTACTTGTGCTAGTAAATGAAGCTTCTCTCATTGATTCACGGCCCTCAACAGCCTTGGCATCATCAGTCTTCCTCTTTTTGGACTCCGGTCCGAGGGTTCTCGAGGTGCATGCAGCTGCTCCGAAGGCCATTTGCAATTCCATTTGAGGCAACGAATTCGTCTTGATTCGAGGAATGTTCTGGAGTTGTCAAAGTTGATTTCGATTAACTTGATTTCTAGACAGAACCAAGAGTTTTGATACCTATTGTTGTGCTCAAAACTGCCCGAAAAACACATCAATAAAATAGAGACAATATTTAAGTAGTTCGAAAACTTACCTACATTCACTGTAGTAGAAATTCACTATATTCAATGTGTTTATATAAAATTACAAACACTCAATATAAATCTCTCTCTCTCTCTCTCTCTCTATTTTCTACCCCACCAAATTTAGATATCAGAGCTCTCCTTTTATAGTTAGGAGAAGTTTTACTAAATGCAAACCAATATTGTGGACAAATGAGGACTTGGGACTTGCAGCAGCTATGTGCAACCTGCAACAATATAGGACAGTGGAAGGTTGGACGATGCAGAGCAGCTATTTTGGACTTCTTGGTTTCACACTTAAGTTGTTTTCAACATTCCGGACATCAACTGCATCTCTAATTTAGACAAGGAAAAGGATGTATCCTACCCAAGTAGCCCTAGTTACAAGCTAGGTTATGCCAGTCAGTATACTGCTCCTGCTATTGTCTACCAGAAAGCAAAAGAGATAAGTAATAGTTCTAGCGTGCAATCTGAGTTTTTCAACGTAACCTAGCCTTTCATGTGCGTAGGAGGGCTAGACACCTCGTTCGAGTTCACTTTTGCGACAATGCTGCTATAACTCAAGCTGTTCTTTCCTGCAATCTTAATATTTATAGTAAATTCAGTTGGAAGGTCGATTCAAATGACTTTTACGACACGACTGTCCCTTTCTTCCTCGACTTTGTGGTCAATTCTGATGGTTCTGAAACGATGAATATCACTAGAGGCTCCAAGAATTATTCTCCTGAAACAAATGCCTATCTGAATGGAGTAGAAATAATGGAGATACAGGAGAAATTAGGTTCAATTCCTACAGTGAGCGTGCACTAGAAAAAACATGTCTTTCTTGTACTAGGTTCAATTCTTGGAGGGTTAGTTCTAGTCAGCATCTTCAGTTCCATCCTCTTTTTGGTTTACAAATGCAGGGATCCAAAGCCCGTAGAAACTTCAAAATGGTCACCACTTCCTGTATATGGAGGAGGGAGTTCTCACTCAAGGGAGAAGGGAAGTATACCTAATTTGAATCTCAAGTTCAAGGGACCTCTTGCTGTAGTGATTTATGGCAATTAATTTATTTTTAATTAATATATGTGCTCTGACCCGTTTCTTTAATGGCATCAAATATCATCATAAATGTGAAGATGGTTCTGGATGGATGAAGTCTAAGAGCCTGAGCTGGTGATCACGTGATCAGCACCTGACTCGTAAGCAGCATCAAGTGAAGTTAGACTTCAGCCGCAGGATCTGTCCACGTGGAGTCATCTGTGTCACCATATATATGTATCGCTATGGGTCTTTCTGATAACCAAATTTCATTAGTGCCTTTTCTTCAGCCGATTGAGAGAGAGCCTTCGAGAGAGAGAGCAGAGAGGAGAAACTAGGGTTTTCACTGTGGTGAAGAAATCTGTGCGATTTTACAGTGAGATTGAGAGATTTGTAATCTTTGATTGTTTCTGAGACTTCTCTGTGAAGGATACTGATTATCAATAAAGATCTGAGGCCATTCCTGCCGTGGATGTAGACCATTAGGGTCGAACCACGTAAATCGGTTGTGTTGATTCTTTCTTGCTTATTTTCTTGCTTATTTCTATCTTTTCTATCATTTCTGTTATTCCTTTGATTATTGATCTTGCTAAGGTTTAGTTTCTATTGTATATTCTGTTCTGTTGCAATCTGTTATAATCCGTAGATAATCTGGATCTGTTTTGTTAGGTTGAATATATTTTGCTAGTCTGAATCTGTTTATGATCTGAAACTGTAAATACTTGTTTCTGCTGTTAGATCTAATCTGTTGATTAGTTTTGAATCTGTTGGTTCATGTACGTGAATATATTCTTGTTGAATCTTGTTTAATATCTTTATTTGTTTCTGCTTATTAGAATAGAATAAAGACATATAAAATTACAACANAACAATTCCAAATGCGTATACATCAGATTTTTCCGTCAACTATTGGGACCTGATATACTCGGATCAAGATAACCATTAATCGTGCCTTTAAGAACTGTGCTGACATGGGTCTCATCAAGAGAACCTACTTTGAAAGGCCAAAATCAGCAACTTTAGCAACAAAATGTTCATCAAGCAAGATATTCGTGACTTGACATCACGTGTATGATTCCCCCATCTGAACCTTTGTGGAGGTATTGAAGACCCTTTGCTGCACCAATGCAAATTTCAAGCCTTTGCTTCCAAGACAAATGAGCCACATCTGAGGCATAAAGATGGTCATTTAGAGTCCCCTTTTCGATGAACTCAGAGACAAGTATCATTTCAGACCTCTCTTCACAATACTTAATCAAGGAAACAAGATGACGGTGGCCAATTTTGGAAAGAACCATGATCTCCGTTTGGAATTCTGGGAAGCCTTGGTTTGACCCTGGTTAACTCCGTTTCATAGCAACTTTTGTGCCAATCCCGAGAGTTCCCTTATAGACATTCCAAAGCCACCCTTACCAATCAGCAAATTTGAGTTGAAGTTGTTGGTCGCAAATTGTATTTCAGCAAGTGTTGTAATTTTATATGTCTTTATTCTATTCTAATAAGCAGAAACAAATAAAGATATTAAACAAGATTCAACAAGAATATATTCACGTACATGAACCAACAGATTCAAAACTAATCAACAGATTAGATCTAACAGCAGAAACAAGTATTTACAGTTTCAGATCATAAACAGATTCAGACTAACAAAATATATTCAACCTAACAAAACAGATCCAGATTATCTACGGATTATAACAGATTGCAACAGAACAGAATATACAATAGAAACTAAACCTTAGCAAGATCAATAATCAAAGGAATAACAGATTAGAAAGTAGAAATGAAGAAATAAGAAAAAGATAACACGATATTCACCTAATGTCCACAGCAGGAAGCCAATCTATTGATAATCAGTATCCTTCACAGAGAAGCCTCAGAAACAATCAAAGATTACAAATCTCTCAATCTCACTGTAAAATCGCACAGATTTCTTCACCACAGTGAAAACCCTAGTTTCTCCTCTCTGCTCTCTCTCTCGAAGGCTCTCTCTCAATCGGCTGAAGAAAAGGCACTAAATGAAATTGGTTATCAGAAAGACCCATAGCGATACATATATATGGTGACACAGATGACTCCACGTGGACAGATCCTGCGGCTGAAGTCTAACTTCACTTGATGCTGCTTACGAGTCAGGTGCTGATCACGTGATCACCAGCTCAGGCTCTTAGACTTCATCCCTCCAGACCATCTTCACATTTATGATGATATTCGATGCCATTAAAGAAACGGGTCAGAGCACATATATTAATTAAAAATAAATTAATTGCCATAAATCACTACAAATCTCCACCTTGGCAAAAGATTTATTTGCCAAATTATCAATTGTCATCATTGGCTCATTCCTGCACTTGTCCCCCTATTGGGGACTGACTCTAGACTCCATATTAATCAAGTTCAGACAGTGTCTGAACTTAGACCTTGGGAGTGACTTGGTCATCATATCAGAGGGATTATCCTCAGTTGAGACCTTCTCCACACCTACAACCTTAGACTCTATAACATCTCTAACAAAATGAAGCCTTATATCAATATGCTTAGACCTTTCATGGTAAACTTGGTTTTTAGCTAAGTGAAGTGCACTTTGATTGTCACAGTGCACAGAAATATTACCATTAAAAATACTTAACTCACTTGAAATGCCCTTTAGCCAAATGGCCTCTTTTATTGCTTCAGTCAATGCTATATATTCAGCCTCTGTTGTGGACAAGGCCACAACAGATTGTAAGTGTGACTTCCAGCTAACAGCCCCTCCAAAAGCAGTAAACACATACCCAGTTAAGGATTTTCTAGTGTCTAGATTTCCTGCAAAATCAGAGTCTACATAACCAACTAACTCACAACCTTTCTCAACACCCTTTCCATAACTGAGTCCTAGACTAGTAGTGCCAACTAGGTACCTTAGTACCCATTTGATAGCCTGCCAATGGGGTTTCCCTGGATTCCCCATAAACCTACTGACTATACTCACTGCATAGGTTAGATCAGGTCTAGAACAGACCATTGCATACATTATGCTCCCCACCATGCTAGCATAGGGGATTTGTGTCATAAAATCAATGTCAGAATCTGTTTTAGCAGCCTGATCTACAGAAAGTTTGAAATGTTGAGCTAAAGGTGTGTTAACAGATTTCAAAGTGTTCATACCAAATCTCTTTAGTACTTTAGAAATGTAGGTTTTCTGGGACAGATATAAAACCTTTTCATTTCTGTCCCTTACTATTTCCATTCCTAATATCTTTTTAGCAGGGCCCAGTTCTTTCATTTCAAACTCAGATTTCAACATGCATTTAACTTCATCAATTAGATCAGTGTCTTTACAAGCTATCAGCATATCATCTACATAAAGCAACAGATATATCATTATTCCTTTTTCTTCCTTGTAATATACACAGCTATCATAGCAACTCCTATTAAAATTATTACTAATCATGTGTGTGTCAAATCTCTTATACCATTGTCTAGGAGATTGTTTAAGACCATATAATGATTTTTTAAGAAAGCACACAAGATTATTATTTGTTTTATCAGTAAAGCCTTCAGGAGGTTGCATATAAAGTTCTTCTTCAATTTCACCATGTAAAAAAGCTGTTTTAACATCTAATTGTTCTAAATGCAAGTTTTCAAAAGCTGTATAGGCTAGCAGTAGCCTGATTGAGGTATGTTTCACCACAGGTGAGAAAATTTCATTAAAGTCAATTCCCTCTCTCTGTGTAAACCTTTTGCTACAAGTCTAGCCTTGTACCTGGTCCCTTCTATCCCTAGTATACCATCTTTCCTCTTAAAAATCCATTTGGACCCAATGAGTCTAACTCCTTTAGGTTTAGTTACCAGAACCCAAGTTTGGTTCTTATTTAGTGACTCCATCTCCTCATGCATGGCTAAGAGCCATTTAGATGAGTCTTTACTAGATATAGCCTCTTTATAAGACCTAGGTTCTTGGTAAACAACCTCATCAGCCACTGTCAAGGCAAAAGCTGTAGAGGTCAGCCTGTCCAAACCTTTGAGGAGGTTTAATTACCCTCCTCTGTCTGTCTCTAGCCAGATTCCAAGATCTGGCTCCACCTTGATCTGTATCCTCTGAGGCTTGACCCTCAGAGTCACTGTCATCAACATTTACAGGTTCAGGTTGGGTGTCATCCTGCTCCACCTCAATCTGAGATCCTTCTAAGTGTTTGTCAGTATTATTGTTTGACTGTGTTTCTTGTACCCGAGCCATGTGTGACTCATTAAAAGTCACATCTCGGCTAACAATACACTTATGCCTACCAGGTCCATCTACCCAAAGTTTGTATCCCTTTACCCCTTCAGGATATCCTATAAAAATGCACTTAAGTGCCCTAGGTTCCAGTTTATCAGTTTTTGAATGTGCATAAGCTACACATCCAAAAACTCTTAGGTAGTCATATCTGGGGGGTTTTCCAGACCATAACTCTGTGGGGTTTTAAACCCTATAGCAGAAGATGGACATCTTTTATTAGGTGAACTGCAGTGGTGGCAGCTTCTGCCCAAAAGGTTTTGGGCAGTCCTGAATTAGACAGCAGACACCTAACTCTTTCTAAAATGGTCCTGTTCATTCTCTCAGCTAAACACATCTGTTGAGGGGTTTCCCTCACAGTCTTATGCCTAAGAATTCCTTCTTTTTGACAAAACAAATTAAATTCATTTGACAGGAATTCTAAACCATTATCTGTCCTTAGGGTTTTCAACTTTCTACCTACTTGATTTTCCACTAGAGATTTCCACTCCTTGAACTTTTCAAAGGTGTCACTCTTGTTCCTCAGAATATAAATCCAGACCTTCCTAGAGTAGTCATCCACTAGGGAGAGGAAATAACTCCCTCCACTATGTGAATTTACTCTTGCAGGTCCCCATAGATCTGAGTGGACATAGTCCAAGGTTTGCTTAGTATTATGGGTTGCTGACTTGAAACTGACCCTCTTTGCCTTTCCAAAGATACAATCCTCACAGAAAGGTAAATTTCCTAGGTTCTGTTCACTCAGTAATCCTTGTTTTTGTAACTCTACAAGCCCCCTTTGGCTTACATGACCAAGCCTCCTATGCCATAAGACAGACTTATTCTCTAAAGTGTTCTGTATAGAAGAAGCTTCCCCTACTACAGTTTTTCCAAGCAAAGTATATAACCCATTTTTAATAACCCCTTTCATAATTAGTAAGGAGCCTTTAGTAACCCTAAGAACCCCTGCTTCAGACTTGAAGGTACAGCCTGATAAATCAAGCATACCAAGAGAAATTAAATTTCTCTTCAAGTCAGGTATAAATCTGACTTCCTTCAAGGTTCTTTCAGTACCATCATGTAATTTTAGTCTAACTGACCCTATACCCATGATTTTGCAAGACTTATTATTTCCTAGGATTACATGTCCCCCCTTTAATTCAGAAAAGGTTTCAAACCACTCTTTCACTGGACACATGTGAAAAGAGCAACCAGAGTCCATTATCCACTCTGTTTTAGAATCAACTTCACTCACTGTGAGTACCTCAGCACTCTCATAACCATCTAGCACCACAGAGGCATCCCCTGCCTCTTTGGTCTTATTTCCTATATTGTTTTTCCTATCAGGGCAATTCCTTTTTGAAATGCCCTTCCTTATGACAATGAAAACATTTAAAATGTTTTCCCTTAGATTTAGACCTAGATTTCTTGATATCACTCTTGCCTTTCTTTTCTCTTTTTTCTGTTCTGCCCCTAACAGATAACCCTTCCCCATGTTCCTGTTTGGTATCACCTTTGTTTTGTAATTCCCTAGTATGAAGTACAGATTGTACTTCATCTAAAGTCAAGGAATCCCTACCATACATCATGGTTTCTTTAAGGTTCTGATATGATGAGTCCAAGGAACTCATCAAGAGGATTGCTTGATCCTCATCCTCCACCTTAATATCTATATTAGCTAGATCTAGAATGATTTTGTTAAATTCATCAAGATGCTGTCCTATTTGAGTCCCAGGGTTCATTTTAAAGGTATAAAGTTTGGTTTTCTTGTGGAGCCTATTGGCTAGAGATTTTGTCATATACAAATTCTCTAGTTTCAACCATATTCCTGCAGCAGTGTCCTCACTAGCCACCTCTCTCAGGACTTTATCCCCGAGAGAGAGGATTAGGGCACTGTGGGCCTTCTGGAGAATGTCTTCTTTGACAGTCTCCTTATCTTCCTCTTTCAAGGAGGAACCCTTCCTCCTTTCACCCAAGAGGGCATCCTGAAGTCCATGTTGGACTAGGAGTGCCCTCATCTTTATTCTCCATAACCCAAAGTCATTATCCCCTGTGAATTTTTCTATGTCAAACCTCATTGTCCCCATCGACCTAGGCTCTAGATACCACTCAATTTCAGTGTTTTGTGACAGCCAGAGTGCAATACATTTGACCAAAAATCAAATGTATCATGAGAGGACAAAGCATATTGATGTCAGGTATCATTTCCTTCGGGAAGTTGTTACAGAGGGCGTGTTAGAAATTCAGAAGATTGCTACTACTGAGAATCCAGCAGATATGATGACAAAGCCAGTTCCAGTATACAAGTTCAAACTTTGTTTGGACTTGATTGGCGTTCGGGGTACATGATTCCCTTAGGGGATTTGGTGGAGGGGTTTCGGTTTCTTTGTTAATGGTTTTTTTGTTAAGGCTTGACGGAATTCAAGCCAAGGTGGAGATTTGTTGGTTTTGGCTTGATTTCCTGCTGAAAATGTATGTTTTGGAGCTTGGCTTGACTGTTGCTTGACCCTGGCTTGACGCTGGCTCGACTGTGGCTCGACCCTGGCTCAAGCTAAGGTTGGCTCGACCCTCCGCTCGACAATCCGCTCGAGCGAACTCATCCAGAGAGTTCCGCTCGAGCGAACTCATCCAGAGAGTTCCGCTCGACCTCCGCTCGACAGTCCACTCGAGCGAACTCATCCAGAGAGTTTCGCTCGACCTCCGCTCGACTGTCCGCTCGAGCGAATAATGCAACCCTAACGTGCGCTCGACACTTCGCTCGACCTCCGCTCGAGCGAATGTTCTGAATCAGCGCCTCTGCTATAAATACATCATTTTCTCTTCATTTTGAAGTGTGTTCAGCAGCCTAGTTTTGAGAGAGTTTTGAGAATCCTTTTGTATACAATCCTAAGAGTCCATTGAGTGTATTGGGGCTTTAGGATTAAGGATTTTGTGATCAACACTCTTGTACTCCATTCCTTTGTTCATAGTGAAAGTTTTGAAACCGACCCCGACAGTGGATGTAGGCTCACATTGAGCTGAACCACTTAAATCTTAGTGTTCTTTGTGTGCTTGTTGTTTATTTTGTTGCTTCCGCTATTATTTGCTTCAACTTAGCCTTTGTTTATTCGGTCTATTCCCAACAATAATGATTAGGTTAGAATTTACCTCCAAAAACGTAGAACTGGTGATTAATAACTTTGAAAATTTGGGCCAACAGAGTGAAAATGCCTTTGATGTTTTGTTTTTTGTTTTTCTATTTTTCTACTCTTGAAAGAGCAACCTTAGTTCCGCTGCTGAATGAGCCTTTCCTTTTAAGTATTGGGCCTTTTTATAATTATTTTTAGGTTCATTTAGATTTGGAGATAAGATAGTTTTAACTCTTACTGAGAGACTCTCTCTTATCTAAAGATTTATTTTAAAATCATTTCTTAATATAAAACCATCTCATCTCATCTTACTTCTTAATCCAAATACACAATTTAAAAAAATCATCTCATCTTATTTCAACTCAATAATTTTATTACAATTTACATATCATCTCAACTCATCTTACTTTCTAATTCAAACATACAAAATTTACATTAACAGTTTTTGACTCTCATAATTTTCCTCTCTCTATTCGAAAACTGCGTTTGGGTTCAAGTTCAGCATAATGAGCCATTTCTAAAGCCTAAAAAGCACATTAATCAGCACACAAGATAATATCTTCACATACTAAGAGAGTGTATAAACGTTCGCTAAAAAAAATATTCAAGAATCTATATCGGTACATAATTTTACACTAAAACCATTAATGCCTAGTCTAAAGCTGTGATTCCAACAATACATAATTTAGAAATTGCAGTACGACACAAGAGAAAGAAGCAGAGGAAATCTCTGAAAGAGATATATATATATATATATATATATATATATATATATATATATATTGCTAATGGCCAGAGCCTATCCTGCTAGGTCCAGAGGCCAACGTAAAGAATCTGTCCCTCACCAAAACCCGGCCACCATCGATGCTGTCAGCACTACTTGTGCTAGTAAATGAAGCTTCTCTCATTGATTCACGACCATCAACAACCTCGGCATCGTCAGTCTTCCTTTTTTTGGACTCCGGTCCGAGGGTTCTCGAGGTGCGTGCAGCTCCTCTAAAGGCCATTTGCAATTTCATTTGAGGTAACAAATTGATCTTGATGCGAAGAATGTCTTGGAGTTGTCAAAGTTGATTTCAATCAACTTGATTTATAGACAGCACGAACCAAGAGCTTTGATACCGGTTGTTGTACTCAAAACTGCCCGAAAAACACAGCAATAAGATAGAGACACTACTTAAGTAGTTCGAAAACTTACCTATGTTTACTGTAGTAGAAATTCACTATATTCAAGGTGTTTATACAAAATTACAAACGCTCAATATAAATCTCTCTATCTTTCTATTTTCTACCCCACCAAATTTAGATATCAGAGCTCTTCTTTTATAGTTAGGAGAAGTTTTACTAAATGCAAACCAATATTGTTGACAAATGAGGACTTGGGACTTGGAGCAGTTATGTGCAACCTGCAACAATATTGGACGGTGGAAGGTTGGACGGTGCAAAGCAGCTGTTTTGGACTTCTTGGTTTCACACTTGAGTGGTTTTCAACATTACGGACATCAACTGCATCTCTAATTTAGACAAGGAAAAGGATGTATCCTACCCAAGTAACCCTAGTTACAAGCTAGGTTATGCCAGTCAATATACTGCTCCTGCTATTGTCTACCAGAAAGCAAAAGAGATAAATAATAGTTCTAGTGTGCAATCTAAGTTTTTTAACGTAACCTGGCCTTTCATGTGCGTAGGAGGGCTAGACACCTCGTTCGAGTTCACTTTTGCGACAATGCTGCTATAACTCAATCTGTTCTCTCCTTCAATCTTAATATTTATAGTAAATTCAGTTGGAAGGTCGATTCAAATGACTTTTACGACATGACTGTCCCTTTCTTCCTCGACTTTGTGGTCAATTCTGATGGTTCTGAAACGATGAATATTAGTATAGGCTCCAAGAATTATTCTCCTGAAACAAATGCCTATCTGAATGGAGTAGAAATAATGGAGATACAGGAGAAATTAGGTTCAATTCCTATAGTGAGCGTGCACAAGAACAAACATGTCTTTCTTGTACTAGGTTCAATTCTTGGAGGGTTAGCTTTAGTCAGCATATTCAGTTCCGTCCTCATTTTGGTTTACAAATGCGGGAATCCAAAGCCCGTAGAAACTTCAAAATGGTCACCACTTCATGTATATGGAGGAGGGAGTTCTCACTCAAGGGAGAAGGGAAGCATACCTAATTTGAATCTCAAGTTCAAGGGACCTCTTGCTGAAATACAATTTGCGACCAACAACTTCGACTCAAATTTGCTGATTGGTAAGGGTGGCTTTGAGAATGTCTATAAGGGAACTCTCGAGATTGGCACAAAAGTTGCTATGAAACGGAGTTAACCAGGGTCAAACCAAGGCTTCCCAGAATTCCAAACAGAGGTCATGGTTCTTTCCAAAATTGGCCACCGTCATCTTGTTTCCTTGATTAAGTATTGTGAAGAGAGGTCTGAAATGATACTTGTCTCTAAGTTCATCGAAAAGGGGACTCTAAATGACCATCTTTATGCCTCAGATGTGGCTCATTTGTCTTGGAAGCAAAGGCTTGAAATTTGCATTGGTGCAGCAAAGGGTCTTCAATACCTCCACAAAGGTTCAGATGGGGGAATCATCCACTGTGATGTCCAGTCCACGAATATCTTGCTTGATGAACATTTTGTTGCTAAAGTTGCTGATTTTGGCCTTTCAAAAGTAGGTTCTCTTGATGAGACCCATGTCAGCACAGTTATTAAAGGCACGATTAGTGGTTATCTTGATCCTGAGTATATCAGGTCCCAATAGTTGACGGAAAAATCTGATGTATACGCATTTGGAATTGTTCTTCTCGTGGTGTTATGTGCAAGACTAGCAGTTGATTCCACGCTTTCAGGAAAGCAGGTAAATTTGGCGGAATGGGCAATGTTCTACAAGAAGGAAGGGTCGCTTGAAGAGATTGCTGATCCTTCACTCAAGGGTTAGATGTATCTAAACTCCCAAAGAAAGTTTATTGAGACGGCAGAGAGATGTTTATAAGAATGCGGTGATGATTGGCCTACAATGGTGGATGTGTTGTGGGACCTGGAATATGAATTACAGCTTTAGCAAATTGCAGTGCGGATAGAACCACACGAGGAAAGCATGTACAATATATGTTTCAGCTGCATTTTCATCGCAGAATGTTGGGCTGTTTCCTTCGATTAGCACATCCATTAAGAGCGATGATATTGCTGTTATGTCGGATGATGGCTTCTCCTTTAAAATGAAAGATGTTTTCTCCCAAATGAGAATTGATCAATGATACCATATAATGCTATTTAAGTTTCTTTAGCCTCTACACTACCACTACAAACTTCGTTTAGGTGTTGCCTTTGTGAAGTACTAGTTTTTTCGTATTTTGGGTCGTGTATCAATTTAGTTATGTACATGTAAAGTTGATGTGGACTCAACCACGGTTGTCATTTTTAGCCATAACACTTCTCTTTTATAAGACCTGTTTATAACTAAAGCATTTTTCTTTAATTAATTTGAGAGTTTCAAATTAGTTTGAGTGTCTTGAAAGCTTTCTGGTTCTTCTATTAAAGATAATATCAAATCAATAATTTAATTTGATTTTCAAAATTATCAAATCACTTTGATTTGATTTTTATAATATTTAAAATATTTACTGTATCTTATCGCAATGTAATTTCCATATGAATAAGAATATATACCTTGTATTCAATGATAATTGAGAAAGCAAATATGTAGGCTTTAAATTTCTCTTTCCCTCTTTTTCTCTTCTCCATCTTCTTTTATACTATATTTCATTTTCTATCCCTTTCAACTTCAAAGTATAGGAAAGCAAGTATAACTATCACCATGGATCGAAGAAACAAAGCAAAAAAACAAGTCAATTATGGCTATAAAAACTACTGTTGTAAAAAAAAGTTTTGATCTTTAGATTTATGCATAGTGAGACAGTCCAAGTGAGAGCTGCGAAATGGAGGAGAAAGAAAACAATTTTACCTGCTGCGCTGAAGTTTCTTAATCCATTTGCAACACAATTTTGTCGATATTTTGCAGTCAGGGAGTCTCAGTCTTCTGTAAGACTTATGCCAATTGGTTTTGGATTACTCTACAGTTACGTTCGGAGCTACCGTTAGTTACTTTCGTATTTTTTTTATTATATATATTTTTAACACTTTTAAGTTTTTTTTAAAAGAAAATTCACAATATTAGTAAAAAAATATTTACATAATTATTAAATAAAAATAATAACAAATAAAAAAAATTTCAATAATAACTTCCAACAAAACCACCCGTTAAAAGAGTTGCATTTTCCATTTATATTCTGTCCCCTTGAGTACGTTAACGCGTTGTAACCCCACCCACCTCACAAAACAAGAAGCTTTCGTGACTCCTTCCAAAATCAAAATCAAAATCAGATTTTTGTTATGAAACTAATGAAAAGATAGAGAGCAAAAGAGAGAGAGATGTTTAGAGAACTTTGTTTTCTCTTATTTCTTGGGGTCTTACACAAATGAGGACTCCCTCTATTTATAGGGATTTCTTGGTACAAAGGATGGTTAGGATTGTTACACTTGTCATCAATCCAATGGTAAAGAGTACAAAGGAGGTTAGGTGTACCTAAAATCACTATTGGGGGGTAGGTGTACCTAAGATTACCATTGATGGCTAAATGTGGTCATACAATACAATTTGAACTTGGTTTCTAACACTCCCCCTTTGGATGACCACATATAAAGAATATGCCTCGTTAAAACCTTGTCAAGGAAAAACCCAGTGGGAAAAAACCAATGACGAAGGAAAAAGAGTACAATATTCTGTATATCGTCAAGTGCTTTAAGATTGCCTCATTAAAACCTTGCAAAGGAAAACCCAGTGGGATAAAACCTTAGCGAAGGGAAAAGAGTACAATCAGCACAAATCTTCAAGACATTTACTCCCCCTGAAAAGTGCATGATAATAGGTCTTCAAGTCTTCGCATTCCAATCTTCTGCACAAGTTTCTTAAATGTTGCAGTTGGTAATGCTTTAGTGAATAAATCTGCCAGATTATCACTTGACCGTATCTGCTTGACATTAATTTCACCTTTCTCCTGAAGTTCATGAGTATAAAAGAATTTAGGTGAAATGTGTTTGGTTCTATCACCTTTGATATATCCTCCTCTAATTTGAGTAATACAAGCAGCATTATCTTCGTATAAAATTGTTGGACTATCATTAATCACTGGAAGACCACACTTTTCTTGAATATGTTGAATCACTGATCTTAGCCAAACACATTCTCGACTTGCCTCATGAATTGCAATTATCTCTGAGTGATTTGAAGAGGTAGCAGATATTGTTTGCTTGACAGATCTCCATGATATAGCAGAATTTCCATAAGTAAATACATATCCAGTTTGAGATCTACCTCTGTGTGGATCTGAAAGATAACCTGCATCCGCATATCCAACTAATTGTGGACTTGATCCATGTTGATAAAATAATCCCATATCAACTGTACCTCGGAGATATCGAAGGACATGTTTAATGCCATTCCAATGTCTTCGAGTTGGTGCGGAACTATATCTTGCAAGTAAATTAACTGAAAATGCAATATCAGGCCGAGTGCAATTTGCAAGATACATCAGGGCTCCAATTGCACTGAGATAAGGTACTTCAGGACCAAGAATTTCTTCATCATCTTCACAAGGACGAAATGGATCTTTTTGCACATCAAGTGATCGAACAACCATTGGAGTACTCAGAGGATGAGCATTGTCCATGTAAAAGTGCTTCAAGACTTTCTCTGTATAAGTTGACTGATGAATGAGAATTCCATTTTGTAAATGCTCGAGCTGCAGGCCGAGACAAAATTTCGTTTTGCCAAGGTCTTTCATTTCAAATTCATTCTTTAAATATGTAGCGGTTCTTCTTATCTCTTCAGGAGTTCCAACAAGATTTAGATCATCAACATAAACCGCAATAATAACAAATCCAGAGTCTGATTTTTTAATGAAAACACATGGGCATATTGGATTATTCTCAAATCCTTCTTTCAATAAATATTCGCTAAGGCGTTTATACCACATGCGTCCGGATTGTTTTAATCCATATAAGGATCTTTGAAGTTTAATAGAGTACATACTTTTAGATGTACTCAAATTAGAAGCTTCAGGCATTCTATATCCTTCAGGGATTTTCATATATATGTCATGATCCAATGATCCATATAAGTATGCAGTAACCACATCCATTAACTGCATATCTAATCCTTTTGTAACTACCAAACCAATCAAAAATCTGAATGTGATTGCATCCATAACAGGAGAGTATGTTTCCTCATAATTAATCCCTGGTTTCTGCAGGAAACCTTGTGCAACAAGTCGTGCTTTATATCGCACAATTTCATTTTTCTCATTACGCTTACGCATAAATACCCATTTATATCCAACAGGCATTACACCCTTTGGTGTTTGTACAATTGGTCCAAAGACCTCTCGCTTTGCTAGCGAGTTTAATTCAGCTTCAATAGCTGATTTCCATTTTGGCCAGTCATTTCTACGTCGACATTCTTCGACAGTTCTTGGCTCAATTTCTTCATTACTTCTGGTAATGTCAAGGGCCATTTTATATGAAAATATGTTGTCCACAACGGTTTTATTTCTATCCAGAATTTCTCCAGTATTCATGAAATGTATCGAGATCTCGTTATTTTCAGGTACCTGTCCCTCTTCAAGGGAAGACATTTCATTAAATACCTCTTCAGGAGGTTCTTTTTCAGGAGATTTATTCTCTTCAGGAGTATCAATTACTCTTATGGCCTGTGTTGTGGGTATGGACTCTTCAGGAGTACCAAATTCATTTTGTATTTTTCTCTTCCGAGGAATTTTATCCTTTGCACCAATAGGCCGTCCACGCTTCAGGCGTATCTTGGACTCACCTGTTGCTGTTTTGGCAATTTGTCCTTCAGGGACTGCAATCCTTGCTGGAATATTAACAGCAGGAATATATGATTTTACCACACCTTTAGTGTCAGTAAATGCATCCGGTAATTGATTTGCAACACTTTGCAAATGAATAATCTTTTGAACCTCTAGTTGACATTCATTTGTACGAGGATCAAATTGGGAAAGAGCTTTATTTTTCCAAGTAATTTCCTGTCGTGCTTCAGGCACCGACTTCTCATTACCCAATGTTGGGAAAATGGATTCGTCAAAATGACAATCCTCAAAACGTGCCTTAAACATATCCCCTGTAAGAGGCTCAAGGTATCTAATAATAGATGGAGAATCAAACCCAATATATATTCCAAGTCTACGTTGAGGACCCATCTTTGTACGTTGTGGAGGTGCAATTGGAACATATACCGCACATCCAAAAATACGAAGATGAGTAATATTTGGTTGTTGACCAAATGCAAGCTGTAATGGAGAATATTTGTGATATGCTGATGGCCTAACACGAATCAATGATGCTGCATGAAGTATAGCATGTCCCCAGGCAGAAATAGGAAGTTTTGATTTCATAAGTAAAGGTCTAGCGATTAACTGAAGCCTTTTAATTAATGATTCAGCTAAACCATTTTGAGTGTGTGTGTGGGCAACTGGATGTTCAACATCTATGCCTATTGACATGCAATAGTTATCAAAAGCTTGAGATGTAAATTCACCTGCATTATCCAATCGAATAGTTTTAATTGGATAATCAGGAAATTGTGCTCTAAGTTTAATTATTTGGGCAAGAAGTTTAGCAAATGCAATATTTCTAGTGGAAAGAAGACAAACATGTGACCATCGACTTGATGCATCAATTAAAACCATAAAGTATCTGAACGGTCCACTTGATGGTTGAATAGGCCCACATATATCCCCATGAATTCTTTGTAAAAAAGACGGAGATTCAAAAACAATTTTTGAGATAGATGGTTTGATAATCAATTTACCCTGAGAACATGCAGAGCATGGATATTCATTGGGTAAGATAATCCTCTGATTCTTTAGGGGATGCCCATACGAATTATCAAGTATTCGTCTCATCATTATTGCTCCCGGATGTCCAAGGCGATCATGCCAAGTCATAAAGACTTTGGGGTCAATGCACTTCTGGTGCATTACCACATGTGATTCGATTGTTTTCATTTCTGTATAATACAATCCAGATGAGAGGGCAGGCAGTTTTTCTAATACGAGCTTCTGGCTCGAAATTATTTTAGTAATGAGAAGATGCTCTTTATTGTCTTCGTCGGTGGTTTCAATATGACAACCATTACGACGTATATCCTTAAAACTCAATAAATTTCTTCTTGATCGTGAAGAAAATAGAGCATCATCGATGCAAAATTTGGTGCCATTAGGCAACACAATATAAGCTCTTCCGGAGCCTTCAATTAGATTCGATGAACCAGATATGGTATGAACGTAGGCTCTACTCAATGTTATATTTTGAAAATATTTTTTGTCTTTAAGAATTGTGTGAGTTGTAGCACTGTCAGCCAGACATACATCTCTATTATTCATCTCAAGTTCATCAGTAATACTCATGATTCTACAAAATATATAAAACTTTCATTAAAACATTGCAAAATATAAATAAAGAAAATACATTAATCAAAAAGGAACACTTCCATCACCAATCAAGTGATCTATTCTATCACTAGAATTTTCAAAGAAATCAGAAACATCAAGATTTGTAATATCTTCTCTATCTAAAGCATCTGATGATTCAGCAAAATTTGTTTCAAACTTTTTTGTTTTTTCTTTTATAGAAGTTTGATATAAGTCAACCAAATGCTTAGCTGTACGACAGGTACGAGCCCAATGTCCAGTCATACCACATCTATGGCATCCATCTTCATCTTTCTTTAAAGATTTATTTTGAGGACCTTTGCCCTTCTCTGAGTTGAACCACTTCTGGTGGTACGGTGTATATCTTCTATTATCCCTTTTAGTGTGGTCTCTTCTAGGACCTCCACTTCTGTAATCTTTTCTACCACGTCCTCGTCCTCGGTTTCTTTGAAAATATGCACCATTTGCTTCTGGAAATGGTGTAAATCTAGTATCATTCACTTCAGGGAATGATATAGAACCAGTAGGACGTGACTGATGATTTCTTAATAAAAGCTCATTATTTTGCTCAGCTACAAGAAGACAAGATATAAGTTCAGAATATTTTTTGAACTTTCGCTCTCGATACTGCTGCTGCAGGAGCACATTCGAGGCATGAAAAGTGGTATATGTCTTCTCTAACAAGTCATCATCAGTGACTTTTTCACCACATAATTTTAATACTGAGCTAATTTTAAAGAGTGCAGAGTTATACTCACTAACACTCTTGAAATCTTGCAACCTCAGGTGCATCCAATCATGACGAGCTTTTGGGAGGATCACAGTTTTCTGGTGCTCATATCTCTCCCTTAAATCATTCCACAAAATAAGGGGATTTTTCACCGTGAGATACTCAGTTTTTAATTCTTCATGGAGATGGTGCCTAAGGAAAATCATTGCCTTAGCACGGTCCTGCCGGGACCCTTGATTTCCTTCTTTAATTGTATCTCCCAGGTTCATCGCATCTAGATGGATCTCAGCATCAAGGATCCAAGATAAATAATTTTTCCCAGAAATGTCAAGAGCAACGAATTCCAATTTCGTAAGATTTGACATTTTCTACATATATAAATCAGGAACATAAGTATGTTTATATTAAGAAATACATTTACAAAATTATGAGAATAAACATAGAGTTTCATCAAGTAATATAACATTTCATATTCATATTGAGAATTACAAATAATATATTGAAAAACTTACTTGAAGTAGAAGACTACTAGCTTCAAAACCGTCAGAGACTTCGTGCTGATAACGTGTTATGAAACTAATGAAAAGATAGAGAGCAAAAGAGAGAGAGATGTTTAGAGAACTTTGTTTTCTCTTATTTCTTGGGGTCTTACACAAATGAGGACTCCCTCTATTTATAGGGATTTCTTGGTACAAAGGATGGTTAGGATTGTTACACTTGTCATCAATCCAATGGTAAAGAGTACAAAGGAGGTTAGGTGTACCTAAAATCACTATTGGGGGTAGGTGTACCTAAGATTACCATTGATGGCTAAATGTGGTCATACAATACAATTTGAACTTGGTTTCTAACAATTTTATTTTTATTTTTATTTTTATTTTTTTCTCTTTCCCAACTCTTTTTAGCCGACGGTTATAATTTGATCCAACACCGATAAAGCCTTAATTCCTGTTCCTTAAAAACCCTGAATTCTAAATACCATTTATTGAAGATTGAAAATTAATTTATACAACTTTATGACGTACCTATCTAGAATTTTGTATAATTTTTATCTATTATCTATTTTCACAATGTGACGTCATTAAAATTAAATTAAAAGTAAGTTTAAGAAAAATATTAAACTTATTCATCCAGATCCCACAGTTTTTTTGTTATACAACATTATAATTCTTAATATGAAATCCAAAGTAAAAATATAAAAAAAATTATCTAAGATTGATGATTTATATGAAAAATAGTTAAGAAATTTAATCCTCTAGACTTCGTTAAACAAGAAAATAATTTATTTAAGATCTCAATTATACCATCGTATGTTTAATGTGACACGAAAATTTCTAAATTTTGTATGAAACTTAATAAACTAACTTACCTACCAAAATGACATATGAGCTTCTAAAATATCACTTGATAGTTTTTACGAAGAAAATAAATTCTAAATATGTCATTACAAAAATAATAATGAATTAATATTATTCCACGAAACATTATCCTTAAAAATTTTAAATATATATTAAGTTGTGTATTTTCGAATTTTATTTCTATGTATATATAACAAATTATTGAGATAAAATTTTATAAGTATTTATATTTTTATAATTTTATAATTTTTTTTATTTTATATAAACATTTCACGCATTAAAAAAATAAAATATTTATGTGTAATTATTTTTACATATTTTTTATTTACATGCTACACATACCATAGAAGATATTTTTTTTCCTAATCATACTGGATTATATGATGAAACTCTAGATAAACTAAAAAAAGGTGGCATCATGCGGAAAATGTGAAATAAATAATCTTATGATCCACCAAAAATAATGAACCGGATGGCACGTCATACTTCTACTTTTCAAAGGTTTGAAATGGTTCACTTAAAAGTCCAAATGACGATTTTACCTATACTGTATGTAAACATTTTATTAAATATAAAGGGTATTTAAATCATTGGCTTATAAATTGATGCAGACTTGTCTATATTGGAAAATTATGATGGTCCATATTTCAACTGCAAAGTCCTGCACAAAGGACAATTCTGAACCTCTCCTTCAAGCTTGTTCAACCTCAAGGTCCTGAATTCTCAGATAAGCTTTCCTCGGAGTGAAAGCAATCAACTTTTTTCCACAGTTTCCATGGAAAAGCTTAGGTTCCACAAAGTCCATACGCCTCTGTTTGCCCTTCTTTTTTTTCTCCTCCAGTTCTCATCCCTCCAGTTTGTGTCCATGGCAGATTACTCTCTCCCAGATAAGTATTTCATCAATTGCGGCTCAGCTACCAACGTCTACAACGGCCAACGGAATTTCATCGGGGATTTAAATTCCGGTGACTCGACTTCCAATTCCATTTCCTTTACGGGCCAGAACAGAGTCGCGATTGAGAGCAACCTGTCTTCAACCGCATCACCTCTGTATCAAACAGCAAGAGTTTTTTTGCACAACGCTTCGTATGAGTTCGATATCGACACTACTGGTACTTATTTTGTTCGCCTCCATTTCTTTGCTTTCTCCTCCCCAAGTACTCCAACCGATCTCTCCACATCGCTTTTTGACGTCTGGGCTTCTCGGTTCTCACTGTTGCTTAATTTCACTGCCAAAAACAGTAGCGACTCTCCTATAACAGAGGAATTCTTACTTAGAATACCCGATCGTGGCAAATTCGAAGTGTATTTTGTTCCTCGGGGATCATCGTTTGCATTTATAAATGCCATGGAAGTCTTCCTTGCCCCTGACGATCTGGTCAATGATACAGCCCGACATGTTACTGCTGCAGGAAGCACCAATGATTACAAGGGTGTGGTGTCTAAGGCTTTACACACCATTTACAGGATAAATGTTGGAGGCCCTAAAGTCACACCGGAAAACGACACACTATTGAGAAACTGGGTTCCGGACACCGGCTACATAAATAATCCAGACAAGGCAAAGCATGTAGACCAATCCAGTAGCCCTAGCTACGACCCGGCTTATGCCAGTCAGTATACTGCTCCTGCTATTGTCTACCAGACTGCGCAAACGATGGATATCAATTCTACAAGCCAAGCTGATTTTTTCAACATAACCTGGGGTTTTAATGTGCGTAGGAATGCTAGACATCTCGTTCGTGTTCACTTCTGTGACATTGTTGGAACATCAGCTAGAGTTGTAAGATTCAATCTTTATATATATAGTAGGTTCAGTACGGTAATCGATTCCTACGAGTATGTTCGCCTCTTAAATATTCCATTCTATGACAAATTTGTGGTTGATTCTGATGAATCGGGAACTATGAATATCAGTATAGGCCCTAGGGATGATTCTACTGAAATAAAAGCCTATCTGAATGGGCTAGAAATAATGGAGATACTGGACACGTCGGGTTCAGTTCCTACAGTGAGTGAGCCCAAAAACAAACATGTTCTTCTTGTAGTTGTTTCGGTGCTAGGAGGGTTGGTTCTAATCTGCATTTTGGCAGTTGGATTCTTTTTGGTTTTCAAATGCAGGAACCAAAAGCCGGTTGAAAACTCGGACTGGTCACCAATACCTGTGTTAGGAGTAGGGAGTACGCACAGCAGGGCTACTGAGGGAACCATAAATGGCTCCCTTCTGCCTAATTTTAATCTCGCATTGAAGGTACCTCTTGCCGAAATCCTATCTGCGACAAACAACTTTGACACGAGGTTGCTGATTGGTAAGGGTGGCTTTGGGAATGTCTATAGGGGAACTCTCAGAAATGGCAAGAAAATTGCTGTGAAACGGAGTGAGCCAGGGTCAAACCAAGGCTTCCCAGAATTCCAAACAGAAATCATGGTTCTTTCCAAAATTCGCCACCGCCATCTTGTTTCCTTGTTTGGGTATTGTGAGGAGAGGTCTGAGATGATACTTGTCTATGAGTTCATGGAAAAGGGGACTTTAAAGGATCATCTTTATGCCTCAGATGTGCCTCGTTTGTCTTGGAAGCAAAGGCTTGAGATTTGCATTGGTGCAGCAAGGGGTCTTCAATACCTCCACAAAGGTTCAGCTCGGGGAATAATACACCGTGATGTCAAGTCCACTAATATCTTGCTTGATGAACATTATGTTGCTAAAGTTGCCGACTTTGGCCTTTCGAAAACAGGTCCTCTGGATGACACCCATGTCAGCACAATTGTCAAAGGCACGTTTGGTTATCTCGATCCTGAGTATATTAGGTCCCAACAGTTGACGGAAAAATCTGATGTGTATGCATTTGGAGTGGTTCTTCTCGAGGTGCTATGTGCACGGCCAGCAATTAATGCCATGCTTCCCGGGAAGCAAGTGAATTTGGCTGAATGGGCAATGCTCTGCAAGAAGGAAGGGTCGCTTGAAGAGATTGTTGATCCTTCACTCAAGGGTCAGATTGATCCNCACAGTGAGTGACGGACATTGCAATTGAGAAGTGGCAAATTTACGCTTTAATACTATTTTTTTATATTTAAAATTTTAATTAATATTATTTTTAATAAAATTTACTTTTTAACTAATTATATTAAATTCATATACAGATTAATATTAAATTATACTATAACTATATTTTTTCAATATATATTTTATAAATAGTAATAAAAAAATAATAATTAAATATTAAATATTAATAAATATATATTGGGAGTAAACGGAGCATTCAGGAGGCTGGTGAGTGGGGCACCCAAACTGGTCCACCCGAATTAATGCCAAAAACTATACCCTTTCCAATTGCTAGAGACATTCATATATCTGGGAAAGTTCAACGTTTCAATTTCTCGATTTACAGTCCGAAAAAACCGAAACTGTCCTCTACTGTATGTAAACAGTTTATTAAATATGAAGGGTATTTAAATCATTGAATTATAAATTGAGGCAGACTTGTCTATATTGGAAAATTATGATGGTCCATATTTCAACTGCGAAGTCCAATTCTGAATCTCTCCTTCCAGCTTGTTCAACCTCAAGGTCCAGAATTCTCTGACAAGCTTTGCTCCGAGTGAAAGCAAGCAACTTTTTTCCACAGTTTCCATGGAAAAGCTTAGGTTCCACCAATTCCATACGCCTCTGTTTGCCCTTCTTTTTTTTCTCCTCCAGTTCTCATCCCTCCAGTTTCTGTCCATGGCAGATTACTCTCTCCCAGATAGGTATTTCATCAATTGCGGCTCCGCTACAAACGTCTACAACGGCCAACGGAATTTCATCGGGGATTTGAATTCCAGTGACTCGACTTCCAATTCCATTTCCTTTACGGGTCAGAACAGAGTCGCGATTGAGAGCAACCTGTCTTCAACCGCATCACCTCTGTATCAAACAGCAAGAGTATTTTTGCACAACGCTTCGTATGAGTTCGATATCGACACCACTGGTACTTATTTTGTTCGCCTCCATTTCTTTGCTTTCTCCTCCCCAAGTACTCCAACAAATCTCTCCACAGCGCTTTTTGACGTCTGGACTTCTGGGTTCTCACTGTTGCTTAATTTCACTGCCAAAAACAGTAGCGACTCTCCTATAACAGAGGAATTCTTACTTAGAATACCCGATCGTGGCAAATTCGAAGTGTATTTTGTTCCTCGGGGATCATCGTTTGCATTTATAAATGCCATGGAAGTCTTCCTTGCCCCTGACGATCTGGTCGATGATACAGCCCGACATGTTACTGCTGCAGGAAGCACCAATGATTACAAGGGTGTGGTGTCTAAGGCTTTACACACCATTTACAGGATAAATGTTGGAGGCCCTAAAGTCACACCGGAAAACGACACGCTATTGAGAAACTGGGTTCCGGACAGCGACTACATCTATAATCCAGACAAGGCAAAGCATGTAGACCAATCCAGTAGCCCTAGCTACAACCCGGCTTATGCCAGTCAGTATACTGCTCCTGCTATTGTCTACCAGACTGCGCAAACGATGGATATCAATTCTTCCAGGCAAGCTGATTTTAACCTAACTTGGGGTTTTAAAGTGCGTAGGAATGCTAGACACCTCGTTCGGGTTCACTTCTGTGACATTGTTGGAACATCAGCTGGTGTTCTAAGATTCAATCTTTATATATATAGTAGGTTCAGTACGGTAATCGATTCCTACGAGTATGTTAGCCTTTTAAATATTCCATTCTATGACAAATTTGTGGTTGATTCTGATGATTCGGGAACTATGAATATCAGTATAGGCCCTGGGGATTATTCTGCTCAAATAAATGCTTACCTGAATGGGCTAGAAATAATGGAGATACTGGACACGTCAGGTTCAGTTCCTACAGTGAGTGAGCCCAAAAACAAACATGTTCTTCTTGCAGTTGTTTCCGTGCTTGGAGGGTTGGTTCTAATCTGCATTTTGGCAGTTGTATTCTTTTTGGCTTTCAAATGCAGGAAGCAAAAGCCAGTGGAAAACTCGGACTGGTCACCAATACCTGTAGTTGGGAGTACGCACAGCAGGGCGACTGAGGGAACCATAAATGGCTCCCCTCTGCCTAATTTTAATCTCGCATTGAAGGTACCTCTTGCTGAAATCGTATCTGCGACAAATAACTTCGACCCAAGGTTGCTGATTGGTAAGGGTGGCTTTGGGAATGTCTATAGGGGAACTCTCAGAAATGGCAAGAAAATTGCTGTGAAACGGAGTGAGCCAGGGTCAAACCAAGGCTTCCCAGAATTCCGAACAGAAATCTTGGTTCTTTCCAAAATTCGCCACCGCCATCTTGTTTCCTTGATTGGGTATTGTGAGGAGAGGTCTGAGATGATACTTGTCTTTGAGTTCATGGAAAAGGGGACTTTGAAGGATAATCTTTATGCCTCAGATGTGCCTCGTTTGTCTTGGAAGCAAAGGCTTGAGATTTGCATTGGTGCAGCAAGGGGTCTTCAATACCTCCACAAAGGTTCAGCTGGGGGAATAATACATCGTGATGTCAAGTCCACTAATATCTTGCTTGATGAACATTATGTTGCTAAAGTTGCCGACTTTGGCCTTTCGAAAACAGGTCCTCTTGATGACACCCATGTCAGCACAATTGTCAAAGGCACGTTTGGTTATCTCGATCCTGAGTATATTAGGTCCCAACAGTTGACGGAAAAATCTGATGTGTATGCATTTGGAGTGGTTCTTCTCGAGGTGCTATGTGCACGGCCAGCAATTAATGCCATGCTTCCCGGGAAGCAAGTGAATTTGGTTGAATGGGCAATGCTATGCAAGAAGGAAGGGTCGCTTGAAGAGATTGTTGATCCTTCACTCAAGGATCAGATTGATCCGAACTCCCAAATAAGATTTATTGAGACGGCCGAGAAATGTTTACAAGAATTCGGTGCTGATCGCCCCACCATGGAGGATGTTGTCTGGGATTTGGAGTATTCATTACAGTTTCAGCGAACTGCAATGCGGAGAGAACCACATGAGGACAGCGCAGTCGATGGTTTAGCAGGATTGGCATTGCCCAATGTACAGCGGTTGCCTTCAGTTAGCATTACGATGGATGGAAGCGATATGCCTATTATGGTGGATGATGGCCCCTACATTGAAGCATCTGATGTTTTTTCCCAGATGAAAATCGATGACGCCAGATAATGAAACCTGGTCTTTCTGGTCTAGTAATAACGCAACTTTAAGTTACTTTAGCCTTTACAAGTTTATAATGAAACCTGGTCTCTCTGATTCGAACATGTTTTAGGAGATCCTAGTTGATTTCCTCAACATTGCTGATAGCTTTATGCTTGACTTTGGATCATGGACGGTAATGTTCCTTTGGAAGTGTTGGGACTTTCAGTCACTCGTTTTGTATTTTATTCTCTTTTAAAAAAAAAATTTTTGTAAAGATCTGTTATATTTCTTAGCAAGTTACCAATTCCCTGTTTAATATATATAATTTACTGGTGAATAGAAGTGTGGTGAGAATTTATTTTTCAAGTGCTAGGAAAAGTTCCCTGCCGTGCTCCCAACCTATAGAATACCTAAAGAGGGAGCCGGAGAACATGATTCTCTCTTGCCTTTTCTCTCAATCCATAATTTCACTGACTACAAAGGGTAGAAGAAATAGGAACAGTTGATAATCAATTAAGAAGAGAACGATAATAGATTCATTGGTTGAGCTGCAAACCAAAAAAAATTAACTTTCTAAACATCAACATTCAACACCCCACTTGTTAGTTGGGCTTCTCCTTCCTCTACTCATCTAACTTCATCTTCAACACCCACTAAATCTTTTGAATATTGAGCCAAAACTATCACGCACAGCAAACTCTGTATGTTGGAAACTATTGAGACAGACAACAGCTGACGACTCTAAAGTTTGTGGAGTCTTTGAGGTTTCCAGGTAGTATTGTCTGATTTTGTTGAGACTTCAATTGGCCTGGGTTATTTCCAATGGGAACAAAAAATCTTATTTGTAGAGATACTGCATAAAAATGATATTGTTGGTTATTTCCATTGCTGAGGTCTTCAAGTTTTCAGTAAATCTGCCATTGATGACTTTTTTGTTGCTCAGAATCGTGTGGATCTGTTACACTCTGCACTTTTATGACAAGTTTTTTTTATTTTAATGATTATGTTAGAATTTAAGTGAAAATGTCTTAGATACAATCATAAAGTGAGTAAATGCCGCATAATCGCTTTGAAAAAAAGTATGATTAATTATTAAAAAATTAATTTTTTTCATGTGATTCCCATGTTTTATTCATTTTTTTTAAAACAATTACACAGTGGTTGTACAATTAACCGTTGCAAATATCTTTTCTCTAGATGTTTCATTTTTTGTTTTTCTATTTTTCTATTCTTGAAAGAGTGACCTTAGTTCCGCTAATAAATGAACCTTTCCTTAACTATTGGGCCTTGGTTCTATAAGTACTGTTAAGCTTATTTGGATTCAGAGATGAGATAGTTTCAACTCTTACTGAGAGACTCTCTTATCCAAACACTTATTTTAAAATCACTTCCTAATACAAAACCATCTCATCTCATCTTACTTCTTAATCCAAACACAAAATTTTCAAAAATCATCTCATCTCATTTCAACTCAATAATCTCACTACTATTCACAAACCATCTCAACTCATCTCACTTTCTAATCCAAACATCCAAAATTTATAAAAATCATCTCATCCCATCTTAACTCAACAATCTCACTACTATTCATAAACCATCTCAATTTATTTTACCTCGTCTCTCTGTCCAAACGAGCAGGTACCAAAAGGCGTAACGAAAACCGTTATTAAACACCCTTATTGCCTCGTGTTTTTGTGAAATAGACAAATGGTGATTTATATTATATTATTAACAGTTTTTAACTGCCATAATTTTGCTCTTAGCTCTCCATTCGAAAACTGCTTTTGGGTTCAAGTTCAACATAATGAGCCATTTATAAAGCCTAAAAAGCACATGAATCAGCACACGAGATAATATCTTCACATACTAAAAGTGTCTAAACGTTCGCTACAAAAAATTCAAAAATTTATATCGGTATATAAATCTTATATGCTCGTATGTAAAAGGTGAAAATCTCGATTAGCAACAAAGTTCTGGTTCTAGATTAGAAAGAACCACCCAGCCTGAGAAGGTGCAGGTACAAAGTTCTTGGAACTTGGGAGTTGGGCCTTCTATTTTGGGAGTGGAGTGGCAAACTTTTCCTTCCAAAACCCCTGATAACAATACAAACTACAAAGCAACATGATATTACTTGTTTTCAGGATGTTTTGGACAGCCTGCAGTCTTTTGTTTCTGATTCATTAAGAACAAAAAAACAATGAACTCACTATTATCTGATAGAATCAATGAAAAGAAAGTTTCACACTAAAACCATAAATGCCTAATCTAAAGCTGCGATTCCAACAGTACGTAATTTACAAATTGCAGCATGACAAGAGAAAGAAGCAGAGGAAATCTCTGAAAGAGATATATATATATATATATATATATTGCTAATGGCCAGAGCCTTTCCTGCTGGGTCCAGAGGCCAACGTAAAGACTCGGTCCCTCACCAAAACCCGGCCACCACCGATGCTGTCAGCACTGCTTGTGCTAGTAAATGAAGCTTCTCTCACTGATTCACGGCCATCAACAGCATCGGGATCGTCAGCCTTCCTCTTCTTGGACTCCGGTCCGAGGGTTCGACTATCCACTAGACTCGGCTGTGTGAGAACTAGGATCATGATCAATACCAGCAGAGCCAAAAACAATTGCTGTCTCATTGGTGATGATGTTCCGGGGTTGGTTTCCTTGAAGCCCATGTTTTGGTAACTCTTTTCAGCCTTAAATATACATATTCTCTCAAACCAAAAGGATGGAGCAGAGAAAAGATTGCGTTTTGGAATCTCCAATTTCATAAGCCAATGGCCTTTATGTTGGGAGATGGTTTGGGTGGCCAAGGAGAAAGAACGGAGAATGACTTTCTGGGTATGGGACCCTTTTGAAGTGGGTATTTGACTCTTTCTTTTTTTCCCATTGCTAATGAGGCGCCGAGATGATTGCAAATGAATTCCACTATTCACATTTGGGTTTTGTCCAAATTCCTACTTTACAACCTTCACGTCATGACCAATTTTGTAAACTCAGGTGATCGATCGTACAACACATCAGCTTGCTGCTGTGCTGTGCATGTATTTCATTCAGTTCTAAAAGTCGGTACCAAATTATATGAATTTGGGTGGTCGAAACCTTCATAGTTTCACATCAATATCACAAAGGACATTGATTTATTGCTAATACAAGTAGGAAAATTAACAGTGCAAATACTCCTTGGACCGTTGATCGTGTGAAACTATTTAAAGGTATTCTAAATTTGTTGTCCACCATCTGGTTTGTTGAACCTCCACTTTATACAGAGTCCATCTCCATCTCCATGGACAAAGCTAAACAGAACCGGGACGGGATGGGAACATGAACGTGACTTGAACTGGCGCTACAACATTTATTATTAATGTCGTGAAGATTTTTTTAGACGGTATTAAAATTAAATAAAAATATTGTAGAACCCACTTCAAATATCAATCTCTTTTCCATTTAATGTTTTTGTCATTTTCCTTTGGTAGAAATTACCACTTGTTAACAGAGAGAACTTTCTCATCCGCAAGTAGTCAATCTCTTTTTTCATTTTCCTTCCCAAACCATTCGATAAATCAACGGTGCCACCAAAATAGGGCATTTCAAAATCGATCGAGAGAACCCAAAATTGATGGATATAAAGAAAAGAGCCGATGGGTGTAAGATTCTCAAAGCTTTTAGTGAAAGGCAGTCAGTCGAAAGAGATCAAACAATGGAGGATTTCTTACCTGTCGAGTAGGTGTCGCTTAACATTATGCTAAAATTGGTTCTCAAGCATTTTATCTTTTCAAAGTTAAGGATGTTACTTAGGGAATGAGAACCGACAATTCAAGCAGTCCAAGATTCAGTCAAACAAAATTATTGTAGTAAGAACGAATATTTTTTCGCAAAACGATTGATGGAAATGCTTGTTGCTTGGTTGCACACTTCCAGCTATATATGTCCTCAATTTCTCATTGGCCAGGGGACACTTGTCCTTGAACTTGGGAGTACGATTTGGAGTGAGTTATGCTACTTATAAACTAGCGTGAAGATACTCCTGAGTGGTATAGTAGACTTCCTTATCTGAAAATAAAATTCTGACTAATCTTAGGGTGCATTAACTTTCAATAATTAGTTTTTTTGTAAGTATACATCAAGTAATTCAAAGAGCAATTAAATTCATCCAATTCGATGGCTCCAAAAGTATGAATACACATAATGACTTTTTGAAGGGTCAAGACATCTTAATTATGCAATTCACCTAAAGACTAAGGTCTCGTTTGATTATACAGATTAAATGAAATAAAAATTGAAAATTGAAGAAAATATTATTATAATATTATTTTTATTTTAGAATTTGAAAAAGTTGAATTATTTATTGTATTTTATCTAGAATTTTAAAAAAATTATAATGATTAAAGGAAAAAAGTTGAGATGGCTTGTGTATTTGATTGAGTTGGGCAGAGGATAAGGAATGATCATGGACTGTAGTTTGTCATTCTTCATTCCTAATCTAATAGTTGCAACTTCTTTTTTCAAAAAAGTAAAAGATAATAGTTGCAACTTTAATGAATGATCAAGATTCTTCTATGGTATGTTTAACCATGTAACATCAACAATCTCTTATTGCATCTTATCGATTGGTTTTTTCTAAAAGCTTGGTTTTGAGATTTCTATTAGGGGTGGAATGGCAGGGCCCCCACCCTAGTCCGCTCTGCCTTGTAGGAAGAATTTAAAGCTAGGGCGGGGGGCGAGCTGACTCCAGCAGGGCCCTATTAAGTCCCACATTATTTTAGTATGACAATTGTATTGCCTTGACCTTCTATATAAAGGTTGGCCTAAAATATAAAATAAAATTCTAATGAGTTTAAATTGTTTTTGTAATTATGAATATTAAATTATATTATAATTTAGGTTCAAAAATATTTTTTAGATTTAATGAATAGGCCTTGGTAGAAGGCAGGGCGGATGAGGTTTTTGACCCAGCCCCCCCACGTGCCAGGGGGCAGGAATAAAAACCCATTCCCCTGCATGGTGGGGGGGTTTGGGGGCACAGATGAAAATCCCTTCCCCCACATGGTGCGGAGTGGGGTGCGAAAACCTTGCCCTGCACCGTGCGGGTATCACTCCTAATTTCTATGATAAACCCTTTCTCATTTTGTATAAAGTTTTTCACATTGGAGCACCGTAATCATCTTTAAAATATATATATATATATATATATTACTTAAATCATCAAAATAAAAATATAATTTTTCAAATGAATTGAAAGACTGGATTTGGGCCAGGTGAAGTCAAGAAACAAGGGGGAATTTGAAAAGGGATTTGGGCCTATCTGGAAACAACAGCCTACTTTTTAGTTTAAATATAAAAAGAATAGCCCATAAATTAACAGGAAACTAGACTTTCACTTGGTATTGATCCAATATATTGGACTTTTGCTTTTAACACCACCTCCATTTCTTTTATTTTTTGTTCAACAAGTTCTATTTCATCCACCCATGATCAGTGATCTTTGTCCAGAGAGCAAGTCCCCATAACCCAAGAATTCTCCCATGAAGCTGCAACAAACAAACCAAACTGGCCCACCCGAATTAATGCCAAAACTATCCCTTTTCCAATTGCAAGAGACATTCATATATTTTGGAAAATACAAAGCTTTCAACGTTTCAATTACTTTCAAAGCTCATATATGGTCTGAAAATATCGAGATTGTCATCTACTGTATGTAAACAATTGATTAAATACTAGTAAAGGCGTTACTTGCAACGTGCAAGGTACGTATGCCCGGCCTTGCACGGCATACGGGTCTTGCACGTCTGCACGTATGCCCGGCTGGAAGAATTAAAAAGTCATACCAGAATATAAAATTCCTAAGTAGAAGTAAACAATCGTAGCAATTGATCCAAAAAAGTGTCAAAATTAAGTAAAAAAGTTTCAAAAAGTATCTTCACGCTAATATAGTTAACAAAAAATCTTCACAACCTCCTACTATTCACACACACTCCACACTCTACATTTTTTTTTAATTTTTATTATTTTATCTTTTATCAAATATTTAATATATAAATAGTGAATAAAATAATTAAATTAATTTAAAAAGAATAAATTCAAAAAAAATATTAAAAATTTGAAAAAAAGTAAAGTGTAGAGTGTTGGGAGGTTGTGTAGCAAAACTCTATAGTTAAATTCAGTATGAAATGATTATTATAAAATAATATAATTATACGATAATATAAATAGACTAATGATAGTTTAGTATATATAAACAACATAGTATTATTACCATACAATATACATAATCAAGTATAGAAATAAGTTAGACATATATATTAATTTACTAAAATAGCATAACATTCGACACTAGAAAGTCTAGCATATGATTAAGTTATAAATAAGTTAGACATTAGTATAACAACATATAATACTAATGAATAATAACATGTAACTAGACACTATAAATAAGTTTAGTATATAAATAAGTTAAAGGCGTTAGGTGCAAGGCACGTATGCCCGGTCTTGCACGGCATACGGGTCTTGCACGTCTGCACGTATGCCCGGTTGGAAGAATTTAAAAGTCATACCAGAATATAAAATTCCTAAGTAGAAGTAAACAATCGTAGCAATTGGTCCAAAAAAGTGTCAAAATTAAGTAAAAAAGTTTCAAAAAGTATCTTCACGCTAATATAGTTAAATTCAGTATGAAATGATTATTATAAAATAATATAATTATACGATAATATAAATAGACTAATGATAGTTTAGTATATGTAAACAATATAGTATTACTACCATACAATATACATAATCAAGTATAGAAATAAGTTAGACACATATATTAATTTACTAAAATAGCATAACATTCGACACTAGAAAGTCTAGCATATGATTGAGTTATAAATAAGTTAGACATTAGTATAACAACATATAATACTAATGAATAATAACATGTAACTAGACACTATAAATAAGCTTAGTATATAAATAAGTTATAAATAAAGTAGACATTAGTATAATATAATAACATGTAATACTATAATATAATTATAGTATAAAAATAAATTAGATATTAGTATAGAAGTAAATTAACAATGAATTATTTAGTTTTAGTTTTTACTTTTTTTGAAAAATTGAAATTTGAAAACTCACAAAAAGTTCTTTTTTAAATGGATGAAATATGAAGCTTAAAAAAAAAAAAATAAAAGCCCCAACTTGAAAGTCAAAATTCGACTCTACTCTGACAAGTTGGAGTCAGAATTCGAATTTGATCGACAACAAACTTGGAGTTAGGGTTGGAATCAGATTTAGAGAAATCTGACTTTGACTAAGTCAACGCTCACCCCTAATTGAGGGGAAACCCAAGTGCAGGTGCTAGTACAGTAGTAAAAACAAATGGAGTTGAAATGATAAAAGTCAAGGAGAAAAAGCTCTAGCCTGTCAGAAAAGAGAAAACTTGGTTAAGTGCATTGAAACACCAAATGATTATATAAAAGTAAATCTACAAACTGATGTGATTTGATGTGGTACATCAGATTGTAAAGTTACTTTTGTTTTAAAGTAAATCTAATGGATTTTATAAAACTACATCAACTTGTTAATTTACTTTTGTATAATATTTTTATATATGTAGCAATTCTCAATACCAAATAAATATACATATATTGCCACATTTTGAAGGCATAACAAAAAACAACTAATATATACAATGGCGGATCTACATAGAGCTTAGGGGGCCATGGCCCCCTTAAAAGTTTTTGAAAATTCAAAATAGCCCTTAAAGTTTATACACTATTCTATGTATATATAAATTGGCCCTCCAAAAAATTATAATTTCTATATGCTCTCTTAATTTTTTTAAAATTTCAATATTCATAGAAATGTCTCTCCAATTTTTTTCCAATAGTCCTTGAATTTTTTATAATTTCTATATATTATCTAATTTCAAGGATGTGGATGAAATTAATATGGAATCCAAAGGGAAATTAATATGGAATCCAAAGTGAAAATACAATAAAACTTATTTAAAATTGATGATATATATGAAAAATAATTGAAAGGTTTTATCCTTCAGACTTCATTGAGTTAAGGTATTACATAAAACTTGATAAACTAACTTAGATAATAGAATAAAAGATAACATTTTAAAATATCACTTGATAATTTTTATAAAGAAAACAATTTCTAAATATTTCATTACAAAAATAATAATGGATGAATATTTATTCTATGAAATTTATCATCAAAAATATGAGACAGACATTAAGTTGGATTTTTTAAATTTTATTTCTACGTGCATATAATAAATTACCAAGATTTAATTTTATATATAGTCATGCTTTATGATGTTTTAATTTTTTTTTTTTCAATTTACATAAACATTTCACGTGGTAGAAAAGCTGGCACCTTTAAAAAAATTGCTAGTTTTGTCGCTAATGTAACGCCCCAGTCCTGGAGATCAGAAAAGTTAGCTCTTGTAAACTAAAATCATTTCAAATAATACAACTACAAATAATTCAAAGGCTCCACAAAATATAAATTCATTTATTCAAACTAAATATATATGTTCCTCCACCAAGACACCATAGAAATACCTCAATAAAATAAACTAAAACATCCACAAACTCAGACATATCCATAACTCAAAACACCAAAATAACGTAAAATAATAACTCTACTAATAGAACTCTCTAATAAATACTTTTACCCTTTAGCACTTATTCATCTATGACCATCAAACCTCGTTAACCCTTCCTACTCTTTGATTTCTGTTAGTTGAGATGGTTTTACCCTTTTGCACTCTGCTAGGTTTCAAACTTGAGAAACGTTAAGAAATATTCATGGCCGCTGCCATGGTCTGCAGGGACCCCAGGCGACGGCTGAACGCCCACGCACATCTGTAGAACTGGTCACACATTCTTCTTAACCACTATCGGAGGTCTTCGTCCGAGCAAGATTATAGACAGAGAAGTATGTGTCATCTTTTCGAAAGAGGAAATAGAACGTTCCATTGAGCCATTCAAGTTCTCGATGGTGTTGAAATTCATGAGGCAACGCCCTTCACTATACAATATTTGCTCATTCATTCGGAATCGATGGGGACTAAGTTCGTAACTTGTGGTTTCTTCCATGCATAGACCTAGAGATGTTTTTGTTCGGCTTTCAAATGAGGCAACTTTCTGAAAGCCCTGTCCAGGGGAGTTATGGATATCAATGGAGCAACATATAGGGCCTTCATTGGCACCTCGATTTTAATAAGGACAAGGAGCCCTCGCTTGTACCAGTTTGGGTAGTATTATCGGGCTTACCTCCAAATTCTACCATGAGTCCTTCCTGAAGAAAATTATTTCCCCTATTGGTAGATTCCTTAGGTGAGACAACACCACAAAGTGTGCCACTCAGTGCCACTCAGACAGATGGGGCTCAGGTGTGTGTGGAGATGGATGCGGCTAAGGCTCCTCTCCGCGGGATTTGGATTGGAATACCCCATAAGCCGACCAGTTTGTATGTTGCAATTGAATACGAGACCCTACCGGCATACTGCTGCAAATGTAATATACAAGACCACAACGAAAAAACCAACCACTGGAGGGAGGGATGGAAAAAGGAGGGCAAGGGGAAAAATAACGACGGGGAGAAGGAAAACTTGGGAAATAAAAATGAGGATGGGAAGTTGAAGGGGTTTGCCGAAAATAATACTCAAGGTAACAATGGGGAGGGGCAGAGCAATGCATAAACAGAGGGGAACGTGAATGAAAACTTACAAATGTAGCCTTCGCAGTTGCAGGGGAGTGAAGAGTTGCCATCAAGAGTAGTAGAAATAGTAAAGGAAGAGACTCGAGCACATAGGGCCGAGCCGGAAGCTAGGAGAAAAGAATCAATAAATGAAGACACTTGGTCGAACACCTTGCTGATAGAAGATGTCACCATGGAGCAAGACTCATGCCAGTGGATGGGAGATTTGCCGAGTGGAGTACTGATCATAGGGGAGTCAATAGAGCAAGTTTGTGCTATGGAAACTATCGAACGCGGCCCATTAATGGAGAGGGATGAAATAGAAATTATAGGATTGGGTGAGGAGGACCTTGTAGCTCAAAGAGGTTTCCTTTTGGACCAGGAGAGGGAGAAGGGGATGCACTTGGGCAAATTCAAGGACTGCCTGTCGGACAGTGAAACGCAATCTAGAAAGGAGCTAGAGAAAAATATGAGAAAGTTAAGAAGCTCTAACAGGGTTCCTAGCAAACCCTCACGCCTGAAATTATAATGTATAAACCTCTCTAATGGAATATAAATGGGCTAGGGACATCAAGAAGGAGGCTATGTAGAATGGTGAAAAGAAAAAAAATAAATTTCCTAATGTTAACAGAGCCGCTTGCAAATGAGGGAAGGCTGAAAGTTTTGCAGAACAAGTTAAACTTTGAATCATACTTTTCGAACCAAAATGTAGGAGGCAAACTTTGGTTGCTTTGGAGAAATGATCTGTAGGTTTCAATCCTGAGCGCCAGTGCCCAACATGTTACGGTAATTTTTCCTCTTGAGAATCAGCGGATGTAGATTTCCATAGTTTATGCCAAATGCAGATATCAAGACCATAGGGAGCTTAGGAGAGCTTTACAGCAAGACATTCCAACCGAGGAGCCATGGCTAGAACTGGAGGATTTCAACATTATCCGAGGGGACAAGGAAAGGCGTGGGGGCTGCCCTTGACTGAGGGTGGCAACGAAAGAGTTTAATGATTTTATTGAACAAAGTGGCCTAAGGGATATAAAGTCAATAGGGAGCTCCTTTTCTTGGTGCAATGGACAAATGGGTCTTGCACGTAGCTGGTAGAGACTAGATAGATGCTTGATGAATTCAAAGGCAATTGCTCTGCTCCCAGATGCGAGGTGCATTTACTTCCCTAGAACAACCTCGAACCATGGGCCAATGGCCTTTGAGCTAAGACCAAAAGCCTCTAGGTATAGACCAGCAACTTTTAAATTCCAACAAATGTGGGTGTCACATGAGGGGTTCGAGAAGCTAGTGGAGGAAATCTGGCAACTACAATCTAAGGAAGGGGGACTAAATTGATTGGCGAGCAAACTAAGAAAACTAAAAGTGGCACTAAAAGAGTGGAATACTAGAGAGTTTGGAAAGACTGAGCAGCACATAGAAAGCCTGGAAAGGAAAATCGAGAGCTTAGAACAACAGTTGCAACATCAATTCTTGGAGGACATTGAGATGGACCTGCTTGTTACAAAGGAAGAGCTAGCAGTGTGGAACCAACAAGAAGAAACAAGGCTATCCCCATAGGTAAAATTCAGTTGGATAGAGAAGAGGGAAGCCTTGGTCCATTTTTTCAGATCCTTCACCTCAAACTCAGGAATGTTGCTGTAGGAAATGAGACTTAGAGATAGCGTCCTCAAAACTCCAAAGGATATCATCTCAGGGCGATGGATTTTTTCAGGAACCTTCTTCAAGCTAGACCTCGGAAAGCCCCCCTGGTCTAATTAAATATATCCATCCCGAGATCAGTGAACAAGAGAATCAAAAGATCACAAGGTCTCCAACAACCCAAGAAGTCTAAGACACTATGTTCTCTATCTCAATAGAAAGCAGCCCCGGTCCAAATGGGTTTAGCTTTGGATTCCATCGATCATGTTGGGAATGGCTGGAGTCAAACATGGTGGATGTTGTCAAAGAATTCTTTAGCGGAGCCCCTCTCCCGCAGTTCTACTTAGCTTCACATATAGTTCCAATCCCAAAAGTAAAAAACCACACAGGATTTGAAAATTTTAGACCCATCAGCTTGTGCTCGGTGATCTATAAGGTATGCTCTAAAATTATAGTAAAGAGGCTGACCCCTTTATTGTGCAGACTAATATCTTCAGAACAAGGTGCATTCCTTCCCAGTCAAAGTATTTTCAAGAACATATCATTAGCCCAAGAAATGGTGCACCAAATAAACAAACAAGTTCATGGTGGAATTGTACTCATTAAGGTTGACATGGTCAAGGCCACGACAACATAGATTGAGACTTTTTGCTTCATGTTATGAGCTTATTAGGTTTCTCCCAGGAAGTCTGCGGCTTAGTTAAACAATGCATCTCATCCCCTTGGTTTTCAATGGCTATAGATTCTTTATCGCCGTATTTATTTATCCTGGTAAAGGAAATCCTATCCAGGTTGCTGAAGAAGAATTTTGTAGTAGGAAGAATAGAGCCTTTCAGTCACCCACAGGGAGCGCTGCTCATCTCTCATCTACTCTACGCCGATGACATTATGGTGTTTGCCAGTGGAAATTGCTCTTCCCTTAAAAAAATCAGGGACATATTTCAACTATATGAGGAATGGTCGGGACAAGCTATCAACAAGGAGAAATCATCCATCTTCTTCTCAAAAAACATCCCAGCGGGTAGATGGAGGGGATCACTAAGAACTATGGGCTTCACAGAGGGCAATTTTCCTACTAAGTACCTGGGGGTTCCGATAGTATCTGGTCGGCTCAAAGTAAGTCACTTTGATGAATTAGTGACTAACATCAGAGGGAAATTGGGAGGATGGCAACATAGGATTTTGTCTAATGGAGGGTGGGTACTCCTTCTGAGGCAGGTGGTGGCTAGCATGCCTATCCACTTACTCTCAATGGTGCAAGCACCGAAAGCTTTCCTCAACAAAATAAATAAGTTGATGAGCAATTTCTTTTAGGGTTTCACAGAAGGAAAAATAAAGAGGAAATGGGCAGCCTAGTCCTCAGTATGCAAGTCAACTCAGGAAGGGGGTGTAGGACTCCGAAACATCTAGGAAATACAAAGATCCCTCTTCATGAAATTTTCCTAGAAACTTTTGACGGAAAACTCGATGTGGGCTAACTTTTTCAAAGCCAAGTATATCTCCTTGGTAGAGAAAAATATGGGATCCTGTTTCTGGAAGGGCATCTTTATGAGCCTTCCGAGTATCCTTAACAACACAAGATGGCATATTCAAGAAGGAAACATCTCGTTCTAGCATGGTCATTGGCTGGAAAATGGTCCCCTTGCTGATGAACTACCCATTATGTCGTGGCCTAATTTAAAAGTGCAAGAGTGTAGGTTAGAAAATGGCTGGGACATGGAAATGCTCAGGTCCCTAGTAGGAGACAGAAAGCCAGAAGAGATTATAAAGTACCTTGGATAGCATAAAGAAGGGGTTGACCTTCTAATATGGACTCCGAATGCAAACGGTGGTTTCTTCTCTAAAAGCGCATGGGAATGCATTAGAGTTAAAGCACCACAAACCAGTTGGGTAGAGTGGACATGGAACGTGGCACTCCCAAAAAAATACTCAATCACCATGTGGAAGGCAAGAAATGACTATCTTAGTGTCGATGATAGAATCTGCTAACAGGGCATCCCTATGGTATCTAAATGTGAATGCTGCATAGAGGAGTGTTTGGAGGATCAGTACCATGTTTTGGCGATAGGCAAGGTTGCAAAGGAAATATGGAGAAGAGTTTTAATACAAGTGGGGATGCCCTTCGAACCCCGGAAAAAATGGAAGGAAAAGGTCGACTTATGGCTCAAGCGAGCTCGCAGATCATCCCAAAAAAGGTGCTTACTTGGCCTCATTTCCTCTATCTTAACGCGATCCCTTTGGCTCTGGAGATGCAAATCATGAATGGAAGGAATTGGGGTGAAGATCAAGTCCCTTTGGCAATCGATCATAACTACCATTGCTTGGATTGGACTCTAACTTAAAGCTGGTAAGAAAATGCAACTGGGAGATGAGAAGTTACTGAATGGTCTTTTGATTCAGTTTAAAGCCCCACAAAAAAGAAGAGTGCACTTAGTGAAATGGCAAAAGCTGGCACAGGGATGGTGCAAATTAAACGACGATGGCAACTACCTAGGAAATCCAGGTTATATGGGGGCCAGTGGTGTCACTGGGGATGACCAAGGAATAATGAAACTGGCTGTCTCTCTAGGCCTGGGTCATGGAACAAACAACCAAGCAGAACTCATGGCCTTGCTCTATGGGTTGAGGCATTGCAAAAAGCTCAGACTAATGTAGGTGGAAGTGGAGCTAGACTCCTAGCTAGTGGTGCAATGGTTGGAGAAAAAACAAGTTGGAATCTGGTACCTGGAAGAGTTTTGGGAGGAGATCCAAGACTTAATCTCCAACATGCAAGTTGTGGTAAGGCACGTGTACAAAGAGTGCAATGCAGTTGCAGATTTCTTAGCCCACATGCTTCTTGGGTAGCAAAGTGAGTGGATGTAGTTTGGGGACCTGCTTAACCTCCTTAAAAAAATTTTGAAAATCGACAAACTAGGACTCCCTCGCATGCGATGTTAGCTTTGTCTTTCTTTTTTGGTACAAAGGATGTATATAGTTAGACTTTTGCTTTGTATGTGGGTTCCCTCCCCTTTACTGAGGCTTCAATACAAAACACCCCCTGATGGGTTTTTACTAAAAAAATAAAGTCATTCCTACTCTTCACTTCCAACTGAAACATCCAAATTATCTGAAAAATATTGTGGAGATAAAGGGTGAATTATCAACAACTCAGTAAGTAGAGAACATATACTAGTATGCAAATATGAGCATTTACAGAATTTAGAATGCAGAACAAAACACTTTTTATTTTCATAATGCAAAGTTAGAACATATTATCAAAAATATCAAAGCAAAAGTTCAAAAATATTCTTATTCAAAATTCATTTGGCATAGCATAATTAAACATTTTCATCTTATCGTATCATATCATAACAGAGACCATACCCCTGTTTAGGGTATTGGAAACACCAGCAGCTAACCGAGTAGAAACAGAATTTAAAATCTTTCCCTTATTCATTCTTGGAGCTCTGAGTATGCACTTAGAAAAGACCATGCAGAAAACCATTTTGGTTTCCAAAGTTGGTGTACCAAAAACAGAAAAGTTGGTACCAACCTGAACAGAGACCATAGTTTTACACCCGTGGTAATGTCAGAACATAAAAGAAACAAAATATCATGTCAGAGATTTTTACATATCACATAATATAATATCAAAGTTCATAACATATTCATAGCACAACATAATCAGATCATTAGATAATTATGCACAAAATTCATATTTGCTCTTTTTACAAAGTTTAAAAACAGAATGCTAAAAAAAATAAGCTTATGTCTATACCAGTCATAACAAAAAATAATTTCTTCTTATACAAGGTTTTATGAATAATGCAGAACAAATAACTGGGGTTGTTTTTGGATTTCTTTTCATAATAAAACATGCATATTTTTCCAAAATTATCCTCAATTCATTTCTTTTTATACAAAGTTTAAAATAAAAACCCCGTTTACTTGAATTTCTTAACTTTTCTAAAATTTTCTATAATAGTGTCAAACGACTATTAATCGTCATCTATAAAATAATCACGCAACTTGCTTAAATCTCCATTTAAACACGTATTTTGATATTTATACATGAAATACTAAAATAACCTATTCCTCTTTAAAAATAAATAAATAATAAAATCTACACTCCTCGTAACTCTAAAATATTATTACCTTCCAAAATCATTGATATCTACTTAACATTTACTTAACTCAATTACAAGTACTCTAAAAAAAAGTCAAGCCCAACCAAAACTACACGTTCGAAACACATTGTGCTATGGCTTATAACTCAAAGGGCATGAATGTAATATCCTCTAAAAATTTTACTCTACTTCTTGCATAAAAAGCTTTACGTGAGAAGAAATACTTTCCTATTTTGAAAGTAAAGTAGAATCAATATTTTGAATTTTGTATCATACCAGCAGGGTCAATATTTCTCGTATCAAAATAGTGACCGGTACAGAAAATGTATCTATTTCGCATTGGATAAAATACCGGCTGTATCGGTGCGTTTTTGTCAATAACGGTTAGTTTTCGATGTACCAGCCATACCGGTACTAACCAAAAATAGGGAATTTTTGTAATTAATGTAGAAATTATGGTTTTTTCATAATTTTCACTCTAATTCTCACATCTGAAAACTATTTTCTTAACTTAAAAATATTATTAAGTTTTATAAATGTGTTTTAATTTTTTAAGACTTACATTGATATTATTTTGAAATATAATTTATACATATATAATTAATTTATTATATATAGACTATCTCAAAATAGTATCAGTATCGAAATATTTCGTTTTAGTGCCTTAACCAAAACGCCTACCGAAACAGTATTCAAAACATTGAGCAAAACTCATTATGTATAGCAAAGGGGTTGCGCGGCGGAAGCTTACCAAGAAAGGAAGGGAGACGCAACAGTCTTGGGTGGTGCGACGAAGACTCAAGCAGAGCTGGGTGGCTAAGCACAAGGGAGGGAGAGAGAGAGAGAGAGAGAGAGAGAGAGAGGGAGAGAGAGGGAGTGAGAAAAAAACAGTGAGACTTACGGCATTGATGGGATAGAGATGCGATGGAACTGGTCAACGTCGCTAGCTTCACTTAGCCATGCCAAGATGCAGCATCGAGGTCGAAAACTAGGAGAAAGAAGTTTGCTTTCTTTTAATGAATAAAAACATAGGTCTTCCCATTGATGACTTGACCATGGAGAAGGTAGAGTGTGAGCACGGCTGGTTTGGGTTGAACTGGGATGAAGGTTATGGCTGGCTTAAGTCTAAGTTGCAAATAGCGTCGAGAAAAACTGGGACTAGACAACATTTATGGTGGTTGCTGCCAAGGTTGATGGTGGCTTACAGGATGTGTTTCTACAAGGCAGTTACGTGGAGGGATTTTATGGAAACTCAAGGCAGCAACAACTTCTACATGTCGGCGATAATACATGCATGTATTTATAGAGGTGATTGGGAAAAACCCTAAAGGAAAACAAAAAGGAGGGGTAAACGTGCATGAGTGCTGAGTGTGGAGTCGTGCGTGGTGGGGACTTCTAAAGAAATTGGACGCTGGGTTGATTAGAGCCACTAGGTCTGGGTCTTGAAAAAATAGGATTGGGTCCATTAAAGCAAATCCATATAATTGACTGCTAAAATAGCCCAACTAATTCCGTAAATTTTTCGGAACAATTTTCAAATAATTAGATTTCATTTGGTCCATCAAAATACTCGCCAAAATAAAATTTGGACCTGTAAACTATTTTGAAATTTACTTGCTAATCTCAAGTGGGCTTTTAATACTTACTAACCCTTTTTTTTTTTTTTTAAAGAAAGCGGGCTTGGTGCTCGGCCGGGTACAGTTAAATATATAATGATTCCATGCCGATTACTGTATATCCACTTATAAACAAGTGTACAATCAGGAGAAGTAGAGTTATATCTAATGACGTTAAATAACTGTGAGCATCTTTTAGAGTTGAGAACGTGGAACACCCGCGCCTTGGCGTAGATTAGAGTGATGCCAATCCAATACTGACTGGATTTTCGCTCTCCGATAAACATCTGCTGGATACCTGATGGTATGAACAAAAATGAAGTTAAAAAATGACCATAGAATGAAATTATTGGGACTGAATATGGAATGCAACAAACCACAAGGAAATAGTAACATTTCTGCAGCAAGAAGCTCATAGATATGATCAAGATGGTTTTAACCTAATTTGTGCACACACTGTTATATAAGTTTGGAGTGCTTAACTGTCAAATACACATATCCTTTAACTTTAAGATACAGACATGTCCTACTAAGAATCTCTGTTTTATTCTTCTATAACCTTAAGTGAGGTGTCAAAACCTTCTGACACTGTTAATAAATAAGAAAGTAATAAACACGCACACGCAGGAAACGATTATGACCCATGGGAGCCGGAGGCGTCCAAAATGGGGTAGCGAGGAGGATTTTCCTTTGGAGACTTGTCTATATAAAGGGTATTTAAATCATTGACTTGTAAATTGACGCGGACTTGTCTATATTGGAAAATTATATTTCAACTACAAAGTCCTCCAGAAAGGCCAATTCTCAAGGTCCAGAATTCTCAGATAAGCTTTGCGCCGAGTGAAACCAAGCAACTTTTTCCCACAGTTTCCATGGAAAAGCTTAGGTTCCACAGAGTTCATACGCCTCTGTTTGCCCTTCTTTTATTTCTCCTCCAGTTCTCATCCCTCCAGTTTCTGTCCATGGCAGATTACTCTCTCCCAGATAAGTATTTCATCAATTGCGGCTCTGCTGCCAACGTCTACAACGGCCCACGGAATTTCGTCGGGGATTTGAATTCCAGTGACTCGACTTCCAATTCCATTTCCTTTACGGGCCAGAACAGAGTCGCGATTGAGAGCAACCTGTCTTCAACCGCATCACCTCTGTATCAAACAGCAAGAGTTTTTTTGCACAACGCTTCGTATGAGTTCGATATCGGCACGAAGGGTACTTATTTTGTTCGCCTCCATTTCTCTGCTTTCTCCTCCCCAAGTAATCCAACCGATCTCTCCACATCGCTTTTTGACGTCTGGACTTCTGGGTTCTCACTGTTGCTTAATTTCACTGCCAAAAACAGTAGCGACTCTCCTACAATAAAGGAATTCTTACTTAGCATACTCAGTCCTGGCAAATTTAAAGTGTATTTTGTTCCTCGGGGATCATCGTTTGCATTTATAAATGCCATGGAAGTCTTCCTTGCCCCTGACGATCTGATCAATGATACAGCCCGACATGTTACTGCTGCAGGAAGCACCAATGATTACAAAGGTGTGCTGTCTAAGGCTTTACACACCATTTACAGGATAAATGTTGGAGGTCCTAAAGTCACCCCGGAAAACGACACGCTTTTGAGAAACTGGGTTCCGGACACCGACTACATCTATAATCCAGCCATGGCAAAGCATGTAGGCCAATCCAGTAGCCCTAGGTACAACCCGGCTTATGCCAGTCAGTACACTGCCCCTGATCCTGTCTACCAGACTGCGCAAACGATGTATATAAATTCTAGCAGGCAAGCTGATTTTTTCAACATAACCTGGGGTTTTAATGTGCGTAGGAATGCTAGACACCTCGTTCGTGTTCACTTCTGTGACATTGTTGGGAAATCGGTTGCTGATCTAAGATTCAATCTTTATATTTATAGTAGGTTCAGTAAGAAAATCGATTCCTACGAGTATGTTGGCTCTTTAAATACTCCATTCTACGAAAAATTTGTGGTTGATTCTGATGATTCGGGAACTATGAATATCATTATAGGCCCTAGGGATGATTCTTCTGAAAAAAATGCCTATCTGAATGGGTTAGAAATAATGGAGATACTGGAGACGTCGGGTTCAGTTCCTACAGTGAGTGAGCGCAAGAACAAACATGTTTTTCTTGTAGTTGTTTCGGTGCTTGGAGGCTTGGTTCTAATCTGCATTTTAGCAGTTGGATTCTTTTTTATTTTCAAATGCAGGAAGCAAAAGCCATTTGAAAACTCGGACTGGTCACCAATACCTGTATTTGGAGTTGGGAGTACGCACAGCAGGGCGACTGAGGGCTCCCTTCTGCCTAACTTTTATTTTGCATTGAAGGTACCTCTTGCTGAAATCCTATCTGCGACAAACAACTTCGACACGAGGTTGCTGATTGGTAAGGGTGGCTTTGGGAATGTCTATAGGGGAACTCTCAGTCATGGCCAAAAAATTGCTGTGAAACGGAGTGAGCCAGGGTCCAACCAAGGCTTCCCAGAATTCCAAACGGAAGTCATTGTTCTTTCCAAAATTCGCCACCGCCATCTTGTTTCCTTGATTGGGTATTGTGAGGAGAGATCTGAGATGATCCTTGTCTATGAGTTCGTGGAAAAGGGGACTTTAAAGGATCATCTTTATGCCTCAGATGTGCCTCGTTTGTCTTGGAAGCAAAGGCTTGAGATTTGCATTGGTTCAGCAAGGGGTCTTCAATACCTCCACAAAGGTTCAGCTGGGGGAATAATACACCGTGATGTCAAGTCCACTAATATCTTGCTTGATGAACATTTTGTTGCTAAAGTTGCCGACTTTGGCCTTTCGAAAACAGGTCCTCTTGATGACACCCATGTCAGCACAATTGTCAAAGGCACGTTTGGTTATCTCGATCCTGAGTATATTAGGTCCCAACAGTTGACGGATAAATCTGATGTGTATGCATTTGGAGTGGTTCTTCTCGAGGTGCTATGTGCACGGCCAGCAATTGATGTCATGCTTCCCGGGAAGCAAGTGAATTTGGCTGACTGGGCAATGCTCTGCAAGAAAGAGGGGTCGCTTGAAGAGATTGTTGATCCTTTACTCAAGGGTCAGATTGATCCAAACTCCCAAAGAAGATTTATTGAGACGGCAGAGAAATGTTTACAAGAATTTGGTGCTGATCGCCCCACCATGGATGATGTGGTCTGGGACTTGGAATATGCATTACAGCTTCAACAAACACGAATGCGGAGAGAACCACATGAGGACAGCTTAGGCGATGGTTTATCAGGATTGGCATTGCCCAATGTACAGCGGTTGCCTACATTTAGCGTTACGATGGATGGGAGCGATATGCCTGTTATGATAAATGATGGTTCTTACGTTAAAGCAGGTGATGTTTTTTCCCAGATGAAAATGGATGACGCCAGATAATGAATTTTGTTCTTTCTGGTCTAGTAATAACGCAACTTTAAGTTACTTTAGCCTTTACACGTTTGTTAGGTATGCCTTTGTGAAGTCAATTTTGTATTTTTGGTCTTGCTAGCAGTGCTTCTGATTCGAAGATGTTTTAAGAGGTCCTTGTTGATCTCTTCAATATTGCAGATAGCTTTTTGCTTGAGTTTGGATCGAGAAAATATGAGCCGAAAACGTTTGGCCTTATTTTCAGTCTGTTTTCTTTTTCATGGACGGTAATGTTCCTTTGAAAGTGTTGGGACTTCCACTCTCTCGTTTTGTATTTTATCTTCTCTTAAAAAAAATTGTAAAGATCTGTTATATTTCTTAGTAAGTTACCAATTCCCTGTTTAATATATATAATTTACTTGTGAATAGAAGTGTGGTGAGATTTTATCGTCGGGCTTCTCCTTCCTTCACTCATCTTACTTCATCTTCAACACCTACTAAATCTATTGAATATAGAGCCAAAACTATCATGTACAGCAGACTCTGGATGTTGGAAACTATTAAGACAGACAGCAGTGGACAGACAATATCTCCTGGTGGTATTGTCTGAATTTGTTGAAACTTCAATTGGCCTGGGCTATTTCCATTGATAAGAAAAAATCTTATTAGTAGAGATAGTGCTTCAGAATGATATTATTGATTATTTCCATTGCTGAGGTTAATACATGCATTGGAATCATGTCAAGTTTCCAGTAACTCTGCCATTGGTGCCTTGTAGCTGCTGTGAATCGTGTGGATCTGTTACACCCTGCAATTTTAGTTACGCTTCAATTGCCGTTGCAAAACTTCTATATTGAATCAAATTTATGTGGAATGTCCATCTTTATCGCCTCATGTTTTTGTAAAATCACCACTTAACCCATTAGATTAAACTTTTAGAACAAGTGATGATATCATAAGGTATTATATTCTTAACAGTTTTTAACGGTTATAATTTTCCTCTTAGCTCTCCATTAGAATACTGTGTTTGGGTTAAGTTCAACGTAATGAGCAATTTATAAAGCCAAAAAAGCTCATTAATCAGCACACATGATAATATCTTCACATACTAAGAGAGTGTCTAAAATTCAAGAATCTATATCTGTACATAAATCTTATTTGCTTATATGTAAAAGGTAAAAATGATCTCGGTTAGCAGCAAAGTTCATGGAACTTGGACCTTCTATTCGGGAGTGGAGTGGCAAACTTTCCTTCCAAACCCGCTAATAACTTTACAAAGCAACATGATATTACATGTTTTCATGATTTTTTTTACAACCTGCAGTCTTTTGTTTCTGTTCATCAACAACAAAGGAAACAATGAAATCACTATTATCTGATAGAATCAATAAAAAGAAAGTTTCACACTAAAACCATAAATGCCTAGTCAAAGTCTTGGTTTAGTTTCACAAACCTTTGAAACCATGTCATCCCAACTTATCTCATCTCATCTAATCTCATCTCAACATCCAAACACCATTCAAACATCATTCATCATTGGAAGTATGGAGGAGATGCAGGAGATATTGGAGTTCTGGGCTGAAAAGGGTTTGCCATCAATGGTGGAAGTAGCGAAAATGGATTAGGTGAACAAGGCATTTGAAAGAATGTGAAGGAATGACGTGAGGTATAGGTTTGTGCTGGACGTGGCTGGCAGCAACCTGGGATAATATTGATGAAGCCCCATATTTCTGTCTGCAATGTAAATTTCAGTTTCTCTTTTACAAAAACCATTGGAACAAAACAATAATACACCATCTATATACAATGGCAACTTCATTTCACTATCGTGTATTTCTTATACAATACAACAATTCTAAGAAAAATTGTGCATGTTTTCTAGCTTGCTACTCTTTCTCTAGGCAAGGCATGGCTTTTGTTTCAGCTGTAACCACATTTACAAACTCTGAATTAAAGAAGTGCTTGAAGCAGAGCCGAAAATTTTGGTGATATGATTATGGAGTGTAGTTATATATGTTGTGTGTGTAACGTTACAGAGCCTTCCTCCTCCAAGGGAAACATCCATATTCCCTCTTTGCTTAAAGCATACATTTATCCTCCTTTCTTCTTTGAGGATACATAGAATGATGGCGTCAGAGACTTCATCGAAATCTATAAAGCAATCAAGTCTAACATATCGTTACCTATTGCGGCCAACCGCAGTTATGGAATTAGCATTTACATCCGGCTGAGTATAATGGCTCTTTGGCTAAAATTTAGTAAAAACATTTAACTTTTAACAAAATGGCTTACATTCGGCTGACCACTAATGGAGAAAATCTTGACATTCGAAAAGTAGATTCTTAAACATGGGAATTTACTGTTCATCTACAGATTATTTTTTACAAATGTTTTATTTGACCAAAAAACCAAATTTACTCTTCCTTGAACTATCTATACTTCCTCTTGTACTCATTATAGTTCAATTTGACAAAAATTTCTCCATTGATATAATCCATTTTTTATTTAAAACAAACTTGACCATTTGGGAAAATTGATTTTTTTAAAAATATTATCAAAACTGATTTTGAAAATATGGAAATTTGCTGTTCCGCTTTCATTTTATTAACCGCTAGGCCCATTTGCACTTTAGCTTCTTCCCTTCTTTCCCTTAGAGGTCGTGATTTTCTTCTAGTTTTTTATCATTTGAGTCTTGGTTAAAGAGTTGGACTCTATAGCTTGGCATCCCACTTTCTATTGGTACAACCGCCTCGCTCCCATAGGTTAGCACAAAAGGGGTTCCTCTCATGGGAGTCTTAGTGGTGGTTAGCAGCTCCTCAGCCCAATTTCCCTTCTTGTCAACCAACCTCTTTTTCAGCATCCAAGTTCTTGTTGGTTTCTTCTATTTGGCCTTTGGCTTGTGGGTGACCCGATAAGGAGTATTTGAACTTTATTCCTACTCGGCACATCGGTCGCAGTAATGATTAAAGTCAAGTTGCTACCCGTTGTCCAAAATTATGCTCTGGGATATGCCAAATTGGCACACGACTGCTTTCCACATGAACTTAGTGATATTTTTTTGTGGTGATTGTGGCCAAAGTTTCTACTTCCACCCACTTGGTGAAGTAATCCACATCAATAACCACAAACCTTACTCATTTACTCGAGGGTAGGGTGATGACTTTGTCGACGCCCCATTATGCGAAAAGTCAAGGTGACATGATCAATGTCAATTCCTTTGGCACGCATTGAGATACGTGTGCAAAAAGTTGACACTATGTGCAATTTATGATGAATTCTTTCACATCTTTGAGGGCACAGGGCCAGTAATAACCGCCTTCATGACTTTTCCCTCCAAGGCTCTCCCACCAGAGTGATTCCTGTACACTCCTTCGCGTATTTCTTTCAGTAAGTATTTTACCTCTTCCAATGAAATGCACCTTAAGAGAGTGATAGAAAAACCTTATCTATACTATACCCAAAGCGAACTTGTTTATCAGGGTGAAGCAAACTGCTTTGTTCTTTACCTTTCTCGCCTCCCATTTTTCTTCAGGGAGCTCTCTTGCATCTAGGTACTTGATCACATCAAATGCCCATTTTAGTGCTCTGCATCTCACTTCAAAGATATCACTCCCCATGGTGGAGACTTCTAATGTCCTGACTACCGTTTCCCAAGGTGAAGTAGACTCTTCCATGCCTAAGGCAATTCATGCTAGTTTGCTTGCCTTCTGATTTTCCTACTTTTTCCATGTATTCTCCTATCACTTAGTTGATGATTACTTGGGAGTCAGCTTTTATGTCAACCTCATTTGCTACAAATGCTTCAACCACAACAAATCTTGCCAGCAAAGCTTTGTACTTTACTTCGTTATTGGTGGTTTTGAAGACGAGCTTTATTGCACAGTAGGATTCTTCACTTGAATCAGTTATGATATGCACTCCTACTCTCCTGCCAGAGCAGTAGGACGAGCCATCGACAAAGATTTGTCGAGGTCTCCCTGTCGGTGTGGCTCAAATTCCTTCTGGGAAGTTGGTAAATTGAGTTATGAAGTCCGCCAGAATTTATCCTTTCATGGCATTCCCTGGAAGATGCTCGATGTTACATTCACTCAACTTGACCGACCAATTCATGAGGCGTCCAAAGGTGTTTGGTTTTCATAGCATTTTTTTCAAAGAGAGTTTCGTTAAGACTTTGATCGGGTGAGCTTGGAAGTAGGGTCTTGGCCGCCGAACGGCCTTCACCAATGTAAATGCTAGCATATCCATCTGAGGGTAACGAGTCTCAACTCCCCTGAAGGCTTGACTCGTATAGTACACCAGTCTTTGACTGTCTTTCTCTTCTTTCACCAAAGTTGTTGAGATTGCGTCCGGGGAGACTGACATGTACAAGTACAGGGTCTCCCCTTGCCCTGCTTGACTTAGGAGCGGCGAATAAGATAGATACTCAGTTAACTTCTCAAACACCTAATTGCATTCATCATTCCAGACTGAGCCTTTCACCATACCTTGAAGAAAGATAGACATTTATTTGTAGACATAGAGATGAATCTGTTGAGCGCCGCCACTCGTCCAGTTAACTTCTGCACCTCGTTTATATTTCTAGGAGGTTTCATGTCTATTATTACTTAAATTTTTTCCATGTTGACCTTTATACCTCTCTTTGAGACCATGAAACTTAGGGATTTTGCCGAATATACACTAAAAGCACATTTTGTTGAATTAAACTTCATTTTGTACAACTACAAGAAGGTGATAACTTCCCGTAGGTCCTCTATGTGCTTCTCAAGTTCTTTGCTTTTGACGAGCAAATCATCTACATAAACCTCCATGTTACAGCCTATCTACTTCTTCAACATGTGGTATACCAGCCTTCAGTATGTGGCCCTGGCATTCTTTAGCCCAAAGGGCATTACATGGTGACAGTATAGCCCACAATCCAATATGAAGGATGTCTTCTCTTGATCGTCTAGGTTCATCCGAACTTGGTTGTACCCTAAGTAGGCATCCATGAAGCTCAGCATGCGATGTCACACCGTGGATTCCACTATCAAGTTGATTAATGGTATGGGGAAGCTATCCTTTTGAGCATGTCTTTTTAAGATCAGTGAAGTCAACGCAAATTCTCCATTTTCTATTCGACTTCTTCACCAACACCACATTGGACAATCATTCCGGATAGTGAGCTTCTCTGACAAACCCCCACAATTAAGAGTCGTTCCACTTCTTCAACTATTATTGCATATTTCTCCTTGTTGGCCCCCTCCTTTTTTTACAGACCTTCTTAGCCTTAGGGATCACACAGAGACGTTGCTTGATGATCTCATTGGTGATCCCGGGCATGTCTTTATGGCTCCAAGAGAACACATATTTGTGTTTGGCCAAGAGCTGTTTTAATTGTTGTCTTATATCAAACCCCATTTTGGTTCCTATTCGTGTTGTGGATTTGGGATGTGTTGGGTCCAAGACCACAAGTTCCAGAGGTTCATTCAACTCCGCTTGTTTCAAATCTTACTCAACCCTCGTTTTGACCTCGTGATCAATAAGTTCTAGTGGCAACAATGGTGCTTCACCAGGCTTCGAGCTTTCCGCGATTCGCACATCTTTTCCTCCGTTTTTGAGCTCTTGTGCATAGCATTCTCTTGCTTTTACTTGTTCATCGTGTACTTCTCCTACACTTGCCTCAATCGAAAATTTCATCTTCAAGTGGTAAGTCAAGGTCACAGCGTTTAGGCTATTAAAGGTTTGGCATCCAAGAATAGCGGCGTAAGATAAAGGAGTCTTAGGCTGCATTTGGATATTGAGCTGAGATGAGATGAAAATTAAATAAAATATTGTTAGAATATTATTTTTTAATATTATTATTATTTTAAAATTTGAAAAAGTTGAATTGTTTATTATATCTTGTGTTGAAATCTGAAAAAATTGTAATAATTAAATTAGATGAGTTAAGATGAGTTGATGAACCAAACTGGGCTGATACCAAAAAGTCGGTCACGGTATTGGTGGTGTAGAGTCCTTTGCCGATGGTCATAGGTAATGTTATTGCCCCCAAAAGTTGGACCGCATCGCCTGAAAACCCTTTCAGTGGTGTGGGCGAAAGGCATAGTCAGCCTGATTCCCATTTTTATAAAAGCATCTCAAAAAATAGTGTTGGTCGAGTTGCCATTATTAATCAAAATTCTCTTGAGTGTAATTGGCTACCAATAGCGTCACCACCAGTGTGTCATCATATATTGGACGCTTTTACAGTGTTTGTCGCCAAGGATATGACAACTATTTTCTAGTTCCTTACTTGTTTTGGAGGCCTCTCTGTTGAACAACTGGATTTGGGCCACGTGAAGTCAAGAAACAAGGGAGGGTTTGGGAAGGGATTTGGGCCCATATGGAAACAGTAGCCTACTTTGTAGTTTGAATAGCATAAGATTAGCCATAAATTAACAAGAGACTGACTCTTACTTGATATATTGATCCAATATATTGGACTTTTGTTATAAAACTTATGAATTCCTTAAAGGATACAACGATATATATAGGAGTACAAAGGAGACTATGCATTTGACTATGCGTTTGACGACTAGCACTATGCATTTGACGACTAGCACTATACGTTTGACAACTACACTATGCTTTGATGGCTAGCACTATGCCCTTGAAGCTAGCTAAAGGTGGTCATACAATTTATTTACAACACTCCCCCTTTAGATGACCACATATAAAGAATATGCCTCGTTAAAACCTTGTCAAGGAAAAACCTAGTGGGAAAAAACCAATAACGAAGGAAAAAGAGTACAATATTCTGTATATCGCCAAATGCTTTAAGATTGCCTCATTAAAACCTTGCAAAGGAAAACCCAGTGAGATAAAACCTTAGTGAAGGAAAAAGAGTACAATCAGCACAAGTTTTCAAGACTTTACTCCCCCTGAAAAGTGCATGATAATATGTCTTCAAGTCTCCGCATTCCAATGTTCTGCACAATCTTCTTAAATGTTGCAATTGGTAATGCTTTAGTGAATAAATCTGCCAGATTATTACTTGACTGTATCTTTTTTACATCAATTTCAACTTTCTTCTCATGAATTGCAATGATCTTCTTGTGTGGATATGATAGATAACTCACATCTGTATATCCATCTAATTGTAGACTTGATCCAAATAATCACATATTCAGGGCTTCAATTGAACTGGAGATTATGTACTTCAGGATCAAGAATTTCTCCATCGTCTTCACAAGGACGAAATGAATTTTTCTGCTCATCAAATTATCGAGCAACCATTGGAGTACTCAGAGGATGAGTTTTGTCCATATAAAAGTGCTTCAAGATTTTATAGTGAAATTCACCATATTGATCCAAGATCCTTTTAATATTGAATTCACTACTCTTCTGGAGTTGTGCTCTTCTGGAGTTCTTGTAAATAATACAGTTAGTGAAGAATTCATCAATATTAAACCGCTAACCTCATTTTTCAACAAAAACGATGGCCAGCATTTTAGATCAGACAAGCACCGCAAGCTTTTTCAGCTTTTCTGTAGCTGTCAGGCGCCGCAGAGCTATGATGCTACATTTTCTTGTCTCTTGTAAAGAGATGCTTCTCGAGAGACGCCGTGAAGTAATAGAGGTGCTTAGTCATAATTTTCTCTATAAAAGAGATATTCAGCTCATCTTAATTCGCATCTCATTTTCTTCACTTTTCTGTAATAATACTGCATTCTTACTCTGCATTCTTACTCTGCAATGGTTCAGCAATCTTCTCATGGCCAATATATAAGGTATTATGCACCTCATTCATCAGCTGTTCCTGCTTCTACCACAAGTGCTATAGTGCAATACAATAATGATCTAACTAATAAGTCATATGTTAAAGCTATCTATGAGCTTGTGAATCTCGGTACTCATTACTCATCAACTATTTACGCATTTTCTCAGCGACTACAATCCAAACCTTATGATTTGGACAAACTCAATGAGAAAATTTCTATCCTTCAGCGACTTCTTTAGGAGTCTCACATGAAGATAGAAGTAATAAAGTAAAAGAATAGGAAATTAAAATCCTTGCTTAAGTCTTCTTTTAGATTGCCTACTCCTTTGGACAGAGATGCCGCGCAAATTTTAGAGGAGCAAGATCGTTTAAAGAATGAGGCGAAGAGTCTCAAATTTCTGTAATTTTGCTTCGAGATAATAAAATAATATCTCACAAATATTCATATTGTGTATCTATCTTCTGGTAGATATTCTGTGTGCTCCATTTTATTTCTCATTTAATAATGCACATTTATCTCCCCCTTGAAACTGAAAGAGTTTCTGATTTATATTTCAAATATGTGCAGTTCTTCTGATCTCTTCAAGAGTTTCAACAAGATTTAAATCATCAACCGCAATAATAACAAATCCGAAATCTCTTAATAAAAACACATGGGTATATTGGATTATTTTCAAATCCTTCTTTCAATAAATATTCGCTAATGCGTTTATACCACATGCTTCCGGATTGTTTTCTGGATGTACTCAGATAACAATCTTCAAGCATTTTATATACTTCAGGGATTTTCATATATATTTCTGGATGTATTCAGATTAGAAGTTTCAGGCATTCTATATCCTTCAGGGATTTTCATATATATGTCATGATCCAATGATCCATATAAATATGCAGTAACCACATCCATCAACTGCATATCCAATCTTTTTGTAACTACCAAACTAATCAAAAATCTGAATGTGATTGCATCAATAACATGAGAGTATGTTTCCTCATAATCAATCCCTGGTTTCTGCAGGAAACCTTGTGATAAATGGTCAATTATGTGACATTAATACTCTTAAATATCTTGAGTATAAGTGCTTTATGAGTTAAAATAAGAGTATTAATTAGATAATGTGACTTAATTTTCTTTGACATGCGAAATAATACATTACCCCTAATTAAACATAGATACATGCATTTTGATGTGGTGCCGACTAATGCAAGAACCTGGAAACAGCAAGAACACTCAATGCAGAAATCAAAATGAAACTCACATGCAGGAATGAAACTCACGGGCAGCACTTCAATGCAGAAAATGGAACCCACGGCTGGAAGTGCACATGCAGCAGCATACACGACAGGAAGTGCACATACAGAAAATAGAAAAAAGCAAATGCAGGAAGTGCACATGCAGCAGCATACACGGCAGGAAGTGCACATGCAGAAAACAGAGAAGGAAACACATGCATGAACTCACAACTCACGGCACACTCACACCATCACTCGGCACATGCAGAAACAGCACCACATGCAGAAAAAGAAAACACTTGCAGAAACCAAACACATGCAGAAAACATAAACGAAAAAAAAGAACACATGCAGCTCACGGATGCAAAATGAAGAAGCACACAGCAGCAGCACATGCAGAAAAGGAAAAAGACACTCACACTCATGCAGAAAGTGAAGAAACCACATGCAGAAAATAAAGCAAGCCATGCACATGCAGGAAATGCATCACGGATTGACAGCAGCAACTCACTCAACAGCTCACAGCACCTCCAGCAAAAAAAGCAGCACATGCAGAAAACTTGGGAGCATCATCACTCACGGAGTGAACGGGAAGCACATGGTCTGAACATGGATGCTGGAACTCACAGATGGAAAGCAGCAGACCAAGCGGCAGCTTCCTTCGACTTTTTTCTTTCTTTTGGTAATCGGCAGATACGAGCAGCTAGCTTCTTGGACTTTTTTTTCACGTGGAAAGAAGCTCACACATGCATAAAAACGTGGAACTCACGGATGGAAAGAAACTCAGCACATGAATGACAGCACGTTGCAGACCATTGAGGGTTGCATAATTTATTTTTCATAATTTTATTCTTTCGGTTTGTGAAGTAGCGTAGGAAGTCTTTATTTTATCTTCCTTTCTTTGTTTTCGTTTAAATAGCAGCGGCTGCTTTGGTCTTAGGGAGAGTTAGGTTTAGTATTTTTTTCCTGTATCACTTCTTTCACTCGGTTTGGTGTTTTTTTTTTTTACTTCACTTGTTTCCATTTGATTAGACAAAGGTAGCTATAATTTTTTTGGGTCTTTATTCATTTCTCTTTTTGTTAATTTAGAGCACGACAACTTTAGTTCTTTTTTTTCGCAATATTAATTTTATGCTTGTTAGCGTGGCGGTTTCGTTTTAGTTTTCGTAGATTATTTATTTCTTTAATATAGTTTGTCTTATTTCTTCGAGCTGATATTATAGACTTTTTATTTTTATTTCATTCTAGAGTTTATTTATATTTTCTTAGTTTTTGATATGGTTTCACTTAGATTTATTTTTGTTACTAAAAATATCATGTGTAACTAATTTCTAAAGCTTGGGTTGTGGAATGGGATTTAATTTATTTTAGATTCTAGTTTGATACAATATTTTGTTGTTGAATGTTGATTTCACTAAGTTACTAGTCGGATTCAAATGGAAAATAGATTGCGGCTCTTGCTCTTGTTTTGTTGTTGACGTAAGGCACAACAAAAACTTGAATTTATCAAGGCCTCTTTCGATTGATTATGAATATAAATTTGGCTAGTAAATTAGAGAATTTCTTGAGAAAATATTGCAAAAAACTTGAGCTTAATTTTTATCTTCCGAATATCAATTCCTTGACTGGATTGTTAATCGAGAAATTATCTAGAATCCGAAATAAAAAAAAAATCTCAAACCCAACCCAAGTGTTTGTTTTATTGTTTCTTGCAAGTTTAATTCATTTGCTACACACTTTCTCTAAGTCTCTTAGTTTTGGTAATTTTAGAAATATAGATCCACATCAATTTTCATCTTTCATAATCGATACATCTTTTACACAAAGAAAATCTCACAAACGCTTTGATAAACCCATTGTCCCTGTGAATTCGATCTTGGGACTTACCCTTGTATTACTTTGACAGCTTCTACGCTTGGAAGACAACATTATAAGCTAATCACCTTGTGCAACAAGTCGTACTTTATATCGCACAATTTTATTGTTTTCATTACGCTTACGTATAAATACTCATTTATATCCAACAGGCATTACACCCTTTGGTGTTTGTACAATTGGTCCAAAGACCTCTCGCTTTGCTAACGAGTTTAATTCAGCTTCAATAGCTTATTTCCATTTTGGCCAGTCATTTCTACGTCGACATTCTTCGACAGTTCTTGGTTCAATTTCTTCATTACTTCTGGTAATTTCAAGGGCCATTTTATATGAAAATATGTTGTCGACAACAGTTTTATTTCTATCCAGAATTTCTCCATTATTCATGAAATGTATCGAGATCTCGTTATTTTCAGGTACCTGTCCCTCTTCAAGGGAAGACATTTCATTAAATACCTCTTCAGGAGGTTCTTTTTCAGGAGATTTAGTCTCTTCAGGAGTAACAATTACTCTTATGGCATGTATTGTGGGTATGGATTTTTCAGGAGTACCAAATTCATTTTGTATTTTTCTCTTCCGAGGAATTTTGTCCATTGCACCAATAGGCCGTCCACACTTCAGGCGTATCTTGGACTCACCTGTTGTTATTTTGGCAATTTGTCCTTCAGGGACTGCAATCCTTGTTGGAACATTAACAGCAGGAATATATGATTTTACCACACCTTTAGTGTCAGTAAATACATCCGGTAATTGATTTGCAACACTTTGCAAATGAATAATCTTTTGAACCTCTAGTTGACATTCATTTGTATAAGGATCAAATTGGGAAAGAGCTTTATTTTTCCAAGTAATTTCATGTCGTGCTTCAGGCACCGACTTCTCATTACCCAATGTTGGAAAGATGGATTCGTCAAAATGACAATCCTCAAAACGTGCCTTAAACATATCCCCTGTAAGAGGCTCAAGGTATCTGATAATAGATGGAGAATCAAACCCAACATATATCCCAAGTCTACGTTGAGGACCCATCTTTGTACGTTGTGAGGGTGCAATTAGAACATATACCGTACATCCAAAAATACGAAGATGAGTAATATTTGGTTGTTGACCAAATGCAAGTTGTAATGGAGAATATTTGTGATATGCTGATGGCCTAACACGAATCAATGATGCTGCATGAAGTATAGAATGTCCCCAGGTAGAAATAGGAAGTTTTGATTTCATAAGTAAAGGTCTAGCGATTAGCTGAAGCCTTTTAATTAATGATTCAGCTAAACCATTTTGAGTGTGTGTGTGGGCAACTGGATGTTCAACATCTATGCCTATTGACATGCAATAGTTATCAAAAGCTTGAGATGTAAATTCACCTGCATTATCCAATCGAATAGTTTTAATTGGATAGTCAGGAAATTGTGCTCGTAGTTTAATTATTTGGGCAAGAAGTTTAGCAAATGCAATATTTCTAGTGGAAAGAAGACAAACATGTGACCATCGACTTGATGCATCAATTAAAACCATAAAGTATCTGAATGGTCCACTTGATGGTTGAATAGGCCCACATATATCCCCATGAATCCTTTGTAAAAAGACGGAGATTCAAAAACAACCTTTGAGATAGATGGTTTGATAATCAATTTACCCTGAGAACATGCAGAGCATGGATATTCATTAGGTAAGATAACCTTCTGATTCTTTAGGGGATGCCCATACGAATTATCAATTATTCGTCTCATCATTATTGATCCGGATGTCCAAGGCGATCATGCCAAGTCATAAATACTTTGGGGTCAATGCACTTCTGGTGCATTACCACATGTGATTCAATCGTTCTCATTTCTGTATAATACAACCCAGATGAGAGAGCAGACAGTTTTTCTAATACGTTCTGTCAATTTTGTAATAGAATCTCTTTAGTCTTGGGTAATAACAATTAGCGTTACTTACTATTTTTGGATCGTGAAGAAAATAGAGATCATCAATACAAAATTTGGTGCATTCGGCAACACAATATAAGCTCTTCCGGAGCCTTCAATTAGATTCATGAACCAGATATGGTATGAACGTAGGCTCTACTCAATGTTATATTTTGAAAATATTTTTTATCTTTAAGAATTGTGTGAGTTGTAGCACTGTCAGCCAGACATACATCTCTATTATTCATCTCAGAGATAACAAGTTCATCAGTAATACTCATGATTCTACAAAATATATAAAACTTTCATTACTACAAAACATTGCAAAATATAAAAGAAATTACAATAAGATAAAGAAAATACATTAATTAAAAAGGAACATTTCCATCACCAATCAAATGATCAATTCTACCACTAGAATTTTCAAAAAAATCAGAAACATCAAGGCTTGTAATATCTTCTCTATCTCTAGAAGCTAAAGTATTTGATGGTTCAGCAAAATTTGTTTCAAACTTTTTTGTTTTTTCTTTTATAGAATTTTGGTATAGGTCAACCAAGTGCTTAGATGTACGACAGGTATGAAGCCAATGTCCAGTCATACCACATCTATGGCATCCATCTTCATTTTTCTTTAAAAATTTGTTTTGAGGACCTTTACCCTTCTCTGAGTTGAACCATTTCAGGTGGTACGGTGTATATCTACTATTATCCCTTTTAGTGTGGTCTCTTCTAGGACCTTCACTTCTGTAATTTTTTCTACCACGTCCATGCCCTCGGTTTCTTTGAAAAGATGCACCATTTGCTTCTGGAAATGGTGTAAATCTAGTAACATTCACTTCAGGGAATGATATAGAACCAGTAGGACGTGACTGATGATTTCTTAACAAAAGCTCATTATTTTGCTCAGCTACTAGAAGACAAGATATAAGTTCAGAATATTTTTTGAACTTTCGCTCTCGATAAATAAATTTCTTCTGGATCGTGAAGAAAATAGAGTATCATCAATACAAAATTTGGTGCCATTCGGCAACACAATATAAGCTCTTCCAGAGCCTTCAATTAGATTCAATGAACTAGATATGGTATGAACATAGGCTCTACTCAATGTTATATTTTGAAAATATTTTTTATCTTTAAGAATTGTGTGAGTTGTAGCACTGTCAGCCAGACCTACATCTCTATTATTCATCTCAGAGATAACAAGTTCATCAGTAATACTCATGATTCTACAAAATATATAAAACTTTCATTACTACAAAACATTGCAAAATATAAAAGAAATTACAATAAGATAAAGAAAATACATTAATTAAAAAGGAACATTTCCATCACCAATCAAATGATCAATTCTACCACTAGAATTTTCAAAAAAATCAGAAACATCAAGGCTTGTAATATCTTCTCTATCTCTAGAAGCTAAAGTATTTGATGGTTCAGCAAAATTTGTTTCAAACTTTTTTGTTTTTTCTTTTATAGAATTTTGGTATAGGTCAACCAAGTGCTTAGATGTACGACAGGTATGAAGCCAATGTCCAGTCATACCACATCTATGGCATCCATCTTCATTTTTCTTTAAAAATTTGTTTTGAGGACCTTTACCCTTCTCTGAGTTGAACCATTTCAGGTGGTACGGTGTATATCTACTATTATCCCTTTTAGTGTGGTCTCTTCTAGGACCTTCACTTCTGTAATTTTTTCTACCACGTCCATGCCCTCGGTTTCTTTGAAAAGATGCACCATTTGCTTCTGGAAATGGTGTAAATCTAGTAACATTCACTTCAGGGAATGATATAGAACCAGTAGGACGTGACTGATGATTTCTTAACAAAAGCTCATTATTTTGCTCAGCTACTAGAAGACAAGATATAAGTTCAGAATATTTTTTGAACTTTCGCTCTCGATACTNCCTATTGACATGCAATAGTTATCAAAAGCTTGAGATGTAAATTCACCTGCATTATCCAATCGAATAGTTTTAATTGGATAGTCAGGAAATTGTGCTCGTAGTTTAATTATTTGGGCAAGAAGTTTAGCAAATGCAATATTTCTAGTGGAAAGAAGACAAACATGTGACCATCGACTTGATGCATCAATTAAAGCCATAAAGTATCTGAATGGTCCACTTGATGGTTGAATAGGCCCACATATATCCCCATGAATCCTTTGTAAAAATGACGGACATTTAAAAACAACTTTTGAGATAGATGGTTTGATAATCAATTTACCCTGAGAACATGCAGAGCATGGATATTCATTAGGTAAGATAACCTTCTGATTCTTTAGGGAATGCCCATACGAATTATCAATTATTCATCTCATCATTATTGATCCCGGATGTCCAAGGCGATCATGCCAAGTTATAAATACTTTGGGGTCAATGCACTTCTGGTGCATTACCACATGTGATTCAATCGTTCTCATTTCTGTATAATACAACCCAGATGAGAGAGCAGACAGTTTTTCTAATACGAGCTTCTGGCTCGAAATTATTTTAGTAATGAGAAGATGCTCTTTATTGTCTTCGTTGGTGGTTTCAATATGACAACCATTACGACGTATATCTTTGAAACTCAATAAATTTCTTCTGGATCGTGAAGAAAATAGAGCATCATCAATACAAAATTTGGTGCCATTCGGCAACACAATATAAGCTCTTCCGGAGCCTTCAATTAGATTCGATGAACCAGATATGGTATGAACGTAGGCTTTACTCAATGTTAATTTTGAAAATATTTTTTATCCTTAAGAATTGTGTGAGTTGTAGCACTGTCAGCCAGACATACATCTCTATTATTCATCTCAGAGATAACAAGTTCATCAGTAAACTCATGATTCTACAAAATATATAAAACTTTCATTACTACAAAACATTGCAAAATATAAAAGAAATTACAATAAGATAAAGAAAATACATTAATTAAAAAGGAACATTTCCATCACCAATCAAATGATCAATTCTACCACTAGAATTTTCAAAAAAATCAGAAACATCAAGGCTTGTAATATCTTCTCCATCTCTAGAAGCTAAAGTATTTGATGGTTCAGCAAAATTTGTTTCAAACTTTTTTGTTTTTTCTTTTATAGAATTTTGGTATAGGTCAACCAAGTGCTTAGATGTACGACAGGTATGAAGCCAATGTCCAGTCATACCACATCTATGGCATCCATCTTCATTTTTCTTTAAAAATTTGTTTTGAGGACCTTTACCCTTCTCTGAGTTGAACCATTTCAGGTGGTACGGTGTATATCTACTATTATCCCTTTTAGTGTGGTCTCTTCTAGGACCTTCACTTCTGTAATTTTTTCTACCACGTCCATGCCCTCGGTTTCTTTGAAAAGATGCACCATTTGCTTCTGGAAATGGTGTAAATCTAGTAACATTCACTTCAGGGAATGATATAGAACCAGTAGGACGTGACTGATGATTTCTTAACAAAAGCTCATTATTTTGCTCAGCTACTAGAAGACAAGATATAAGTTCAGAATATTTTTTGAACTTTCGCTCTCGATACTGCTGCTGCAGGAGCACATTCGAGGCATGAAAAGTAGTATATGTCTTCTCTAACAAGTCATCATCAGTGACTTTTTCACCACATAATTTCAATACTGAGCTAATTTTAAAGAGTGCAGAGTTATACTCACTAACACTCTTGAAATCTTGCAACCTCAGGTGCATCCAATCATGACGAGCTTTTGAGAGTATTACAGTTTTCTGGTGCTCATATCTCTCCCTTAAATCATTCCACAAAATAAGGGGATCTTTCACCGTGAGATACTCAGTTTTTAATTCTTCATGAAGATGGTGCCTAAGGAAAATCATTGCCTTAACACGGTCCTGCCGGGACCCTTGATTTCCTTCTTTAATTGTATCTCTCAGATTCACCGCATCTAGATGGATCTCAGCATCAAGGATCCAAGATAAATAATTTTTTCCAGAAATGTCAAGAGCAACGAATTCTAATTTTGTAAAATTTGACATTTTTTGAAGTAGAAGATTACTAGCTTCAAAATCGTCAGAGACTTCGTGCACTATGAAGGAGACTTATGAATTCCTTAAAGGATACAACAATATATATAGGAGTACAAAGGAGACTATGTGTTTGACGACTAGCACTATGCATTTGACGACTAGCACTATACGTTTGACAACTAGCACTATGCATTTGTAGTACTATGCGTTTAATGGCTAGCACTTTGCCCTTGACGGCTAGCTAAAGGTGGTCATACAATTTATTTTACAACAACTTTTGCTTTTAACACCTCTATTTCTTTTATTTGTTCAAAGTTCTTATTCATCCACCCATGATGAAGTGATCTTTGTCCAAGATCAAGTCCATTAACGTAATTAGCACCCTCTATCAAAAAATATTTACAAAAATACCCTTTGTTATGCACAAAATTAAATATCAATCTCTTCTCTTATATCATATTTTAAAAGGAGAGATACTCTAACTACAAAAAAATTACATAAAATTAATTTTATTAATTGATAAAATATAATGTAATTCGTCAAATTATAAAATTATTTTTTATCATAAAATAGATTTGACAAATTAAATAAAATTACGTCATTTTGTAAGATTACTTTTGTGATTTGTCAGATTATAAAATTAATTTTATTATAAAATAGATATGACAAATTAAAAAAAGTTATCTTAATTTGTGAGATTACTTATCTTCTTTTAAAAAACCAAATACTCTCATTGGTATTTTACCATCTTATGTAATTTATTCTCGAGTTTGGCTTATACATTATACTAAATATATATGCAAAATAAAATAAAAACTTGAAAGAAACGTTACATAACAACGTAGAGCCATTTCTCATTCACATGACAACAGATTGTCATGCATCATCTTTCAAAAACCGGGCCACTACCATTGCATAATTTCTACTACGACCGCCGACTAGTCTTAATGCGACTACTCCAAATTAGACCACCAATCGAACTTTTTTGTTGGGGAAATTTAATTCAGATATCATTATCAATTTCATGTAGTCTTCAGTCTCCCTAGAGGACTACTGTATATGTGGGAACTTTCCGATAAGTTGTGCCGCCGGCAAAACCTAACACTACTCACCAAGATATTAGATTTTCTACGCACCCATCAACTTGGACTCGCAGTCTTTTTTCCCTTGTTCCTAATATTTCAAACCAGGAACCTCCCGAGCGGTTTCCTTCAGAAGAATCCCGATCTCTTCACCTTCCCACCAAAAACACTATAAATCTGACGCTCCAAGCTCGCTCTGCTGCATACCACAGAGACTAGCTTTCTTGCATCGACAAGTTTGTATAGTGAAAAGCCTCTATCTCCGTTGCCATTCAACATGAAAACCACCTGCAAATACTACTACAGCTTCTTTGTGCTCTTTCTACTGCCTGTTTTCATGGCGACAGTACTCGAAGCTCGAGATCCCTTCAATGTCATGGAGCCTCGACGCAGTAGGACTGTTGTTGGAGGTCTTGAGGGTTTCTTTGATGGGTTATACCTTGGAGCCATCAAGCAATCGGGCCCGAGCCCTGGCGCCGGACACAAGTTCACAGAACACCAGACCCTTGGAGGAATTAAGGACGCTGGTCCCAGCCCTGGTCAGGGTCACAGTCATGTTAATGGCGCACACCATTGACCACCCAGCTACCCTTGCAAAGATCACTGATCATCTCTTTCCACGTTGATGATAACTGGGTCGCAAAAAGTTTTTTTATTTGGTTCGTTTATTTGTTGGGGACAAGCAAATATTTCTTATATGGTTGATTATTCTTTGGGTTAATACATACTTTTTTTTTTAATTCTATGATCTCATATGATGATCTAATATTAGAGGCTTAGGGGCTTATAATATGGTTCTAAACTATATGTGTCACAGATATATGGTTCTACAGGTTAAAGCTGTAGAAATCTATGTAATAAACATCTCTTAAAGAAAATTTACTTACAAGAATAATGTTAAATAGAGCTGTGTAGAGTATAAACACCGCATAATCTTTTTAAAAAATAATAGAATCTTTATATCACTTCTATGTCACGTCTTAACCCTTCTATACTGTAAGAGAAATGCAAAAAGATTAGGATAAAAAGAAAAATCTAATTGTAAAAATAATTGTACACTAATCTGTGCACTAATCTAATATGATTAGTTAAAAAAATAGATTTTATTGAATATATTGTTAATTTAAATTTTAAATATAAAAAAATCAGTATTAATATATAAATTAATATGTGATTTTATTTATACTTAATAAAACTCGATATGATTTCAAAGTGAAGAAAGTAATCACGTTTTTTGATACAATCCCACCGATATCGAGCGTTCACGTTGGACTTCCAAGTTTTGGCCAAATTCTAGTCAAAAAACACATTTCTCTATGTTAGTAACTCACTTTCCTAAAACTTCCTATATATATCCTACTCTCTATTGTATCTATATTTTATTAAAATAATATTTTTTATTATTCAGCATTATTATTTTTTAACTTATTTATTTTCACGTATAAGTAATAACTTAATTACTTTTTAAGCATGTGTTTTCGACTTTTCATCCCCCAACGATTTTTTTAAAATTATTTATCTCTCCAAACAGTAATATTTTCAAAACTAGTGCTAATAATATTTTTAAAAAATTTATCTTTTCCGAAATGGTCAATTTTTAAAAAGGAAAAATCTAGTTGAAAGCACAATTGTGCACTAATCTACGTATCAATTTAATATGATTGGTCAAAAAATAGATTTTATTAAAAACAATGTTAATTTAAATTTTAAGTATAAAAGAATCAATATTGGTACGCAGATTAGTACGCGACTCTGCTTGTATGTAACAAAACTCTTTAAAAAAACAATAAATTATATCAATGGTGACATTTTTATCAACTTTCATCTATAACAAATATGAGAATAAGAGAAAGTATAGAGGATTCGAGGAAGGTTGTTTTGTTGGTCAAATAAAATATTTGTAAAAAATAATCTATAGATTAATAGTAAATCCCAATATTTACGAATCTACTCCTCAAATATCAAGATTTTCTCCAATAGGATGCGGTTACTATACTGCCTAAGTCTTACCGTTGGGTGTGCCGTCTAGTTACTTTTTTTTTTTCCAATTTTTTTCATATTTTTTAATCATTTTCTTAATCATTAAGTAAAAAAATTCACCAATACACTTAAAATTATTTTCATAATCACTAAATAAAAAATATATATCCTGAGCGGTACACTTGAGCAGTACCGCCCGATTGGCACAGCAGCATTTTCCTTCTCCAAGAATACTCAGCCGGATGTAAATGCTAATTCCATAACTGCGGTTGGCCGCAATAGGTAACAAATACATTAGACTTGATTACCTTATAGATTTCGATATAAAGTCTCTGACGCCATTCTATATATGTATCCTCAGAGAAGAAAAAAGGATAGATGTATGCTTTAAGCAAAAGAGGGAATATGGATGTTTCCCTTGGAGGAGAAAGGTTTTGTAACGGTACACACAACATAACTGCACTCCATAATCATATGATCATCAAAATTTTCAGCTCTGCTTCAAGCACTTCTTTAATTCTCAGAGTTTGTAAATATGTGTTTACAGCTGAAATAAAAGCCAGAGTTGCAGGCTAGAAAACATGCACAATTTTTCTTAGAATTGTGTTGTATTGTATAAGAAACACACGATAGTGAAATGAAGTTGCCATTTGTAAATAGATGGCGTAATATTGTTTTGTTTCAATGGTGTTTGTAGAAGAGGAACTGAAATTGCCATTGCAGACAGAAATATGGGCTTCATCAATATTATTCCAGGTTGCTGCCAGCCACGTCCAGCACAAACCTATACCTCACATCATTCCTTTCCATTCTTTCAAATGCCTTGTTCACGTAATCCATTTTCACTACTTCTACCATTGATGTCAAACCCTTTCCAGCCCAGAACTCCAATATCTCCTGCGTCTCCTCCATACTTCCAATGAAACTACCAGATATCATCTTCTTTCCTGTATAATGATAATGAGTCACCACTATTATATGTTCTATCATCGAAATGGTTTGAATTTTATCACGAAATAAGTGTTAAAAATTAAACTTGGTTTTATTGCTGAAACTGAAGGGATATTTTTTATCAGAATTTGAAGGGGCTACAGTTTATCAATTGGATTTTTATTGAGAAAGTCTGATCAATTAAGAAATTCTGTAAAACGTCTAGAGGACTTGAATAGCATTAAATGTCATTAACTTAGACTCCAGAATTTTCTTTTGAATTTTTATAGTCATGTACTGGATCTATGTTTCGTGGAATGAAAACAGATTGATGTATTCCTCTTCTATTTTTCTTTTTCTTCGTTGTTTTGTCTCCATCATGTTTCCAACAATAAGAATCTGGGAATGGAAGTGGTCGAGAAATTGTTTTGCTTATAGGACTAAATAGATGTTATGAGGGGGATTAGGCGTACCTAGAATCAGGTCGACGGAACTAAAATGCAGTGGTTGAGGGGCAACCCCAACTAGTATTAGCTGCCCTTCAACCTTGAGAAGTGGAAGGTAGGATTGCAAAGGGTGCACAGCCGGCACGGTGTCGAGGATATAGTCGAGGCTGTTCGCTGCTCGCTCCATCTCAGCTGCATTGGTGCTTACCAGAAAAGCATCTGCGCCTAAATGCTCTAACGCCTCCACCCTCTTCTTATCTGAAGAACTTATGACAGTGACATGATGCCCCATTGCCTTTGCTATCAGAACACCCAGATGGCCAACTCCCCCCAAACCCAAAATCCCTGCATTGAGAGCCTTCTTAGACCCCTTGAACTGTTTCAAAGGACTATAGGCTGTCACCCCAGCGCACAGAAGTGGTGCTGCCTGCTCTGGTGCAAGCTTTTCTGGTATCCGGACCACAAACCTGCATTAATCACTCAATTATTCGTTGGGGCTATTTTTGAGTACTTGAAAGAAAAATGTTCAAAGGAATATGAAACAGTTTGATCCTTGTTTTTGCATACTTTTGATCAACAACCATGAGAGAAGAGAAGCCTCCCTGAGTTGGTCTTCCATCTTTGTATGTGCCATTGTAAGTGAGGATTGTGTTGTTGCAGTACTGCTCTATGTTGGATTTGCATGATAAGCATTCCCCACAAGACCCAACAATGCACCCAACTCCCACATTGTCTTTAACTCTGAACTTTCTTACCTCTGACCCCAACTCCACAACTTCTCCCACCACTTCATGCCTGCTTAAAAGCAATTACAACGAGTTAAGAAAGATAAGACCCATAATTCTAGCAGATAATACGATCGATCCAGAATATACAGGGTGGTTATTTTGATTAATTTTTTTTTATCCAAGATAAACTAGCAACTTGTTGCATTAGTTTCTCTACTTTGGTGTTTATAGGCATAAACCAATTTGCAAATTGGGTCTAAAAAGTTGCCTACCCTGGCACCAGAGGATAGTTAGTCATGTGAATCTCATTCCTCATCTGATGAAGATCTGTATGGTCCATCCCACAGTACAAAACCTTGAATACAACATCTGCTGGACCTGTTTCCCTGTTAATTGAACATTAGAATTAAATACTTGAGAGAGTGAGAGAGAGAGAGATACCTGAGAGTGAATGAGTAAGGAGAGAGAAGTCCAGATGAGTCTCTAGCAGCCCAACCAATGACCCTTCTTCCTTCCATTTCTTATGCTTCAAAAACCAGCAATACACTAGACACCAGATGATTATTCAGACTCAGAGAGAGGACGGAGACGGGGAGAAAAATACAGAAGATAGCACTAAGAAACTTGAAGCTGCAGAACGATTCACGTTAGATTTTATAGCCACTTAAAACAGCCACATGGTCATAGAATCTTGGTCTATCTTCTTGAAGATGTTCAAACAAAATAATTCATGCATCATACTGTAATAATTGAGGTGCACTGCATTCAACCCGGAAAAGGCCACATAAATAATGCAGTCTTAGTGATCTCAGACTGTAGTGGCGGCCATGGGGATATCTTTTAAAACTAGTTGCCCCTAAGCACAACCCTAACAAGTTTTCATTCTCTTATTTAATTCGTTTTATAATCATCTGATTGACTGAGACAACATGTTTATGTTATCCTGAAGTGCATATGAAAGGCTTCCATGCTTGGATTTTATTAATAGTTGGCAACTTGGTGTGTGAGACAGGTGGACAGCTAAATCGCTCACCGCACACGTCATGGCTTACCTTAGGAGGTTCATAACCTTTGTAGTCTAGGGGCCCACTAGGATCCCTTGCCTTGACCGTCTTCAAACGTAAGGGTATATGTATTCTGGGGGTTGCATTTTACAAAGCATGGAAATTGGAAACTCCATTGGATTGACTGCAAGTTACCTAAGCATTTCCCATTAGTATAATCGATAAATGTGGAAAGTTCCTTTCTTCATCTAAGCAAATGCTGTTAGTGGGTCTCTTCTGCACGGCAACTGATTCTCTCTCTCTTTTTCTAAATAGAAAACAAATATCAGCTCAAGTTTTATTAATCAACCAACTGATTAGTTAGACAGCAACTGATATCAACCCTGTATACACTATTTCTTCTTGTGAAAATTCCATTGGAGTATATGAATTGTCCTTTGAGATTGCTCCAGTTGTGCTCTACGTTATGATATGCTTTTGCTCATTCTGAGAGGACGACTTTTGCCTTAGTTCTTTGATTGTCGCTTATCAATCCGATTTTGCTTTCTTCTCACCAATCACGGACTCGTATTGCTATTCGAGACCACCGTTTGTCAATTGCAACGCTATAGGTCCGATTGTGAACGGTCAAAAGAAGTAAATATATATAAAGTCTACTGCTATTCGAGACCATCCGAATCTTATCGCTAGTATGATTCTCTTCAAGTGGCACAACTAGGGGTATGTATCTGAACCAAATTTTTTTCCGGTCTGGCTGGGAATCCAGAAATCCGAATGAATATGGATAGTTATCCACCCAGATTGGAACCAGGTGGGTAGAGTATCTAACCGATTAGGATCCGATTATCCGTAACGGAGTATTTTTTTTTAACAAGATTTTTGTTTCAAACTATCATTTTGGATGTATAAAAACTAGAATTATAAAAAGATGGAGTTAAAACTAGATTCCAGTTACAATCCAAATACCTGCCCGGATTGTAACCAATTTCACCCGATGGATACTCACTTGGTTTTAAAATTTTGGGTACGGACCAAAATATTTCTAAATATTTAGATTTATATCCGGATGCACAGTTCCAGGCACTATCATGATTTATTAAAAAATAAAAATAAATTAAAAAAATTATATTCAAAACAAAATGGCTTTCTAAAAATTTAAAAAAAAAAACTGAAGATTGAAATCCTAAATTACTTCCAACACTTTTATATTTATTTATTATTATTATTTTAATAAAGTAGGTAGATAGTGAAATTTGGGAAGGCAAAACGAGGACGTTTCGCTGGCGAAACGTGTGTTATTTCAGCATATGACCGGAGGGACTTAGCTCATAGTGTGGGGTGGATGGCATCATGGCAACACCAACGCCTGGCTCATATTTAGCACTGCCCACTCTTCACTAACCGTACACTTTCCCTCGCTCTCGTCAATTCCTTCCCCTTTCATCGACGATGCGCTGAGCATCGAATATCCCCAAACCCTTAACGCAATAATGGAAACCCTCCCTCGTCCAATCGCCGCCAGATCCCACCCTTTCCCCATTCTCAGAACCCGCCTCCGAGTCAACTCCTCCAAACCTATCTTCAACTCTGCCCTCCAATTCCCCGTAATTCGATTCAAACCCCTATCTCCTCAACTCAATTCCCAGACTCTTCGCCTCTCCCATAAGTGCTGCGTCTCCAAGGCCTCCGATCACAACCACGACCACCATCACCATGATCACCATCACCACCACCATTGCCATGAGGACGCGAAGCTGAGCGGGGCTCAGGAAGCGTTCATCGGGTTCGCAAAAGCGGTTAGATGGACGGATTTGGCAGATTTCCTGAGGGAGCATTTGCAATTGTGCTGCTGTTCCGCGGCTCTGTTTCTAGCCACCGCCGCTTGCCCTTATGCCGTGCCGAAACCGGCGGTGAAGCCTCTACAAAACGCTTTCATGCTCGTTGCTTTCCCTCTTGTCGGGGTAATATATACTTACATTTGTTTTGTCCCGGTTATAAGTTTTTGACCATACACTCGGAGCAAATTTGAACATACTCGAAATCAGGGCGTTCTGTTTATATAGAAAATTCATTATTTAATTTTTGTGGCATTACATATGTCAACTTCTAGAGGCGACTGTATTCTGGGCTATGGCGGTAGGAAGGTTATATTTGGAGGTGTAACCAGTTCGGTTCAGTTTTGAACTTTTGGTACCAAACCAATATACACTGATTTGAAAATTTAAGAATAGATACGAACTGTTTGATACCGAAATCAGAACTTTCGGTTTCTCCGGTTGCAGTCCGGTCCAGTTTTTCCTAAACGGTGGCACTACATAAGTTGAGACTTGAGAGCCCGTTCCTCTAATGTTTGGTCATGTTTAAGATTAAAATTTCATGTTATGTTAATTTTATATTATAAAACTAAAATTTATATGTTATATCAAATGATATACTAAAAATGATAAGATTAATTTTATGTTATATCAAGTGTTATATTAAAATTTATAAGATTAATTTTATGTTATATCAAGTGTTATATTAATTTTATGTTATAAGATTAATATACATGAATAATAAGATTAAGATTTCATGTTATATACATTAGTAATTTAGTATATAATATATCTAATATAGTATAAAAAATTATATTAAAAATCTTTTATATATAATATAAAAAATTAAAATATATATATACTAGTCCGGTTCGGTTCAAGCTGGTTTTTAAAATATGAAAACCAGTACTGAACCGGTTACAATTCTTAAGAACGGATACCAGACCGGACTGGACTAGTTACAAACGAGACCAAACCCACCGGTTCAACTGGTTTTCTTTTTTTTTTTTTTACACCCCTACTTATATTTTATTAAACTTGGGTTTTAAATTCCTTCAGCATTTTTCCAATGTTTTATGGGGATTTTTTGGTGGTTGTGTGGGTGTTATGAGAGAGAAAAAGGCAAAATATTAAGAAACCTGGGGTTGATTTTCTTGAAGGGGTCAATTGAGGTAAGAAACTGAGATGAAAAAACAATACGGCTGGCAAGGCAATGCAAATCACGTGGGAGTGTAGCCTTTCTCCTTTCTTTAATCATCATCAGGGCTCTAGTTTTTATGGTTATTGGTTGTGCATACTCTTTGTTTTTTTATATGAGCTTTACTACTCATCATCCTACACACCACACTTATTTTTATTTTATTTTATTTATTTTTTATTTTTTGGTTTTATTCCTGCTAAACTAACTAAGTTCTTCTACTCATCATCCCTACATCACATACTTGCTAAGGGAAAAAAATAAAATAAAAAATCATGTGTGGTGTAGGGATGATGAATAGAATTTTATTTTATTTTATAAGTAAATGGTAGTATTAATAAGAATAGGCATAGCCCAAGTACACAAGGAGGTATACAAGAGATAACACCTATCTAAGTCGCTAAATAGGACAAAAGGAAATCATGTACATTTAGACCATTGAAATCTATGGCAATAGCCCATTGAAATAAAGTGCTGAAAAATAACATGCGAAGATCCTCTAGTGTGTGCTCCGTCTCTTCGAAGGTCCTCTCGTTACGCTTTCGCCATAAGCACCACATAATGCAGATAGGGATCATCTTTCAGATAGCTTTGATTTGTGAAGTACCGTCCGGCATCACCCAACTCGCCAAAAGCTCAACCACTGAAGCCGGCATCACCCAGTTTAGACCTACACGCCTGAAAATTTTGCACCACAAAAACCTGGCTGTCTCACAGTGTAGTAAGAGATGATTCACTGTCTCACCGGCTTTCTTACACATACAACACCAATCTGAAGTAATTATCCGTCGCTTTCTCAAGTTATCAGTGGTCAAAATTTTACCCAGGGCTGTTGTCCATGTGAAAAACAATGCTTTAGGAGGCGCCTTGTTCCTCCACAATCTTCTCCAGGGGAATTGGGAATTCGGTAAAGCTGTAAGGGCCTTATAAAAAAAGTGAACTGAAAATATACCCTTACCCGCTGGTATCCACCACAATTTGTCAACGTGCAGTCCATTTGGTTTCTTGGAATATAGTAAACGAAAAAAGGTGTCAAGATTGTCGATTTTCCAATCTTGGGCTGCTCTAGTAAAGGTCACATTCCATTGAACTTGATTTCCTGAGAGGATCATGAGATCCGCCACCGCAGCTTCTTGATCACTTGCCACTCAAAAAGCGAAAGGAAATGAGTCCTTTAGTGCCACCTCCCCACACCAGATATCCTTTCAGAATTTTATACGCATTCCTTCCCCCACCACCAAACTAGTATGGTTAGCAAACACCCTCCATCTTCGTCTTATGCGCCTCCAGATCCCCACACCGATCGGCCCATTCCCCTCTCTAGTACACCAACCTCTCCAAGATCGACCATATTTACAATCAACTACTAGTTTCCAGAGAGCGTCCGGTTCCACATTGTATCTCCATAGCCATTTTTCCAAGAGTGCTTGATTAAACAATCTCAAGTTCTTTATCCCTAGTCCACCTGAAGGAATTGGTCTACACACCTTGTCCCAACCAACTAGATGGAACTTAAATTCTTACCCCATCCCACTCCATAGAAAATCTCGGTATAGTTTTTCAAGCCGCGCCGCCACACATGCTAGGATAGCAAATGGTGATAAAAAAAATTAGTAGGTAGGTTAGAAAGAGTGCTTTTAATAAGGGTCATCCTCCCTCCTTTTGACAAATATAATCTTTTCCATCCTGCCAATCTTCGTTCTATCTTCTCAATAACTATATCTCAAATCGCTAAGGCCCTTGAAACAGTCCCCAACGGTAAGCCCAGATAAGTCATTGGGAAAGAAGCAACTTTGCACCCAAGCATGCCTGCTAACTGCCGAGTATTACTAATACTACCAACTGGTACTAACTCAGAGTTATCAAAGTTCACTCTCAGCCCTGATACTGCCTCGAAGCACAGAAGGAGTGCCTTCAGAGTACTATGTTGGTCCTGCTTTGCCTTGCAGAATATTAAAGTATCATCGGCGAAAAGCAAGTGAGAAATCGAAATAACGCCACTATTTAATTCACCCACTGAAAATCCTACCATAAAACCATTGTTAACTAGGGCCGTTAACATCTTGATCAGTGCTTCCATAATGATAACAAAGAGAAGTGGTGACAACGGATCTCCCTGTCTTACCCCCGAGAACTATTAAAGAAACCTTCTAGATTGCCATTGATCAGAACTGAAAATCTGGCTGTTGAGATACACCATCTAATCCACATACACCATTTCTCTCCAAAACCACATCTCTTCAATAAATAAAAGAGGAATTCCCAATTTACATGGTCGTATGCCTTTTCCATGTCTAGTTTGAAAATAATCACTGCACATCCAGACTTGAATCTACTATCCAGGCATTCATTGGCTATTAAGACAGAATCTAGAATTTGACAACCCCTTACAAAAGCGTTTTGTGGTTTTGAGATTATCTTATCCAAGGTCGCCCCTAACCTGTTTGCAAACACCTTTGAGATGATTTTGTAAACCCCATTTATGAGACTGATAGGCCTAAAGTCTTTCACATCCGATGCCCCAGTCTTCTTTGGGATTAAAGCAATGAAAGTAGCATTCAAACTTTTCTGGAATTTTCCGCCCACAAATAATTCCTGGAACACATTCATAATATCCTCTTTCACAACCTCCCAACATGTTTGAAAGAACCCTATTGAGAAACCATCTGGTCCTGGTGCTTTATCTTTTGTCATTCTTCTAACTACATCAAGTACCTCAGTTTCCTCAAAAGCTCTTTCCAACCATGACGCAGTTTGTGGCTCAATAAAATCAAAGCTGAGTCCATCCAAATTTGGCCTCCATCTCTCTTTTTCTGTAAAAAGCTGTTCATAGAAACTTATCACATGTTCTCGAATCACTGGAGCCTCCGTACATTCACTATCATTAATCTGCATGAATAGAATTTTTCTTTTTATATTGTTGAGTATTCTCTATATTTTCTTGACAGTTTGGTAGGTGATTAAATACATGTCTCTTGTGTATCAGGTCTCTGCATCACTTGATGCTCTTACTGATATTGTTGGTGGAAAAGTAAATATCCATGTGTTAATGGCTCTTGCAGCCTTTGCATCAGCATTTATGGGGAACCCCTTAGAAGGAGGGTTACTTCTTGCCATGTTTAATCTGGCCCATATCGGTAGGCAATCTAAACTACCATATTTGGCAAGAACTTTATGTGTGTGTGTGTGTGCACGTGCTCATGCTGATGCGTGCACGAATGTGTATTTGGAGACGGAATTTTAAGTTTTATTGTTTAAAGTGTATGGTGACTGCAGCTGAAGAGTATTTCACCAGCCGCTCAATGGTAGATGTTAAAGAATTAAAGGAAAACTATCCAGATTTTGCTCTAGTGCTGGACATAATTGATGATAAGCTTCCCAATACTTCTGATTTGGCATACAAGAGGGTTCCTGTGCACAATGTAGAAGTTGACTCTTATATCTTAGTTGGAGCGGGTGAGGTATGTGATAGCAGGTGTAGTACCTCGGTTTCCTTTTGGATTTGAAGAATATAATCTCTATTAATTAAAATTCCAGCAGACATGAGGAAAGCATGATGGTGGTTCTGTGTTTGTTGCTGAGGCCTTTGGTAAATCTAAATTAGACATGTATGCTCTAGCCAAACTCATCACAATACAATATACATGACGATTAGTATGTTCCAGCCCCCATGACTGACTTTTTGGTACTTTTCAATAAAATTGAAGCATTATGTGTACTTCTCTCAATTCTGTATTTCTGTTTTGGTTCACTTCACTTTCTTGTTCTTTATCGGTGTTTTGGGCCACTGCACTTTCCACATGTCGATATTAAAGATTTTACATGATATTTACGTGCTTCATCATATTTAAATGTATCCTTTTTCTCTAGCATGCATAGGTGATGGTCTTGTCCTGTATACTTGGGCCTTTGTCTATTTTATGATCAATAAAATTTTGTTTACTGATAAAAAAAAAATTTAAGTGTATCCTTTTTGTGCTTCCAAGTTTCATTGACATGCGTACACTACATATCTGTAGTATGGATAATGTAGGGTTTTTTTATAAGTAAAATTTTTTATTCATAATGGCAAAAGTAGGCATAGCCCAAGTACAGAGGATCTAGGATTATAAAATATTTTATACTTTGTTATGCATGAGTATCCTTTATGTGATATTTAAGTATTTCATCGTATTTAATGGCGTATAAACCAAAGTGTAAGACCATAGGGTCCTATGAATTTGGTGTTATACGCATACGGAGCCCTGCTGAGTTTTAGATTCTTTTCAAATATTTGCAAAAGGATGATTTGATAGCATCTTGAAACCAATTTAAGAAACATATCCTTCTGTCTGAAGTATCTTTAGCTTGCCCATAGAATTTGTTCTTCTTTCTGAGCTTTGATCAGTTGCTTAGTAGGTCTGTCCATAGTGAGTTTGGTTTCCTGTTTTCTTGGTATTTTTCATCTTTCTGTGCAATGCATTAGAATATGGAAGCATTGTAATGGTGGATGGTATTGTGATTAGTCTGTGCCTGTAGATTGTGAGGTTTTCCAAGGCAGTGCCACCATTACCATTGAGCATTTGACAGGAGAAGTCAAACCGTTGGAGATAAAAGTTGGAGACAGGATTCCCAGCGGTGCAAGAAATTTGGATGGCAGGATGATTGTGAAGGTATGTTTGTGAAACTGTCTATTTTCTCGTAATATTTTCTTAAATGGATGTGTAGGAAGACATCGGCATGCTTGCTTTTCCAGTTTTTTATTTTTTTGTTCTTGCAAATGATTTTTTGTACGTCCTATAATGCAAATAAATTTTTGGAAATTGTGTTTTATTAGCCAAAATATATAAATAAGGTCAGAAAGTTGCACGGTAGTTTTCTTTTTACACATCACACTGTTGATGCTCCTAATGGCTTATAAACAACATTCTGATTTCTTTACTCAATCTTGTGTGCAAGATCAAGCCCCAATTTTCATTTTTCTTGGTTGGGTTCTTTAAAAGTTTACTTTCAGAGTGTGAGTTATTTCCCGAGTAGTTATTATTATAGTGGATTGATGCTAGAGGTGCCGATGCTAGATGCTCTTGTTTATGATTCTACTTGGTAAGTTTGCAGTATATTTGCTGGATTCATTCTCTTTTTCTTTCTTGCCCAGTTATGTTTTAATTTTGTTGCAGGCAACAAAGACGTGGAAAGAATCAACACTGAGCAAGATTGTGCAATTAACTGAAGAAGCACAATTGAAGAAACCAAAGCTTCAAAGATGGCTGGATGAATTTGGTGAGCATTACAGCAAGGTGGTGGTAGTGTTGTCCATTGCTGTGGCTGTCATCGGGCCATTTTTATTCAAGTGGCCATTCATTAGCACACCAGGTAATTCGGAGCAAGTGATTATTATTGTATTGTTCGTGAATAATCAGTTACTTTATGCCATGTGTTGAACTGATTTTGGTATTTTGATAGTTTTGTTGGATGTACCCCTTCGTTGTGCCAAATCAATCATATGTATTCTCATCCATGTTTTTCCTTTGATTTACATGTTTCCGGTAATCATTTTTGCCCCCTTTTGGTAGGCGACTTTCTTGGGCTTTTGACTTGCCAATTAGTACCAATTTCTGCCTTCTCAATAGCTTGGAGGGAACTATATGTACAGTAATTAGGTTCCCAACCTTCCTAAAAATAAAATTCCTGGTTGAAGAGATACAACCTGATTAGCTTTCTAGATAAAATAGAGTTCTTGAGACATCTTATCAAATAGAAGTTCTCGAGACAGAACTAGAAACACTTGAAAGAAAACTGCTACAGATTTTTTTTTGGTAGAAACAACGAGAGCCTTATCTGTTCACCGACCTGTTGGTCAAGGTAATATTGAAGCAATAGCCAAGATTAATATGTTCATCAACCTCTCTCTCTCTTCTCTCTCTCTCTCTCTCTCCCCCCATTTTTTTGGCTGTCTAGATTTACATATTAGAGGAAGGGTTATACTACTCATCATCTCACACCACACACCATACATATTTTAAATTTTTTTAAAATTTTAAAATTTTTATTTATTTTATTCTTACTAAACTAATTGAGTTGTTCTACTTATCATCCATACACCACATACTTGTTATGGGAAAAAGGAAAAAAAAAAAGAAAAGAGGTGTGGTGTGTGGTGTGTGAGATGCTAAGTAGAATTATTTATTAGAGGAATGCTTTATCTTCTACTTGTTTGATATCTGGTTAATTATGTAGCCTGCAGAGGATCGGTTTACAGGGCATTGGGGCTCATGGTGGCAGCTTCACCATGTGCTTTGGCTGTAGCTCCATTGGCATATGCTACTGCAATTAGTTCCTGTGCAAGGAAGGTATCAATCGTCAGGGTTCCATCAATAAGAAATCTTGCAAGTATGGTCGTATAAAAAAAGTTCATTTTTTTTTTTAATGAGTCAGTATGGTCTTATCAATTTGATCTTATAACGTATATGTTTGTGCATTCCACTACATGATCTTTGAATGTATATTTCCACTTAGAAAATATCAGAGACACATTCCTGAATATAATACTGAGAATTAATATTCCTGTGTTTCCCTACTTTCATCCAACTACTGATACATCATATCTACTTCAATAATTTCAATAATTCCCGTCCATACTGAATTGTAGGTCATTTTTGGCATAATCTAAACATTCCATATGCTCGATGCACCTCTGCTAATAGTCATGACCCTATGTGTTTTTTTGTTATTAGGGAATACTGCTGAAAGGTGGTCTTGTGCTAGATGCTCTAGCGTCTTGCCACACTATTGCATTTGATAAAACTGGGACATTGACAACTGGGGGGCTTGCATTCAAAGCCATTGAACCGATTTATGGACACCATGTCAGAAACAATAGATCAAGCTTTTCGTCCTGTTGTGTTCCGAGCTGTGAAAAAGAAGCTCTTGCTGTTGCGGCTGCCATGGAGAAGGGTACTACTCACCCGATTGGAAGGTAGCACTTTTCAAAAATTAAATGTCTTTTTAATGTGAAGGTTACTACTCACATATTAAAGATCCATTCATATGGATTTGATCCAGTAATTGAAAGCACTACTACTCTAATTTGCATGATTCCTTGTAACTCTTTCAGTTTTTTAGTATTTTCTGTGGATATCCGTCATGTAGTTTGAGTAAATGAAAATTTTTTGTAAATGAAAATTTTTTATGTTTAGATATGCTCAAAAATTATTTGTGAAACTCAGTTGCTGTCATTCATATTTTCAATGAGTGTAATATCTTGATTGTTCTTTCAGTCTCACTAATCTAGCCCTATTTTACCTACTTTGTTTCTATCTCAAGAAAGGGGATGGGCAAAACTACTTTTATAACCTTTTTTTTTCCTAGTCTTCTATTCCAAAGGTTGTTTTTTTTTTTTTTTTTTTTTAAAGTATATTCCAAAGGCTGTTTGCAATTCAAGTTTCTAAAAAAGAAATGCAACAAATAATTCTTTGATCCTCATTGAGTTGTATTTGCTCATTTGTATCTCAAGTTTGTTGGTTATGATATTTCAAATGTTAGCTTTTCTTGTTAAACTATTTACGCATTACTTCTATTGTTTGTTTCAGAGCTGTTGTAGACCACAGTGTTGGGAAAGATCTTCCTTCTGTTTCCATTGAAAGTTTCGAGTATTTTCCTGGTAGAGGTCTCATTGCAACTCTCAATAGCATTGAGGTATTGCATTCTTTCGTAACATATATCCTAGCAGTCGTTCATCATTCATCTCGACTTTAATGATGAAACAGTAGGCATAATGGCATATACAAAAAGATGAACTTCTTGTTCAAAGCTCTATATATCATCACTGTCTACGTTGATTTATTTACTTTCTGGTTGGTGGATATTTCTTGTTCTATCACCTGCCTCTTAGCGGTAGTTTTCTGTAGATGCTGCCTTATCATGTTCTCTTCCTATGTCCTTATAATCAAGCATGTGATGAAAATCTTTACTGTGATATATATATACATACATACATACACATATACTGTTAGTATTTTTTAATTAATGTTCAAACTTTTTTCATTCTTTATATGTTTCTTCTATATTTTTACAATTTCCTAATTACTTGTCAAAAAAGGAAACCCAAATTCTGTATTAGAATGCTATGGAAATGACATTTGTATTATGTTATGGCTATGGTTGTCAAAATGGCCAGTTATGCATCTTGGTAAACCGTTTCTACACTACATTTATGCAATGCATGTTGATTGGCTTTGAGACTAATGCAAAATTATTTTAAAACTGCATCCGATGTGGTAATAATTAAGGTTTGTGTGCATATGTATTGTTCCACCCACCTGGCATTTAATTGTGTTTGTAAGTGATAGATAGAGTGACTTACATGGATTTTTCTCTTGTTATAGTCAGGAACTCGAGGGGTTAAACTTTTAAAAGCACTACTTGGTTCTGTGGATTTCATCACTTCATTTTGTAAATCAGACGATGAATTAAGAAAGATCAGAGATGCTGTAAATGCATCTTCATACGGAAATGAATTTGTTCATGCAGCTCTTTCTGTCGATCAAAAGGTGGATGGTATTTTATTATTGCATTTTTTTTTTTTTGGTGTTTGTGGTTGTTTTTTTTTTGGGGGGGGGGGGGGGGGGGAGATTTTATAAAATGATGGCCTCTTTTTCGCAAACAGCATTGAAACACCTTTCTGTCTTGGCATTGAAAGGTGCACCCCATTATTGGGGAATTCTGCCCTCCAACTCATTTCTTATGTTGAGCTACTTCAACAAAATACTGACTATAATCTATCTTCCACCTCATTTGAAGATAGATTGATCATAATAGAATTCAATATTACTTTAACTCCTCTAGGACCATAACCAGTGAGTCATAATCATTGTTGTACACTTCTTAATCATCAAATACTTTGAGTTTTTTTCTATTTTTATATTTTGTTATCTTAAAAAGAACTCGACGAAAGAGAAAGGGAAAATCACCCAAAGTATTCAGCTTGTATGTGTGGTTAGCTATGATCGTCATGATTTTGAGCACCACCAAATACCCTTGTAATGGTTAACATAGGTAATTTCTTCTTGTGGTTAAATATAGTGATAATTTTTAAGGGATAGTATCGGCCTATACTAGAGATTGTATGAGGGAGACATTAGATACTGTGAGGATTAATTTATGGCCATTGTCACTACCGTCATAATCATTGTTGTACACTTCTTAATCATCAAATACTTTTGAGTTTTTTTCTATTTTTATATTTTGTTATCTTAAAAAGAACTCGATGAAAGAGAAAGGGAAAATCACCCAAAGTATGCAGCTTGTATGTGGGAATGGTTAGCTATGATAGTCATGATTTTGAGCACCACCAAATACCCTTGTAATGGTTAACATAGGTAATATCTTCTCGTGGTTAAATATAGTGATAATATGTAAGGGATGGTATCAGCCTATACTAGTGATTGTATCGAGGGAGACATTAGATACTGTGAGGATTAATTTATGGCCATTGTCACTACCGTCATAATCGTTGTTGTACGTCCAATTTTACTCTAGTTTTTTTAATTTTCAAGATACACATCCAATCAATGGGAATCTAAATAATTGGGATTGAAATCCACAAGATTTAAATTCCATCTATTTGAATATATGAATTCATCTACTTTATCTAAACACACCATAAGTGATGCAAAATGCCATTAAACTGAATTGTAATTACCACTGAGCTTATGCAGGTGACACTGATTCACCTAGAGGATAGACCTCGACCCGGGGTTTCAGATGTCATAGGCGAATTACGTAATCAAGCAAAGCTTCATGTAATGATGCTAACAGGGGATCATGAGTCAAGTGCGTGGAGAGTGGCAAATGCTGTGGGCATCAATGAAGTTTACTGTAGCTTGAAGCCAGAGGATAAGCTAAGTCATCTGAAGGATGTCTCGAGGAATATGGGTGAGTTCCCCCATCAACAATCCCAAAAACTTCATTATTTCATGTCTTAACTATAATTGTGTCTTGCATACAGCATACATGTATGTATATACACGTGTAAGCTAAGTCATGTTTTGCATGTGCTTGAGATGACAATATCATTTGTAATAAACTCCTAATTCTTATCTTCCAAAATATTCATTATATACGACCATTGTATAAATCTGACAATAGTAAAGACAGCAGCTCTCGTCCATATCCATAAAATCTTGGGTAAAAATGTCCTCATAGATAGGTAGATATGGATATATTGTGTTCATGAAAACTTTTGTAAAGATTTATGTAGAACCGAGTATTATTATATGTCTTTTCTTTGTTTGGGCTTTCTGAGAGAGTGGAAGCTCTTGAATTTATTTACATTTCCTCTGAGAAACATGCTCATTATTATGTCATGGCCTCTACTCGTTATTGTGAGACACATTTTATCAAATGGCAACAATGTTTTGACCATTATGGTTACAAAAAGCCCTCACACTTCTTTAAGGATTTGTTTCTCACTTAGCTTAATGAGCTTCCCATGCTATTTTCTTTTTCGCTTAGAACGTTGCCTTCTCTCAAAGTTCAAGCAACTTTCAATGTTTTGGGATTTTAGGAGGAGGTCTAATCATGGTCGGTGAAGGTATTAATGATGCACCAGCACTTGCTGCCGCAACCGTGGGGATTGTGCTTGCTCAACGTGCTAGTGCTACTGCTATAGCTGTTGCAGACGTGCTGTTACTACGGGACAATATTTCTGGTGTGCCATTCTGTATTGCCAAGTCCCGCCAAACAACTTCACTGGTATTTGCTGACATTTGGCCTCATATAATCGGCTGCTTTTTTATCTTTAGTCTTTACCCTTACTGATTTTCTATTACATGTAACTGCAGGTTAAACAAAATGTGGCCCTTGCACTTTCTTCTATATTTCTGGCATCTCTTCCATCTGTTCTGGGATTCCTTCCCTTATGGTTGACGGTATGAATCGTTTTGATGATTTGACATCTTTGCTTTCAATGTTCACGTGCTTTGGTATCTTTTTTTGAAATAAGGACCGTGGCCCGAGTGAACAGTATTAATCCTTTTCTGCTTAGAAGCAAAACGATTTTGTTTGTTGCTAGAAAATTAGAAATAGGAAGAAGCACTATGTCCCTTTCGTCCAGTGTTAGGATATCGTGTTTCTATCGGCAACCCAACCTTTAAAATTCAGAGCACAGTTTTCTGCTCTTTGTTCCTGTTTGGATTTTTGGTTGCTTCTTCTATACTAATGTATTGTCTCGTGATTGGTCTTGTACTTGTTATGAACTTGCAGGTTCTTTTACACGAGGGCGGTACTCTTCTTGTTTGCCTTAATTCGGTACGTGCTCTAAATGATCCATCATGGTCCTGGAGGCAGGATTTACTGAATCTGATTAATGAATTCAAGTCTAGATTACTGTTATCAAGTAGACGTAACGCTAGCTCAGACTCCATCCAGGCTACTGCTACTCGGTAACTTTGCCTTCTCTTATAGTTCCTTTTTTTTCCTGTTAAATTTTTTTTTTTTTTTGTTCCCTCCAGCTGATTATTATCAAATTTATGTATGTTATACGAAGAAGATGATCAAATCAAATGTGTAGATACTGATTATAGAAAACCTATGTCTGTCCCCAATTATAATCGGTAAATGGCCAGGCGGTTCCACTCGACTTGATAAACAGACCTAAGAAAATATGAACAAAAAAGCTTAACATCTTAAGGGTTATGTGGGTAACAAAAATATGAATTTGGTTTCTTTGGGATTTTTGTCCACTCGAAGGCTTAGAGTGGGAGACAATTAGACATAAAATGGGTCCTCATAGTATAAATTGATCATTCAATATTATTCAAGATATTTACTTCTTTTTTATCCTAATCAAGCAGTATCATAGATAAACCAAGTGATTACATGATACAAGATTCAATAGGATGGAAGTTCCTAATAATCATCTCAAAAGAAATAAACCTAACACTAATGAAATAAAAATAAAAAATAAAAAATAAAAAAGAAGAAGAAGAATCTGGAATCAAAAATTGGCTCCCACCCATTTCCCATAAAGGGAAACTGCTGGAAGTAGGGGTGAACAAATAAACCGCTGGCCCGAACCGGCCAATTTAGCCGACCTGACCCGACCCAAAAAAACCCGAACCGTTCCAGTGTTCTTCGGAAGCGGAAATGGCCGTACCCGTTTTTGATGGAATCAGAAATTACCTGATACCCGTTTCTCTCGCTCTCTCCTTCTTGCTCATAAACCCTAGCAAGCAAGCATTTCGAATACATGATGATCTGAAACCAAATGGAAGTCACTTCAAAACAAATTCGCAAGATCTCAAATAAACACAAAACAAATGAGCGTATTTCAGTGACCATTAGTGACAGCGATGAAGCCATGGATGATCTGAATTAGGGTTTTTTTTTTTTTTTAATTGCAGAAACTTTAATTGCAGGAAGGACTCAAAAAACGTATATGAAGGGGAAAAAAAAATATTCGCAGATTAAGGAGAAAGCTAAACAAGCTAGTAAGAAGAAATAATTGAGAGAAATTAAAGAGCGATGTGGCCAACCCGAACCCTAGCTCAAAGCCAAATCTTCCAACATCTCCTCGGTCCTTCGACAACTTCAACCCCAACAATGAAAACGACACCTCCTTAGTCCTTCAACAAGGTTCCCATGGAGACCGAAGATGAAATCGCCATAACCCTAAGCCTATGAAGAACAGTACGGCCCTGCGTACAGTGGAGAGACCATTTGGGTTTGGCTTGAAAGCGAAGAAGGAGAAGGTGAACCACCATTTAGGTTCGGCTTGAAAACGAAGAAGGAGAAGGTGAACCACCGTTTGGGTTCGGGTATTCGAAGACCACTTTTCAGTGCAAGTGTCGTTTTGTCTTTTATAGCATACCAAAAAAATTAAAACGGAAAACCCGAAAACAAAACGGATCGATTAATCGGGTAACGGGTAACGGTTCGGAACATCATATTCGATAGTGAAACCAAACGGGTCATGTCGGAACAGTACTAAAACGGGTCGGATCGGATCGGTTGAACAGCCCTAGCTGGAAGCGCTTTTTGTATAGTCTGATAAACAAATTATTAGACTGCAATTAAAAGTCACAGTGAATTGGTGTGCGCTGCAACTTGTTTGTCTGGACTGATTGTAAGAGTCTTTTACGACCACTTTGTCTTGATCATCAATTAGAGAAAGCCGGAACATAGGAACGTAACAACTGGATGATGCATCGAATATGCTAGCATAGGACTTTTATTGTTTGTGGTGACGCGTGGGGATCACTCGCCACCCTACCCTAGGAAATAAGGCAATGGCTGGATATGAGAAATCTGAAGCCACTGATTCCAGTGGTGCCACACATGACGGCGGCAAGCTCTCTATAGTGTGGCTGCACGCATGAGGCTCAAACACTCGCTCTTTTAGGAAGTTTTCTTCAACCATCCAACAGGTTAGTGGCTGAAGAGTCTACTAGCGAGGCGCGTGGTGGTCGTAGGAGGCTAGTAAGTAGTAGATTGGCACATCTTGGTGATGCGGACGGAAAATGATGAAAATAATAATTAAAAAAAAAACTCCGGCGTTGACCAGAGAGAATGAGGGAGGGAGGAGATAAAGCTCCACCCCCCAGCCCTCACCCCACCTTTTTCTCTGAGTAGAGGAAATGGAAGGGATGCCAGCAGTTGAGTAAAGAGAAAATGAGCTTTGGAGAGAGAAAAATGAAAACTTCTGAAAGCTTCATTCGACATATTTACTTGAGCAGCAAGAATGCTGTCTTAAGGTTGTCTTGTGGACCACAAGAAAATCCTACATTGACAATATTAGATTGCTGTTTGAATAGCAATCTTCAAATTAGATAAGTCCAATTATGGGTAGAGGTATATCTTGTGGACCATAATGTATCTAATATTGTCCGTGTAGGATTTCTAGCAGTGTTGACTTTATGAGCATAAGGTTGTCTCTTTCTCTTCATTGGGCTACTTAATTCGATCAAACCATTGTAGAAGATTTCAATTTCGCTCATCCAACACCATATGTCGTGCTAGGTCATTAAAATTGCTTGTTTAAACATTAACTTCAAAATACAAGGCACTGTGTTACAATGAAAGTACCATTTATACATCATACCTAAGAACTACCTAATAATTACTCAGCACCATTCGAACGTAAAATGAGATTAAATTGAGAGTTCAAGTTGAATTATTAAAAGTGATTGGCATGCTATGCCGCCCACCAATCTCAAACCCATCTTCATGTATAGTTTTTTACATAGAGTTATTCTATTCTCAAGCTAGTATGTAGGATATATACTATGAGCACTACTACATCCACAAAGGAATCATACAGAAATAATCCCACAAATTGATGTGGTTTCATCTGATCCGTTAGATCTGCTTTACAATAAAAATAACTTTACAATCTGACGAACCACATTAAGCCACGTCAGTTTGTGGGATTATTTTTGTGTAATCCGTTTGTGGCTAAAATATTTTCCATATACTATACCTATTCTATTATGTGCTAAGATAATGCAATTAAATATTATAATGTATATACTAGGTCATATTTTAGGACAAGTATTTGTATGATCTTATCTTTATACATGAGAGAACAAAATGCAAGTCAATTCCAATAAAATATTATTTATAAGCCTCATTTTCAAAATTCCAGTCTTGTGGAGCAAGTCTTATAGGGTTACTTGTACAAATTGATTTACAGAAAGTAGAAGACTTCTCAAATTCCATTTGGCCTTCTCTCTTGGTTAAGGCCGTACCAAGGAATGGAAAAAAGGTTAGGTTGGTGAGTTTTCAGACATACCATTGGACGGAGGCGGACCTATGTTGACGCCTACCTCCCAAAAATAATTTAAATAAAATTATGAAACGGTTGTAACATACCTATCTAGTTCTTCATATTTCAATTTTTGGCCCCCAAAAAATGACTTTCGATACTTTTGGCCCAAAATATCACGTTAATATCATGTACCATCACAAGTTCACAACTACAAAAAACCACCAAATACTGATGCATCCTAGTGAAGACAAGTTAGGCATGGTTCTATTTACATCAAACAAAAACTGATGAAATAAATAAATAGAAATCTTTTTAATAAAGCTTTCTCTGCTTCTTTCTCACTATGATATTAATTTAATAGATCAAACTGGATAGAAATATTATAAACTCTGGCAAAAGAGATTAACAGTTAATAGTCATTATCAAGGGCCAAAGAAAGTGAAATTATAATTTAAATACGAAAAATAATAATTTAAATACGAAAAAAAAAAAAGATCCCAATAATTTAAAAAGCTCGGCGGCCACAAAAGAACAATAATACCAGCCCTAAAAAAATGATTGTAGACCCTACATTCCTTGAGATGAATAAAACTCGAATATTCAAAAGAGAAGGAACTAATGTCTATCCATTCACACTCATCACACGCCCCCACACGACCAACTCTACCATCCAATAACTGATCATTCAAATCATTATTTAGGTAGGCACTGTCTAGAGATTGTGATTTTTAAAAGGAAAAAAAAAATAATGCAGTGAAGTCCACATGCTGTATCTATATCTGGCTGAGTTTTAGAAAATATTCAGATCAGAAAAAAAAAAATTGTGGGAAGTTTTTATCCTATTAAGGATTCTTGACTGGCATGCTAACATTCGTCCAAGTTCTACCTTTTGGTTGTCAAGAAGGGAAAATGGAAGGGAAAATTTCTGCAGAAACTTAGCTGAGAAGACATGAAAAAACTAGCCAGTTCAAACTGTTTATAATGCAGAAGGAAGATTATATTTATAGTTGTATGAAAACTAGGATCACATGATCACAAGTTTGAAGAAGTTCAGATGCTCCAAATAAGAGTTTAAAAGACGGGTTTTGCCAAACCAAAAACAGAACATTGATAGAGTCTATTTCAAAGGGACTGCCCAATCAAGGAGTGATTATGGCCTAATTTTGTCATGACTAATATTTTTCATGGACATTTTTGGCTTATTACAGCTGCTATGAGTTTAGAGATGCACTCTTGAATGACCCCTAACCTAATCACAATTCACAGATAAGTAGAAGAGGGACATGGGGCTCCACTCCCCTTTGACAAAGTAAAAATATTGTTCAATAGGCTTTTTGATAAATCCCTTTCTTAACATAAATGCTTAGGTTCTTCTTTTTCAAAACGTGAGTATTGGTTTGGTCCTCAACCACTCCCTCACTCTGTCATAAAATAGAGAACTAAAATAGTGGTCCACTTTTGGACCAAAAAGTGACCCTTTTGGGTGTCTGTATATGAAACATTATGCAGAACTACTGTTTTAGTTTTTGTCCATAATCCTCCATTTCAGTCCTACCACATGAAACATTATATGCTACAGAAAAAGCAAAAACCACACTGCAGGGGTTGCTCTCCTACATTTGTTGCTACTTGTTAGAGACATCCACTTCATCGGCAACACACATCAACCAAAGACCAATGCAACCAATGCAGAAAAAAAGGTTCAAACTAAAGATATTGATAGTGTTGAAACCGTGTCTAGTATATCCATTGCAAATTATTTAAATTCAAATATATACAGCTTTTACAAAATATGATGAAAGTGAGATGCGAGTCTAGTATTTAGCATTACTCCATCAGATATATCTTGTCATCTTATGTAACAATAGTTTATATATATTATTATTATTATTATTGGCACTGGGCGTTTAGGAACAATGTCCCGACTAATCTCAGAAGTGTACAAGCCCTCGGTAAGGAGTTTCACGCAAGTGCACCTCGAGTAATTTAAGGAGAAAATCACCCAGTCCAATAGTCCTTAAAGATTGTTTGCACCTAATGGAATTAACCTTAAACCTGGGAGAGCGTACCCTCAAACTCAAGGCCTTTACCACTTGAGCCAATCCCTAAAGGTCTATAACAACATTTTATATAAAATTTATGCTATCTAGTGCACTCTATTTCATTTTTATACAAGATTATTCATCAATTCTTGGATCAACTAATTGCTTCAATGATTGATAGGTAATGTCAAGCATAGTAAAATAAGAATGGGATGAAGTTGTATATAATTTTCCTTATCATTCAACAAACCAATTTGGGGGGAGTGAGAGTTGTGCAATATAGGGATTCTTCTATTTTAAGTCATTGGGGAAAAAAAAGGGGGGAATTATGTTGTATTGTGTCCAACTTGTGAGTTCAATTAACATGGCAACCAAACACCTCCAAAATCCCAAATTCCACTATCAGTGTAGTCAATTAAAATTTTTTTTTTTTAAGAAAAGAAACAAAAAAGTGGGATTCAGTGTTGCTTAGATTCCATCATGATGTTGGAGACTTTGTCATGAGGAGGAAGGAATGCCACTAAGATTTCAACTGGAAACAAAGAAGAAAAGAAGATGATTTTATTATTTTAAAGTAGTAAAAGCAAGCCTCTTCTTTTTGATTAATCATAAGCTAACACTCTAAAACATAGATGTAATGACTTTTTAATCATAAACTCATACTCCTAATATAATAATATATTAATACAGCAAAGCAAAAAGACTGATGGAACCTCCCACAGACTCACTCTTTGCAGGAGATTTGGATATATAATTGAGGACAAAAAAATAAATATATATATAACCAAAATCTTCTTCCTTCATATATATTGCCTTACAACTGTTAGCTTTATTCTTACTAAAGGAAAAGGAAAGGAAAACTACTCAAATATGGCCCCCTCTCAGCCTCTTCCCGGCCATCGGATTGGCTGTTCTCAAATCCAGCGGCGCTACATCGAGGTGGCCTGGCTCGCCCACCTTCCACCAACCCTCCTCGCATGGAGAGCGAGGACTTTCTTCACAAAAATATTTATATTTAAAAGTTTTAGTTTCTTTTTGAGTGACACGCGTCCAACGTTAACTAGTGCATGATGTCGTGGTGCTATCTAACAAAATTAATAATGGATTCATGATGACAAAGACCAATTTCATCATCTTTATTAAAACTGCATAGGGTAGAAAGTTCAAGTTCATGAGTAACTTAATTTTGAAGCAAACCTCGTGGTCTATTTGTATATTTAATCCTTTAAGCTTCATTTGGAACTTGGACTCAATTGATGATCAATTTAGTTGAGTTTAATATTTAAATATTTAATTTTTAAATTAATAAACTCATTTTAATTCAAAATCTCTTTATACGTTAGACTCACAACATTTTTTAACTCAACAACTCTTTACATACTGGACCCATAACTTTTTTCAACTTCTCATAGATACATCTAAACTCATCTTAGGTGGGCCTGATAAAATTCACTCTACCATTTCAACTCATTACTATTTATAAAAATAGAAAGTCTATTTGCAGTCCCTAATTGGGGATTGCATGTGCAGACTCTTTATTAAAGAATAAAAAATATCATTTTAAGAAAGATATTTTAATAATTTAAAAAAAATTTAAACATAAAATTGCCTATCCTACATTACAGGCTCCAGATGCAAACTGTACATAGCATTGCTTTTATAAAAAAACTCAACTCATTTTAATTTAGATCAACATCCAAATAGGGTTTAAATAAATTTGAAAAAAAATGAGATTTTCTCGTTTATTTGTTATATAATATTTAGTATTATCTGTATTTACAATTTTACGTATCAAATTAATTTTATCAATTTTTTAATTCGAGTTTTAAATTTTATAATTTTCAACGTATCAATAATCGACACATCGCATATATTATTATATAAGTAAAATTTGTAAATACAAATAGCATTTAATTCCATGTCATATTTAGTCTTTAAAACACCTTGAAACTCAAATAGACAAATTTAATTTTATATGCACACTTAATTTGTTGGAGCATAAATTAATGAAGGCTCGGTTATGTTCGTTGAATTCATGCAGAACAATAAATGATAGATTATTCATCCAAAATGAAAAATGTCATAAATTCATTCGGGTTTATCATTTATGCATTACATTAAATAATAAAAATTATAAATTCTGTTATATACAGTTATTTTTATATATTTTTTACATGTTCTATTGATATGATTTATCAAACCAGTTATTATTAATAAAACGGGCAGTCCATCAAAAAACTCACACAAAAAATAGAAGTTGTTGGGTTGGGAAAATCAGTGTCCCTTTGTCTGGGTGCCATAAAACAAGGGGGTTTTCATGACCTCAATTTTGGTGTTAAGCCAATTGGAAACTTGGAGTTGGAGGATGGCATGCAGTTTGGAACTAAAACAAGATCTTATAAAATCTTCCTTCACATTATTTATAGGAGCATCAACCATGTACCTTTTAGAGTCATACACTTACCTTTATAAATTAATATGGGTCACATCTCTCACCTAACATATTAATTAATATTCAGATGGATTATAAAATTTCACGAAAAACGTCTGTCATTTCATGCATGTCCTATTCTTTTCTTTTCTTTTCTTCTCTTAGTAATAAAGGATATCTCAAGAGCAATATTTTTGTTATTTTAAAATTATATTTTCTTCTTTTATACTTGTTACTGGAGTTTTGCTATATACAAGTCAAGTTGTGTACTAATCTACGTATCAATACTGATTCCTTCATATTTAAAATTTAAATTAGCACTGTTTTTAATAAAATCTACTTTTTTAATAATCACATTAGATTGGTACATATATTAGTGCACAATTATGCTTGCAACTAGATTTTTTCTTGTTATTATGATACTTATCAAGCAACAAAAATAAAGGATGAAAAATCACACCTTTATATATTGAGAAGAAAAGGACTATTCATTTCATTCTTACTTACCTACAATTGACTATATGACACATTTTAATTGATTTTATATGTTTATAGAAAATCATGCTATGTCTCTTGACTTTGTCTCCTTAATTTGATTGTTTGTGTATTTTATTTTATTTTTTTATATTTTTTTATTTAATAATTAAGGAAGTGGTTATTAATATAGTGGTTTTTTTAAAAAAATATTTAAACAGGTTAAAAAAATATTTAAAAAATAGAAATAAAATAAATAAAACTACAATTTGGGCACACCAAGTGACCCCAGCATTTCCCCTTAACGTGGCCTTGCCACGTGGTAGCCACATAAGCCATTATTAAAAAATAATAAATAAATAAAGAAAATGTTAAAACACAAAATTAATTTCGAGATTCCTCATTATTCGTCTCTTATCCTCTTTACTTTTTGTTTGGATTGCGAGAAATTTCAGAAATAAAAAACCCCTATCTTCTCAATCTCTTTAAGATAAGTTTGGAAGGTAAGTTAAGAATTCTTAATTTAAGATAAAAATTAAAAGTTAAATAAATATTATTTTTTAATATTATTATTATTATAAAATTTTAGAAAACTTAAATTAGAATTTTAAAAAAATAAATTATTTATTATATTTTATATAAAAAAAATTAGAATATAACAATCACTTATATGGCCGCCACGTGGCAAAGCCGCACCGTAGCAACGTCCTTCATATTATCTACAGCGAGATTCTAAAAAATATAATTTTTTAACCAAAAAAAAAAAAGCATAGATAATGTTGCCCATTAAATTTTTTTTTTTTAAAAAATTAAATTTAAAATTAAATTAAAAAAAAAAAGAGAGAGAGAGAGAGAGAGAGAGAGAGAGAGACGGTACAAATAGGGGTACAATGCGTGCATACGGATCGAAGAATAGCGGGAATCGTGGGGAAGAGAGAGAGAGATCTGATCACTTCGCCAATCCCAAAGCAAACCTACTACTTGTTAAAGTTAAACAGATGCTGTCTTTCTCGGTAAACTCGAAAAACTTTAAATAAATATATAAATAAAGCCTTTTTTATTGGCCACCCAAAATCAAGAATAAAAGAATAAACGAAAGAAAATGGGTAAATGCGTTATAGCTGGCTACGTTCCCCCCCACCCCATATGATGTGGCCTTCCCTGCCCTTCCCTTCTCTTATCCTCTATTTCTTCACAGCTATAAAGCAGACAGCAATGGCTTTCTTTCCTAAAATGCCCTCCTCTTCCATATTTTATTCTCCACGATAAACTCACCATTCCCCCCTATAATAATATATGATTAAATCCTTTAATATCTTTAAAAATAATAAATTATCTTTACTTTTTAAGTTAATATTAAATATAAAATATTTTAAAAAGAAAAACATACTATTACGAACTAGAGAAATTGAGATACCCCAAATTAACCATACAATATATTTAATAGAAGCAACAATGAAACATACTTAAAAGCTTATTTGGGGTTGTATTAAGGGTTTTAAAAAGTATTTAAATATTTATAAAAGCTCTTTAATACAAAAATTAGGTCGTTAAGGTGCCATATATTAAAACACTTTTAATCTCAAATAAGTTAAAAAGTACGTTTTAGGAATACTACTTTTTTAATCTCAAAAAAATTTTGATACTTTTTCTCAACCGTGTTTTCTCAGATAATGTGAATGTAATTCAAATTTTAAAAAAATTGTTAATAGATGAAAAATATCAATACAACTTTAAGATAATTACAACTTTCAAACTTTAATGGATATAATCATAATTTTTAAAAATTCAAATAATCGTCATTTCTACCTCAGAATGTATTTTTTTAAGTTGTTTCCAAACAAACATAAAATATTTGAAAGTACTTTAAATATACGGTTACCAAACAATAAATAACTTTTTAATAGTAGAACTTATTATTTAAATTATAAGTTATAAGTTCTAAAATTATAAATTATATTTATCATCGCAATTCCAAACATGAATTTATTATGCCGATAAATACTTTTATTAGGAAGTTGGATCAGTTGATTTTAAGTTAAGTCTAACATTTAAATGCTAAATTCAAAACTTATTTACATGTGATATCTACAATCTTTTTCAACTCAACACTTTCAGATACGTTGGACTAATAATTTTTTATTTTATTTTTCATAAATTCATCTTAAATGAATTTTATAAAATTCACGCTATATTTTTAATTTACTACTATTTATAAAAAAAATTAAACTTATTTTAACTCAATTCACCCTTCAGACTTACGATAGATTATCTCTTGTTGTTTTTTTTCTTGAGAAAAAAAAAAATAAAAATAAAAGTTTAGCATTCAGTGCCATGACTTACTAGCTGTCTGGGTTTGACCCATCAATTAATATACCTACTTGGCTTCCCATTAGCATTTAGCATGTGCTACTTGAATGTTGTCGTAACAACTGTCGTCCTTGTCCGTTACGGAAGGCGGTACCTCTGAAATCTTGTTTTCCACGTGTCCATATATATATATATTATTTTAGTCTGAAATCGGTGCTGTTGGGAAATAATTTAGGAGAGAGAAATATGAAACATATAAGAAAATATACCACGTTGAACCCAAATTTGGACGGTCACATTTGGATGGTCAACTTTGATTAAAAAGTTAAAAAGATTAAAAAAAAAATTATACAAAAATAAATATGTAAAGTAATATGATTTTATATAATCCATAAAATCTAGTTTCAGATAAAAGTAATTTTATAATTTAACATATCACATTAATATAAATTTACTTTATATAATTCATCTGTGAATAAAATATTTCTCCAAGAATAATAACCCAAATTACACTACTTCTCCTGAGTATCTTTAGTTCAAAAGTAATAGTACTGCTTTTTTGCTATTTTCATTCACATCACTTGTGAATAAAATTTAATTAATTAAAAAAAATTTCCGTATTTTGATTAATTTTTTATGTCAATTATTAAAATTAATTAACTATTTGAAATAGATTATATCAATGAATATGATTGAAATTTAAAAATATATATATTAAAATTAAGAGGGAATTGACCTCAATTATTTATATACTTTCATGCTGACTTTTTACAAAAATAAAAAGAGTTTTGGGATTGCAATTATCTTGTGACTAAAGCTTTTAGAAAATTATTAGACTTTTTTCCCTTTTTTAATTTATTTAACAAATATAAAAAAGTAAAAAATTTGTTTTTTTTTCAATTGTGAGATATATTTGTGAAAAAAAATAAGGTTATTTTCGTACATTGATGAAAAAGAAAGTGAAAAATCGAAGTTATATAGTCTTCGAAACTTTAATTAACTTAACCTTATTCTATTCTCGAATTTCAATGCTTTAAGTTTATGTATTATTTAAATTGGTTCACATGATAGTACTTTGCAGATAAGTTCTTTATTTTTTTAATCTTAAGTCTAATCTTTTTTATAGTATTATTATGGTCTGGCGAATCACATAAAATTACATCAATTTATAAATTTATTTATTAGGAAATCTTTAAAATATTTCGAGAATTTTATAAAGAAAACATAAACTTCTCAATTGTACTTGGAATAAATACTATCCAATATTTAAAAATAATAAAAAAAATGAGATATTATATTTGGTTATTATTATTTAATTATTTTACAGGTGAAAAGAAAGTGGTCCATCCGTCTATGGCTGTTTGTTTTATATCCTAATTTATGTTTATTCCCTAAATAATAAACTGAACGTGTGAATAATTTATATTTAAATAAGATATTCGTTTGAGCTGCAGTACCTAAAGACCAACCTCAATTATTCAAATGCAGGAACCCTCCGCGACTGTTCGCTATCACGTGACCCATAAGTTAATTTACCAACCATATCAGCCATGCCGATTTTAGACCGTTATTTTACATGGACAATGCAACACGGCCGCAGTTCTTGTCGCTGACTGATCCTTAGTTCCTTTTTTTTTTTTGTAAATATTTTAAATATATATAATTTTTTTAATGATAATTTTTTTAAATATTTTTAAAAAATTAAAATATATTGAGTTTGAATTCAAGAACAAATTAAAGGGCTGACTAGCATTTTCTATTTTATATTCCATGAGCTGACTTTAAATATTGCGTTTAGATAATAAAGTGATTTTAGATATTCTGTAAAGAAAAATTTTATACACCATACCATCATTCCATTTGCATCTCACTAAATAAGATGTGGCACATTTATTACTATTGAATTATCATTTATTACATGATTCTTTATCATCAAATGATAATAAATACGTCACATCATTTATAATATGATGCAAGTGAGATAGCGGTATGGTGTATAGCATTTCTCTTCTATAAATAGTAATAAAAAAATAATTATAAAATATAAATTGTATACATCACACTATCATCACTCTCATCATATTATATAAAATGTTAGATATTTATCAAAATTAAAATATTAATAAATAATAAACATAAATTACTTTTATTTTTTAAAAATCATAAAAATTATTTTTAAAATAATAATAATAAATATTATCAAAACACTCCACTTGCCTCATGTCCTGCAAGGATTAGATGGAAGAGAGGGTAAATGTGTAAATAAGAGATTTGCTCACACTCCACTTCCCAAATGGGCCTCTTATAGTATTAGCATTGGCTTTACATCTTTAAATTTTAATGAATTTATTTAAAATAAACTTATATTGGATTCATCAAATGGGGTATTTGAAAAGTTTTAAGCTAGAGTAATTGTTGTTCTTCCTTCAAATTAGAAGGTCTACTATTCTACATTCAAACTAATATTTTATTCTAATTTTAATAGGCAATGGTTTTATTTTATTTTATTCTAAATTAGTTGGGAATCAATTATTTAAGTATTAAATTAAATTATTAATGTCCATATGGTTAGTATAATTACAAAATATGAAGAAAAAAAATTAAAAAAATAATATTATTTTATTATTTTTATAAATATAATGACTAATCTAATGTGAAATTATAGATATGAAGGTTTTAAATTTATGAAAAATTGATACTTTTTATTAAATTTTAAAGATAAATTTGATGAGTCCAATGCTAATGCTATTAGTGATCGTGCAAGGATTAGTTGGAACAGAGGGTAAATGTGTAAATAAGAGATTTGCTCCCTCCGGGCTGGTCCGGAAGTTGCAACCCGCACGTGTGTCTCCTTGGCGCGAGACTCGAGCACGTGATGGAGTCTACTTTGCACATGCTGGACTGTTGGAGAAGATAAAAACAGGATTTAAGAAAAAATAAAAAAGAAAAGGAAGAAAAAGAAGGATGGGATGGGTGTTCGCTTACAGCTGTCCCCATGTAACGGTTACTGATCCGAAAGTACGATTCTCCATGAATGCAAAATCTTTACCTTTTTTTTTCTTTTGACTTTTTTTTTTTTTTTTTCATTTTTTTCCCTTCGAATCAATTACTCACATTTCTTCGTTATTGTCGTAACGAAAATTAACAACAGAAAGATTTGGGTTCTCCAAAGTTTTTCTTGACTGAATTTACGGGTAAAGTGAAAAGAGATATTTTTACGATATTTATTAAATATTTAATAATTTGTTTTTAACAAAAATATTTACTATTCTTTTATACGATCTAATCTATGTCTATCTCCTTCCTATTATAGATTCTTAAAATTCGGTTAATAATTCTAAATAATCAAAATTTAAGTTCTTGTATATTTTACTTTGATAAAATATTTATATAAATTTTATAAATCAAATCTTATTATTTAAATAATGTCAATAATATATTTTACACACGATTTAATAATATAATAAGAGTAATATTAAATACAAGTTTCAAATAGATAAACTTCGGACAAGTTCTTTATAAAAATGGGTTCCATTAATAAATAATATTTGTTTTGTGGAGTTTATTTTTTTTACAAGAACTTATATGTGACTTGTTTATTTTAAATTGGTACAAATCATTTATCATATAATAATTCTATTTACAATATGATTTTGTAAATCATTTTTTTAGTACAAATATTTGATACTCTTATGTTATTATAAGGTATTAAAAATGCATAATTCTAAATAATAATTATGCATATAATGGATATCAAGATGATAAGTTCGCATGGAAAATGTTTGGGTTGTTTGTTAGAACTTAGATTATCTCTTCTTTGACGTCAACCGTTGGATAAGAATTGATCAGTGCGTGCAGGTATAAGAATGACAATCCTCTCACCAAAATCGTCAAAGTGACAATGTCCATTACTTGGAGTTTGTAAAACTAGCAAGTGGTATTCGTTCAACGATCAAGACAGGTTACTTACCGAATAAACGATAAGGACATGTTGATGATAATGTTAAACAAATAATTAAGAATACTACAGTAGTTTACGAGTACAGTATACTTTATGTTCAAGACAACATGTTCCATTCTTTATCTTTTATTTAACTTTTCACGCAAAGAAAGAGCTATATCTAAAACTAATTATTGACTACTCAGTTACATTTTTAATTTTTCATAAAAATGTTAAACTCATCTTAATCTATTTTATACATTTTAATCTTAAAATTAAATATGTCTCAACTTAAAAAAGTTAATATGATCCATAAAATATTATTATTTGTAATTTAACTCAACTTATCTCAATATTTAAAAATAATATGTCAAGAGTGATAACCTGATGACATATGATCTAATTTTTTAAATTAAAAAAAAACAGAAATTAGAGAATCCTAAGGGAAATAAAAGGGTTACTAAATTGGGATTAAAACTGTTTTATCGGCAATCAAGTAAAATTTGAAAAGTGTGGAGGAAGCTTTTAAGCTGGGTAGAAACTAGGAAAGTGTCCCATTGTCATTGTCATGAGAGGAGGCTGGAGCGTGCGGATTGGATGACTGGTTCCGTACAGGAAAAGCTTAGAAGGAGAGGCGGTTTTTGGCTGTTGGGAAAAGGAATGGGTGACCGACGAATGTCGGTGTCGGTGGGAAGAAGAGACCGTTAAAGAGGGAGCTGGTGGTGGACCTGGTGGTGGCAGGTTTACAGGCTGGCTTAGTTGTGACAGAGCAAAGTAGTAATAATTCCCTCCGCCCCTTCCTCATTTTGCGACCGCTCTTGTCGTTTTGTTATCTTCTGCTTTTTCGTGTGGCCGTTTTTTGCGTTTAATTTTATTGACGTAGGAATTCCGTTCAGATTCGTTTCAATTTTTAAATATATATATATATATATATATACTTGTCAGTTGATAAGCTGAAAAAAGAAAGAAATCCCACACAGAACAGGACACGATAATGCTCTACAGCCTGGCTACTTCAGTCAAACCCAAAAATCAAATACCTTACGCCAACTGTTTTCATCTCTATCTACTAATAAATATCATCAATTTATTTTTCTTTTTAATATTTTATATCCCCACCTCCTTCTTTTGTCACTCTATTTATTGAAAAATTTTATTATGCATAATTAAAATCACGTATTAATTTTAATATTAATATTAATATTTTTATATTTATAATTTAAATTAATATTATTTTTAATAAAATAAATTTTTTGACTAATCACATTAAATAAATATATATTAATGTGTAGTTGTATTTACAATTAAATTTTTTCTTTTGTTGAGTACCTTTTTATTTAGTTTAGATTATTATTATCCTCCATAATTCTTAAATTTCACAGAATATTATCTGAAAATAAAATAATATTATAAAACTGAGACGATAACTTGTACGTGGTTTTATCTCGGAGGCGTTACGAATAATCATAAAGTCTGACGTGCCAAGATATTCGTTGAGATGAAATTTTCAATTTTTTTATAATATAATGGTGGATAGAAATAAAAAGATGAGTAATGATATATTTGTAATGTAATTATATATTAAATTGAATATATTTATATAAAGTACGATAATATTTTTATTAATTCTTTTATTAAATTCTTTCTTATTTAATATAAATTATAATTGTTTATATATAATTTTTTGATGGGATAATTGTATCATTTTCTTAAAAAGATAAATAGAGTGCCTGTTGGCAGACGCTCCCTCGTATCAAAGGGATAGGGAGCGTCCAATTTTGTGGAAGAAAATTATAAGAGAGAGTGAGTTATTATATGTGTAAATCAGTGCAACTCAGAGGTTTTGACGCGTGTCCGTTATCCAGCTGTAACGCAGAGTCCTTAAAACCGATTACCTGGTAGAAGCGGTACCGAATGCTCTTAACGCCTTGTTCTTCACTTCCCCAATGTTTACCTGCTCAACCCGTCACCCCTGTCTCCCCTCTCATTTATATATCCCCTCCTCTCCTTTCTCTACCATTTAAATCCGCACTCCAACAAACCCATTTTCGAATAACCTTAAGAAATCGAAACTAGAGAGAGCGAGAGAAACCAGCCATGGCGATTTGTAAAAACGAAATGGATCGGATCAAGGGTCCCTGGAGCGCCGAGGAAGACGAAGCTCTACAAAGGCTGGTCCGGAAACATGGCCCCCGGAACTGGTCGCTGATAAGTAAGTCCATTCCCGGCCGCTCCGGGAAGTCGTGCCGCCTCAGGTGGTGCAACCAGCTTTCCCCGCAGGTGGAGCACAGGCCGTTCTCCCCCGAGGAGGACGACACCATAGTTCGGGCCCACGCTCGTTTCGGGAACAAGTGGGCCACCATCGCCCGCTTACTGTCGGGTCGGACCGACAACGCCATCAAGAACCACTGGAACTCCACGCTCAAGCGCAAGTGCTCCACGTCGGGAACCGAAGAAGGCTGTGGGTACGATGGTAATTTGACTCAGCAGGAGCAGCCGTTGAAGAGATCGGTGAGTGCGGGTTCGGGTTTGCCCGTCCCCACCGGGCTTTACGCGAACCCGAGTAGTCCATCCGGATCCGATGTGAGCGATTATTCCAGCGTTCCTGTTTTTCCACCGTCGTCTCATGTATTCCGGCCCGTTGCAAGGACCGGCGGTGTCGTACCTCCCATGGAAACGACGTCGTCGACAGCTAATATTGACCCCCCGACGTCGCTGTCCCTGTCCCTGCCGGGTGTCGCCGATTCTTGCGGCGAGGCCTCGAACCAGGCTTCCACCGAGTCAGCGTCTCAAGCAGCAAACGTAACGACAATACCTTTATTCCCGGCACCGGCGACGAACCCGATACCGGCGGCGGAGATGATCCCGGAGGAGGATCGGAGCATTGGGTTGATGCCATTGAGTGCGGAGCTAATGGGGGTAATACAGGAGATGATAAGGAGGGAGGTGAGGAGCTATATGCTGGAGCAGAGTGGTGGGTTGTGTATGGGTGTGAGGGATGATGATGTGTTTAGGAATCTTGCTATGAAGAGAATCGGGATCGGCAGGATCGAGTAGTATTCTTAGGTGGTGGGAATATCGGATAAAATGGGGGAAAGAAAACTGGGCCTTTGTTTTCTTCTTTTCTCTGGTGTTTAGGAAATAAGTTTGGGCATTGTACAGAGAGATGTCAACGAGAGAGAGAGAGAGAGAGAGAGAGAGAAGCTGAATCCAAGCGGAAGAAATCTGGAAAGAAAAAAAAGAAAAACTGGAACTTTGATCTTTCTAGGGTGGTCGTCTTGGCCTCAGGTTTAGGAAACATAAAAAAAAAAATGCCATCGGAAAAGAGAAAAAAATGAAAAAAAAAAGGTATTTAATTTCTCCTATTGCTCATTTCTTGAGTCGATCATTTTTCAGTTCATTTTTGTTATTGTTTTTACCAATGTGTTTGAACTTCAAAATCTGAATCCGACGCTAGAAACCTAGAAATTGCTCCATATTTGAAAGAAAACTGGAGCACGACAGTGAGTTGACTGGGAGTAAAGCATAAATGGCGACCAAAAGGACAGATAAGGTCCGATATACAATTCTACCCAATATTACCTGGGGCAAACTAAAAGACATCAACCCACTTGCCCACAATCAACTGCTTCTGTCTGTTTGCAACTTGAGTCTTGACACTTTTCTTCTTCTCTTTGGTTATTTTCTTAACGAATAGAAAATTTTCATGGTTTTGGCCTTCTGGGTCTCTAATTTAAACGGGGGAGTTATACTGTTGTAATGATAGTCATTTTGGTTGTGGCTCTATTGTATGAAAGTGATGGTACGTAGCTAACCCCTCGAATCCTATACATACAGTAACAAACATACAATACAATACATAAATTTTCACACGTTTGATAATAGTGACCTGCGAATATGTCCCTTTTGTATTTTAGCTACATTCTTATCCAGATGTGGGTTTTTATTTTATTTTTTTATTTCACACCTCTCTCGAGTCTCATATTATTATGAAAAGCAGTTTTTATGGTTGGAGGTGGAAACTAACTGGATAATTATAAGTGGAGGTTTGTTGGGAGTTGAGAATAAATACGTATGGTGTTGGCAGTTGGAAAAAGGAAAGACATATTTTAGACGAATTATTAAATCTCATGTCATTAAAAATTAGAGTCTATCTTCATACAATTTGCATGACATGTTATAGTATGTTAGGATATGAGTACCACATTATTCATAGAGAAAGTGTTGCAAATACAAAGAGATTATATAAAAAATAATTTTATAAACTGATATAATTTTTATGTGATCCGGATTTATTTTGAACTTTACAATAATATGAGTTAAAACGAAATCGAGAACCACATTTTCTAATTACTCTAGAAAAAGAAGATAAGAAGGTGTGAAAGCAGAATTGAAATCTAATTTTGGGATTGACCAAAGTGAAGCATCCCTGCTCAGCCATGGAAAAATAAAGGGAGAAGGATTTAAGTTATGTGGGGTAAGAAATCCCAATCCCAGAAAACATTGAAAGAAAATTCCAACTCTATATTTGTCCAGAGAATAACGTGAAAAAAGAAACTGCAACTTGACCTAAAAGTCAAGCAAAAATTGTCTTTGCTACAGAGTGAAAACATGCAAAGGTTCCAAAAGCCTCTCAACATCATGCTTCATTGGAGATTGAGAATGCAACATGTGTTAGATCGAGAAGGTTGATCTTGTTGTTCTGGTAAGCACTAGAAATATATATTTATATAGATATAAATTCTTAATTTCTAAAGCACTGAGTGACAAAAGAAATAATTCACCTACCCCAATTTGATGGAGGATGCTACTTAGGCTATGACCATTTCTTGTCGCCTTAGTGCGCATATCAAGTCTTCTGGGTCCTTGGCAAGGGACGACAATTATTATACAAATGGTGACGCAATTTGCAGACACAAAACAAAAGCTCTGCAAGCTGTAATGCCAATAGATGCAAGTAATTTTTGCATGACTCACTCACTCATTTCAGATTATAACCGAAGGATCAAACTCGTGGCCAGGTCATAACCCACTAGTCATGCACTTCGGCGCTTTCAATGATTCCAAATAATTAGCTCCATTTCATTCTTGTTTGACAAATGAAATTTGCTGTCGTAAAGTGCACAAGCGCTGCATAATCATTTTGGAAAAAAAAATTGAGTAAATATTGGATACATGAAAAAAAAAAACTAATTTTTTAATAGTAGACTCAACTTTTTTCCAAAAAATTATACGCGCACTCCACAACTGTACCTAACATTACTCGATATACATCATACATGTCTCATAACAGGATATAAAGAACACACGTCTGTCATTCAACAGATGACCAACCTAAGTTTTTAGTTCAACTATCAATGTGTCCATTATGCTCAAACCCATTGTTAGTTGGGATAAAAGCATAAATAAAAAGTTAAAACTATTGCTATCATTAAAACTAGGTTTTAAATATGTGGTTGATAATTTTAATTTTGTTTTTATATGGCTTTCAATTTGAATTAACATGGGTTTATTTTGGAAGGAATAATTGACACTCTGGGATCCAATTGCACTTAATTAAAGTTTTTATGCATTAAAAAAAATAAAAAATGAGGCGATCATTCATAAGAAACAAATTGGAATTTTAGTCAAATAACTACCACAATGAAAATATGTTTAGTGTTTACTAGCTATACGTTGTCATGGATGACCCATGTAATAATATTAATGGGCCGAATCTATGTAATGTCATATTTCAATTGTTTTGGAAAGCCGTGTCCAGATAAACTAATTTTGAAGCCTGTCTAGCTCAGTTGTGGATTTGAGATTTGTCCACTTCTTATTGGGCCTGTGTCTCGGACTGAAGATGATTTTTAACACCATTAGACTGGGGACCTAAATATCATTGTCAGCTGGGTCGCGGCCGTTCCTTTGCTAAACTGGGCTTAATTGGGCCAGGTAGATATCAATGTCAACTGGGCCGAGGTTATTTGTTCTAAATAACCCCACGTGTCAGTCCTCCGATGAAGAACTGTGGCAAATAGATATGGTGGTGGTGATATCATCACCGCCTTCCTTGCTCTGCCCATTTCTCCGACAAGTCCGAAACTCCCGAACTTTCGTTTGCACCTCGATCAGATCATCCTCATCATCTTCGTCACCCATGGAGGAACACCCAAAGCGCGTGGTGGTTTGCGGCGGTGGAGTCATCGGTGTTTGCACAGCTTATTTCTTAGCCAAGAAGGGTGCGTGCGTTACACTCGTCGAGAAGTCCTCCGTGGCCTGCGCCGCCTCCGGGAAAGCCGGTGGTTTCCTCGCGCTCGACTGGTGCGACGGTGGGCCCGTCTCAGCCCTGGCCCGGGCCAGCTTCGATCTCCACCGTTCGCTTGCTCAGGAACTCGACGGGCAACAGTCCTACGGCTACAGACCCCTCACCACTCTCAGTGTCTCCATTACCGAATCACCGGACCCGCCATCAGGTTCCAAATCCTCCGGTAACTCCAATATAGTTCCAGGTTGGATCGATGGGCGAATTCGGAGCTCCAGAACCATCGGGACCCTCGAGACCACGGCGCAAGTTCATCCCCACCTCTTTACTCGGGCCCTGATTACCAAAGCCGTCGAGAGTCACGGCGTAGAGGTGGTGATCGGGAAATTGGAGAGCGTGGAGGTGGAGGGAGGCCGAGTCAGATCGGTCGTGCTCGAAGGTGGCCGGGTGATTGACTCGGATGCTGTGGTATTGGCACTTGGGCCTTGGTCTTGTAAATTGGAGCTTTTTGTCGTCACTGTTTAGAGTGTACGGTCTCAAAGCTCATAGCATTGTGTTGGAGCCGAAAGAGACCGATGCTATAACCCCGCATGCGCTTTTCCTCAGCTACCATCCGTCTCAAGGGGGAAAACCCTTGGACCCCGAAGTGTACCCTCGTCCCACAGGTATATTCTTCGCTCCATAAATTCGACATTTCTAATCATTATGCATCAATTTGGACAATGCCAGCTCCAGTTCAAGAATTGAAATGTTGAACTGATGACCAAAAAGAGTGTTCTAAGGCCCGAGTTTGGGGTTGTAATGGATTCTCAGGGGAGGTGTACGTATGTGGGATGTCGGCCGAGGCAGAGGTGCCAGATGATCCGGAGCAGATCGCCGGCAACCCTGAATCGATACAGATGCTTAAGAGGGTGGCTAGGACGGTGTCGAGCCATTTGGGTGAAGGAGAGGCGCAAGTGAAGGCAGAGCAAGCGTGTTTCTTGCCTTGTACCGATGATGGTGTGCCTGTGATCGGGGAGATTCCTGGAATTCAAAGGTGTTATGTGGCAACTGGGCATAGTTGCTGGGGTATTTTGAACGGCCCAGCCACTGGAGCTGCCATGGCCGAGCTTGTGTTGGATGGGCATGCTAGCATTGTTGATCTTTCTCGGTTTAGTCCTGCTAGATTTGTTGGGGGTAAGAAAGCTTTGGTTTAATTTTTTGGTACAAATGAAGATCAAGACTTTATGGACGATGCTGTTGTAATAATTGTTGCTAAATAAAAGCTTAAGATTTTGTTTCTACGGTTCTACCAACTGCTGCTACAACATTGCCTATTCTGGGTGGCTTCCAATTTTGAATAGCTACCCACAGCAGATGCACTGAACTCCTTTGCCACGGTTCTGCAATGAAAAAAACCTTCACCCCAAATCTGATACACGGCAATTTAAGTGGGTATATGTAAAATTTGGAAGAATGTCGGTATGGATATCCCTCATTCAACATTCCAATACTGGGCCTGTCTCAACTAATGCTCAGTTACTGTCCTAAGCCCATAGCTCCTTGGGTTGCATAACCAACAAAGGTCAGCTTGTTCGCATTCAGCTCTGTTGGGCCTCATCATTTAAGCCTAAATTCGAGGTTGGCCCACGGAGACCATGACAAGAGAGCCGAATGCAGTTTGATTGACCCAAAGACAAGACAAGTTTGTTTGGGTCTTGGTACAGACGCTTAAGCCAGGAACACGGACTCGTGCACCCATGTGGCCGTATCACAAGAATAGCTTTTAGGGCAATACCATTCATTCAGAGCCTTTGACACAAAACGTCAATGAATGTGACATTTTTCTTGTACATAAAATCCACATTTGAGTGCTGCTAAAAAGTCTTTCTCAAAGTACAATGAGCTTTTTACTACTCGTCTCTTACCAACAAGTCTAAGATCTGAAATGCAATAATGTTCTTCCCAAAACCCTTTCAAAACAGAGTTGGGATATATCAATGGCTGCCAAATTTGTAAGGCTTTTTAATCACAGTCAGAGTATCAGATCTCGTTATTATTCCCTATGAACTGGCACTTTGTACCTGGGTGCAAGTGTAGAGGTAATAAAGGGAGTTGTCCTTTATCTTTCATAATCAATTCAATTGTTTCCTAATCCCAATCTGGGGACAGAACTCAAGACAATTCAATGGGAAAAAGACAACCATGGTGTTGACAACTGGGAATTCTTCATCGATTCCTTCCTGCAAAAGCACCGGCTAATGAACCGGTTGAATTATTAATTAACCTCATATTATCTAAGATGTTTGACTGCTTCATGTCTTAGAATTCACGGGGCTGACTCTTTCAATTTTTTGGAGTTCCAGGTTGTAATTTCCTGATCACCTCGATCGATGTTCATCCTTCTTTATTTCCTAGCTTTTTAAAAGATGAATGCTTTATTTATGTCTATCTATTTCTTGGGTCTGGTTTCAGACCCAAAAACACGTTAGTAATTTGGATTAGTGGGCAGCACGTGCAAATACAGATCATGGCTTTAGCTTTTTGACGAGATTCATTCAACTCACTTAATACGAGTATATGCGATGATAAAGGTTTCATGAGCTTGGTATTAAGGTACAGCTTTGAGTAATGACAAAGGAAACGGATGGGATTCCTAAGAGGCCAAGACAGTGGAATGCAATGCTTCTCGACTGATCACCATACATAATTTCCAATTTTGACATCGCAAATTATGCATAATTCTGTGATCGTATTATGGTCGAAATGCATAGACTTTCTAGTTTCGTACCCATGAAGAGAGGGCAAAAGAAACAAGATCCGTTTAGTAGGGGAAAGGAGTGGAGAAGCTGCTAAAGTTCAGGAGTTCAAGCAAAGCCCAGCTATGCATTCTGCAGTTTTCACAGGGGTTTTTACCTAAGTCACGTGCACATGACAGAAATCATATTATTTTCTGGCTGCCTACATTCCACCTCTGTACATTTTATCAATCTAAGGTTTATGCCCTTGATGTGCCATTTTCGTTTTTTCAGGAAATTAGGGAATATTGAACTTAATCCACAAGACTCAAACTAAGAAAGCAGGTTTTATAGAAAATGGAAATCTTTAAAGGATATTCAATCCCTTCTTGGCATTTCAAGTTGACGTGACATCGATACAATATATACCATTCATAAAAAACTGGCAGCAATACCATCACCTAATCAAGATGTCATCTTTGCTGAGATGCTGTCAAAAAATTCCTGATGATCGTTAGCTTTGGTGGATCCAAGCTGACCTTTCCAAAAAGTTTTCTTTTGGTAATCTTACACAAACAGCCATGGCCCAACCTCCACCTCCAACCTCTCCCTATAGCCATTACCATCTTTTCACAGAAAAGAAAAAGTTGACTGCTTTAGAGCTTTTCCAACAGTTTTTTGCTTGGCTTGGAGAAAACAGTGGAACTAAAGAGACCAAGGTTCGGATTGGTTATACAAAATAAAAATACTCATCTCAATTTATTATTACAATTTTTTTAAATCTTTATACAAAATATAATAAACAATTTTACTTTTTCAAATTTCAATATAAAATTAATATTATAAAATTATATTATAACAATATTTTATTTATTACTATTTAAAATATTTCATCTCATCTCATATAACCAAACGGGGCACAAGATAAAAAGGAGCTTTGGTATTCAAAGTGGTGTCATACTTCCCTAAGAAAACCCTAATCTTGATTGGGCATTCCAAGTGAATCGTTCACCAAACAATACATTAGACACTAGATGTTTCAACCTTTGGTGTACTAGTTATAATTTGATATTATAAAAGGGTTCAACTACTTTTATATTGACAAATTATTTTTTAATGTGGCTAGTAAAGCTGCCACAGAAATTTAAAAAAAGGAAAAAGGGAAAAAATTAAAAAAATAATTAGTTGATGATAGATGAGATCATGATGCATTCCCATGTGTAAGGCCGGTTAGCTCTGGTGTCTAGAAGACTAAAAATTTAAACCACAATCAAAGATGGGTTATTGCCAGTAAATCTAAAGGCAAATCTACTGCCTGCATTTGGAATTTGCATAAAAAGTCCAAAATGAGATATGGTGTTCCTCATGGTCATGTCCACCGTCACAATATGACAACTTGGAGAAGAATCATAGCACCATCTAAGTGCATTTTGATACTGTTGAGGTCTTCAATTAATAAAAGTAGTTAACCACCACAAAGAAATAACTCTGCAATGTTTTCAAGTCTTCTCTGCTTATTACTGGGCCATGGTTATATTAATTCTGAAAACTCAAACTTTCTACAGTGCGTTTCGGTTTTCCCTATTATCTCTTCTGCAGGTAAGGCAGACATAATTAATTCCTACTAGTCAAATCTGGAACGGTAGAGCATTGAATGAAGACCAAATATCTCATCAATTCCATTAATGATTCTGTAATGAGATAACATTAGGACCCTCTTTTGCCTCCCACAATAATTCTGATTCAAAGGTAGTTGGTTTCTCCTGTTTCCCCCTTTTGTAATTGAGCATTTGTGACAGTTGGTTTATTCTGCAATTTCTTTTTGTTCTTTAATTCTTGAAATCACTCAGACAATCAATAAAACTTCACAGAATTTTGTTTCCTGTTGCATGTTGTATACGGTTTATAGAAAAAGGAAGAAGACAAGACATAAAATATAGAGAAAAGGTTAAAGTAGCACTTGTAGCATTTTCACCTGTAGGGTCATTCTTCAGTGTAACTGCTGTTCATCAAGTGGGTAGAAAGAAAATTTACTGTTAGCATTATAATAATGATGAGAACAATAATTTACAGAAGGCTAGGAAAAGTCAATCTGAGAGGGAGTTTCTGAGACTTTCAACTCCACCTAGGTGTCTTGTAGCAAAGATGCTATTCGTGTACGATAATTCTTCTTCTAAGTAAAATGGGCGAACAAGACGGAGAAGGAGAGGAACAAGACATTTGTGACAGCAATTAATCATTTCAAGTAAAGCCTTAATTAATAGCTGCAGAGCTGCGCAGAGCGCATATTGGTACCAAATTTGGTTTGGTGAGCTGTGTATTTCTGCACCCATTCTCATTTTTTATAACAGCCTTCAATCACATGGCCCCTGCTTCATCATAAATCTCAGTTACTTCTCTCTCTCTCTCTCTCTCTCTCTCTCTCTCTCCCGAGTGAAGATGTGGAATCAGGGTGTAAAATCATGAGCTCAGAGAGTAGTTTTCTTCTCCATTTATGGTGGAGAATTCTTTCACTAACTTTACTTTTAGTTCATTCTTCTGGACTTGATACAGATGGTATTCTCTTGCTTTCTTTCAAGTACTCTATTCTCAGCGACCCTCTTAACGTGCTAGAGAGCTGGACAAACAAAGACGAGTCGCCATGTTCATGGAAAGGAGTTACATGTGCAGCTCCAGGCTTAGCTGCCGATACTCAGTATGCTCCAGTGATTGCCTTAGCTCTACCAAATTCGCAGCTTCTCGGTTCGATCCCTGCCAATCTGGGCATGATTGAACACCTCCAAAATCTCAACCTTTCCAACAATTCTCTCAATGGGTCCCTTCCTTCTTCGCTCTTCAACTCAACTCAGCTTCAGTTTCTTGATTTGTCAAACAACTTGATCTCTGGGGAGCTACCAGCGACAATAGGTCAGCTTAAAAACGTCCAGTTTCTTAACCTCTCTGACAATGCCTTGGCGGGAAATGTACCCAACAACCTTACTACTCTCACAAATCTAACCGTTGTTTCTTTGAAGAACAACTACTTTTCCGGTACTATTCCAAGCGGGTTCGAAGCTGTTCAGGTTTTAGATCTGTCCTCAAATCTGATGAATGGATCTTTACCGTCTGATTTTGGTGGTTCTAGTCTACGTTACTTGAACATCTCCTATAACAGGTTTTCTGGGAATATCACACCAGGGTTTGCCGAGAAAATTCCAGGTAATGCTACTATTGACTTGTCATTCAACAATCTCAATGGAGAAATTCCTGAATCGGTTGTTTTCATGAACCAAGATTCCAAATCATTTTCTGGGAATCCTGATCTGTGTGGAAAACAAACCAAGAATCCGTGTCCTATTCCTTCTTCTCCTTCATCGTCTCCGCTTAATGACTCTGCTCCTACTTCTCCTCCTGCAATTGCTGCCATTCCAAAGACTATGAATTCAACCAAAGAAAACTTTACACCCGGATCACCAACTGGATCGTCTCAGCATGGAAGTCAAAACGGGCTGAGACCAGCAACGATCATAGGAATTGTACTCGGAGATGTTGCAATCATTGCAATTCTCGCTTTGATTTTCCTGTACATGTACCGACTAAAGAAGAAAAAGAAGAGCGCCGAGAACACAGCGAAGCAAGAAGCTAACACAGCTACGGATAACATGTCATCATCGTCCTCCGAGTCAAGAGGGTTCACGAGGTGGTCATGCTTGCGAAAGACAGCGGAAGAGGAAGATGGCTCAGAGGCAACTAGCTCTGATGATGGGGAACTAGGAGAACGCCAAGGCGGCCAAAGGGATCAAGAAAATCAACATCATCATCGGCAACAAGAGCAGGAGCAGGGAAAAGGGGGGACGCTGGTGACCTTCGATGGTGGGGAGAAACAACTGGAGCTTGAGACGCTGCTAAAGGCTTCAGCCTATATATTAGGCGCCACCGGTTCGAGCATAATGTACAAGGCAGTGCTCGAAGATGGGACAGCAGTTGCAGTTCGAAGGATCGGCGAGAGCAGCGTGGAGAGGTTCAAAGACTTCGAGAACCAGGTCCGTGTAATAGCTAAGTTGGTGCACCCCAACCTGGTTCGCATTCGTGGCTTCTACTGGGGGGCCGACGAGAAGCTCATCATCTATGACTTCGTTCCCAACGGCAGTCTCGCCAATGCTCGTTACAGTCAGTCTCTCTCTCTCTCTTTCTCTCTGTGGCGCACGTTAACATGCTTTTGTGGTTTTTGCTAGAGTACGCCGTAAAAAGCAGATGTTGACGGTGCAGTAGGCGTAGTTGGACAAAGTTTTTTTTATAGTTTTTAATGCATAGAAAGTCAATACGTTACCATTTCGGACTTGGGAAGTGTGATAGCGATACACGTAGTACTCGCAATTCGGAACACCTAAATGATAGAAAACGTGGGCAGTGTTTATATTTGTGGGTAGTCCATCGTTTCGTCCCTTATTTTAATTTAATTTTAGTGGAAAGGGACCCCACCTTTAGTTTCCCATTTTAATAGAGACATTTTACGAACTTTTTTTTGTGACTACTCAAGTAATTGACGAATGGGACTTGGAATTTCAGGGAAAGTGGGCTCCTCGCCTTGCCATCTACCATGGGAGTTCAGGCACAAGATAGCCAAAGGTGTGGCCCGAGGCCTTGCCTACCTCCACGACAAGAAGCACGTGCATGGAAACTTGAAGCCTAGCAACATCCTCTTGGGCTCCGATATGGAGCCTAGGATTGGGGATTTTGGGCTTGAGAGACTTGTATCCGGTGATACAAGTTATAAAGCAGGAACGTCGGCTCGAATTTTTGGGAGCAAGAGATCCACAACATCGCGTGATAGCTTGCAAGATATTGCAATTGGGCCTAGTCCTAGCCCTAGCCCAAGCTCATTGGGTGTATCACCTTATCAGGCACCAGAGTCACTAAGAAGCCTAAAGCCCAATCCAAAGTGGGATGTGTACTCTTTTGGGGTTATGTTACTTGAGCTACTTACTGGGAAGGTTATAGTTTTAGATGACATGGGCCAAGGGACTGGGCTTATAGTTGAGGATAAAAGTCGGGCTTTGCGGATAGCTGATGCGGCAATCCGATCTGATTTGGAAGGAAAAGAAGAAGCTTTGTTGTCTTACTTCAAGCTAGGATATAATTGTGTCTCTCCAATCCCACACAAGAGACCTTCAATGAAAGAAGTCCTACAAGTTCTTGAGAGAATTCCATCTTCATCTTCTTCATCACACTACTACGGTTCCTAAGAAGATTGTGACACTTTTGTAGAGAGTGGTGTATGTATGATTGATTCATAGGTTGTCAGTCAGTCTCGATGTCGTTTGCATACATCTTGTGGTGAGACACTAAATTCCCTGCTAATTTCAGAGTCGGTCCTTGCCCCTTTTTAGATACAAAGAATTCTTGGATTTATGTTTCTTTTTCTCTTGTACCCTATAGATTTTAGTTACCTGAGTAGATCCTTATCTGGTCCAATGTTAATCAATTAATAAAACTATGGTAAAGGTCTTTGAGATCGTTCAATAATACTAAAAATACTTAAAGTCGTGAATTATTGACTACTTGACTAAATGAGTGAAATATTCAAACTTTGTGCATTTAGGTGTTTCTCTCATTCCCTTATTCCTATACATATCCTTCCTTAGGCTCCGTTTAGATGTTAAATGTATATTGGATTATTTGTAAATAGTAGTGAGAATAGTAATAAATAGTTTGTGAATAATAACAAATAGTAGTTAAGTAGTTTAAAAATATTTAAGAACAATTGTGTTCCCAAACAAATCCTATACTACCACCTCGAAATTATAGTCGTCACCAGTATGTCAATCATGTTTTACAACTTTATATATCAAAGGTTTTCGTATAAGGTTGTTGTTTTATAAGCAACTTATTTTTCTCTTTTTAGGTATTGGGCTATTCAGGGTTGCTACCTGCATTAAACGGACGAATAGTACCCCTACCCATCCTCTGCCCCATTTTGGGCTAGGTGGTAGTTTCCACCCCCGCTCTCGTCCTTGCCACCACCTCCAACAAGACTTCTTCCAGCTGCTGGGTGACGATAGCACATCCTACAGCCCGGCTACCCAAAAAATACTAGAGTTACACAAAATATAGGTAAACTTCCAAATCCATATGGACACAATTCTACACAAAATCAACCCAGACGTAGACAGATGACCCAAATCAAACAAAAAATGCCCTAAATCAAAGCAAAAGATAACGGCACTCACAGCAGACCCATGACCAAGCTATGAGTAATGGCACATGGCAGACCCACAATCATGGATTTTTACCTCACAGCACTGCATACGCCCTTGGGTTTTTTCTCCTCATAACACTATGCTTTGGGAAGATAGTAAACCTAAAAAAAAAAAAAAAAAAGAACGAGAAAAAATAAGAGATTGCTAAGAAGAGGAGGGCGGAGAACAAAAGAGAATAAGGAGAAGGAGATAGAAAATAAACGAAGATTGAGAGACAGACGGGCACAAGAAGAAGAAGAAGAAGAAGAAGAAAGTAAACAAAAAAAAAAGGGAGAAAGAAGAATAGAATTTAGAGAAGAGAACGGTGAAGAACATGAGAGAATAAGGAGGAGATAGAGAAGAAACAAAGAAAAAACAATGACAGATGGGTAGAAGAAGAGTGAGAGTCAGTTAGGAGAAAAGAGTTAGGTTTATGATTTGAGCCGTGCTACGTACAGTCCCCGTAGGGGCCTGCGTGCGCACGAAATGGATATTTATGTCATTTCCCTCAAAATTTTAATCAAATGTAAAAAATACCCCTTCTTTCATCTTCCTCCCTCAAGCAATGCGACATAACTCTGTACTTTGATTCTCATCTCTCGTCCTAAAACCTGAGTCCAAACACAGCGACCCAAATCAAAGTAGCCTTGCGTTTGAGTGTTTGAAAACAGATCTCCACTGTTTGAGTTCTCTCTGCATCTCCTCCACCACTGTCGGCATGTATAGTTTCCTTTGAAGCATTTGAGTGTCCTGAAAATAGATCTTGTCCTCCAAAAAATAGATGCTTAAAATCAAACCACTTCAAAGATGGATCCAGTTGAATTTCTTTTTGAAATTTTAGTCTCCAACGAGAAAAACTTGATTGCATGTTCCTTCTCTAAAAGCCTTTTCAATTTGAAAAATATCATTCACAAAATGGGTTTGCTGTTTACAGATGGATTCGCATTTGGCAAGTTTTACAACCCAAGTCTTTTTGATTGCCTGGCACTGTGCTTGAAGAAGTGTTGTTGTATCGCGTTGCTTCTACAAATGATGATGCATGGTACGGCTATGAGATATAAAGTAACAAATCAAGTTTTACAAAGCAGTTTAGGACTTAGGAGAAGAGCTTAAAGCCTTGAACAATTAAAACAGTAGCCAAGTTAAACAAGAGATTTTACTTCTATGCATTTTTTCACTTAAATGAAACGAAGCGTTTCACTTCGTGCGCACGCAGGCCGCTAACTAGGACTGCGTCTAGAATTTTTCTTATGATTTTTTTATGTACACATATGTGTGTGTAATAAGCGAGCAGGCTAAAGCCCAACCCGTCCCATGTCCGTCTGGTTTAACTTTTTAATGAAATCAGCTTGCCCACTTAGGATAATGAGAAGGTTTTTTGCTCGATATCCTGTGGGCCGAATTTCGGGAGCCCACCATCCACCTCTAGACTCTTTATATCTAAAAATGAACTTAAAAAAGACACATTTTTTTCTAAGCTTAAAAAAGATACATTAGTTAGCATAAAAGAATACTGCTATTTTTTTTTTAACAGTCATAAAAACACATTATATAGGCGCCTTTATAAGACTGAAACTCGTATGAACAACCCAAATTATAAGAGCTCTAGCATTGGACTAACCTAAATGTTATTGAAATCTAAAATATAGCTAAGTTTTGTATAAATAATCTGCATTGAACTAGCTAAAAACCTTTAACTTAAATTTTGAGTTACATTAACTCTAAAGGAATTTTTTTTTTAAAGTTGGAGAGTCATTATTCACCCATCAAACCCATATTTTATTCACAAATAATCAATAAGAATTTATTAAATTCTTTTTAAAACTTTCATTAGTAAATAAGGCTATATATTATGTCCAAATTTTTCAGAAAATATTTTTTGTAAACAAGGCTATATTATGTTGGTTAATATAAAAAAATAGTTTGGAAACAATAATTTTAAGTAAAAATTAAATTATTTATTAATATATGTAGTGTATTTGTAAAATATAAGAAAAAAAGTTATTATTAAAATACACATATTATATTATTATTTTGACTTTGAGAAGAATAGTCCAATATGAATTAATATCTTCAATAACTTTTACTTTAACCAAAACTTTTAACATTTAGCCAAATTTTAAACTTCTAGCCATTGCCGTTCTAACGAGTGGCAAAATATATAGACGTTATTCACTTTAATAAGTTGAACGAGAAATGATATTTCCAGTTCTAGAGTGTACAAGTCTCGTGTACTATTTTTGAAAAAAGTAGATAAATATGAAACTTACATGAAAAAAAATTATTTTTTTAATGATAGATTTCACTTTTTTTCAAAAAGAGTACGAGGAGCAAGACTTGCATATCCTAGAATTGTATATAGCATTACTCAACTTGAACAATTGGCTCAGCTATATAATGATCATACTTGCCTTTGGGCTTATAAGAAAGTTGGGCTTCTCCAAATATTTACATCTAGTAGCTGGGCTACAAAGGCCCTAATAGGAACAATCCAGATTCGGATAAAAAGGATCAAGTTGGTCCAGTTCCAACCATCCATTTTGAATTTTGAATTAGGAAAATCCCGCTCCTCTCTTGTGATCTTCCTCTCCTTTCCTTACCGTTAGGAAATAGGAAGTACAAAAGCAAAGCTATTACACAGAGGGAGGAAGAGAGACTTTGAGGAACCCAAAAATGGCAACGAATATCGGAATGATGGACTCCGCTTACTTCGTCGGCAGATCTGAGATCCTCGCTTGGATCAACTCCACACTCCAACTCAATCTCTCCAAAGTTGAAGAGGTTCGCTCTACCTTCTGCCATTCCCCTCCGAACCCTAAATTTCACAATTGTTTCCGATCAAATTGTTTTTTTATTTATTTTTAATTTGATTAAAAATCTGTTGTCATTCCGGATCTGTGTACCACAGGCTTGTTCCGGTGCGGTTCACTGCCAGCTTATGGACGCTGTTCATCCAGGGATGGTGCCTATGCACAAGGTCAACTTCGACGCCAAGAATGAGTATGAGATGATCCAGAACTACAAGGTTCTTCAGGACGTCTTTAACAAACTCAAGATCACTAAGGTTTGGTCTTTTGGCTCTTTAATACTCTTCGAATCTATTTTTCGTGTAGCCCTCTATAAATCCTAAATCTGGACATTTAAATGTAATTCCGTAGTATGTTTCTTTCATTTTTATTTTGCCTTTCTATAGTTGATTCTCACTCGTTTAAATTTTTGTCTTTGATTCTTTTTGTTCTGGTACGTAGCACATCGAGGTGAGCAAGCTTGTGAAAGGAAGGCCGCTTGATAATTTGGAGTTCATGCAATGGCTGAAGCGGTACTGCGATTCCGTTAATGGAGGCATCCTGCACAAGTAATTTTAATTTTTAAGTCTCATTTCTTGTCTTGTTTAATTAGATTTGGATACCTATTGCGATTTGCTTGTGCTAATTGGCTTGATGTGTGAACGTAAATTTGACGAGAAACTTTAAATTGAAATTGCAAAAAGAGAAGGCATTGATTTCAAAACCAATGACCCTAAGGGCTGATATTATATCTACAACGAAGACTTTGCTTCAGGTACCAACAATAGCATACTCGGTTTTGAAGTAAAATTGTAGCGAAAAACAATAATGCAAGAGCTGTTCCTAGATGACGAAGGTTGGTTAGTGAATATTGTCAGACAGAATCTGTTTGAGTAGCACAGGCAAAGTTTCTCTATTCTGTGCACATTACGTTCTTTCATCCTAGTTGAGAATTTTGTTTTCTTGAAATAGTTTATACATAATCACCCTTTTTAGGATTTTTTATCATAGTATGATTTTTTATTTGGGAACTAAAGACTGATTTCTTTTTCTTGGCTTAGTTATGTGTTTGAGCGTCAATTTTGGTGGAATAGATCAATTATTACGAAATCGTGGCTGAGTTAAATCGCTTTTACAGTGAATATTAAAGAGATTAAACTCTCTGCATTTGGCAAAGCTGTTAAACTGGTGCAGAACTTCTCTTTTATCTATCCAAAAGAAGTTATTCAAATGCTGATACAGTTTGTATATGTTACTGTCATGAATATATTGGTAATACTATTTTTCCTGTTTATCTATCTACTGTATGGTGGATGTTGCATGTGTAAAGGTGAATTTTGTATATATACAAACCTTCAATTTTGAACTAGACAGGCATTTCAAGGTTTGGGTGAATAGCTTGTTTTTCACTCGGAGAGAGTTTCATGTGTTAATGTTCTGCATTTCTAGATACAATGCTTTGGATAGGAGAGAGGCTAGCAAGGGAGGAAAAGAAGCAAGCAAGAAAGCTGCTCCATCACAATCTTCAACCAAAGGTTCCACAACTGCTGCTAAATCTCAGTCCTCGCACAATGCACGAAGGAATGACGTGTCTTCAGCAAACCCTTCAAATCAGACGGTAAAGACCTCAAGACCCACATCTAGTGGAGGCCCGGCATATGATGAACAGGTATTAAGTCTCTGCAGAAAGAGAACTGTCGGTTCAATGTATAAAAAGATCTAATATTAATCTTGATGCAGATTACAGAGTTGAAGTTGTCAGTGGATAGCCTTGAGAAGGAGAGGGATTTCTACTTTGCAAAATTGAGAGACATTGAAATTTTGTGCCAAAGTCCTGAGATAGAAAATTCGCCTGTATGTACTTGGAGTATTGTGGCATTCTTAATGATTTGTACCAAGAATTGGAAGTGATGAGTTCCATTCATTTTGCAGGTTGTTGAAGCAATACAGAAGATTCTTTATGCTACGGACAATGATGCATCAGTGGTGGCCGAAGCTCAAGCCATACTGTCCCTTCGACAGAAGGAAGCTGAGGCCCTGAGTCCCATAGCTGAGCTTTCAGAGGAGAGAAACAGTTCAGAAACTCAGAAGAGAAAAAATATTGTGAATTTTGATGTGGATGCTGTTGGCATTACCACATTGTCGCCAAGGCAAAGGATTTCTGATGCTGCCGATGTCCATTGCAGTGGGTCACCCCTTATGACTTATTGATTATCCCTTTTCTTTCATGGATGTGATCTTACTTCCATCCTCACAGAACAGTTTTTGTAGAATATTGCTACATATATTTCTGCCCTCTCTGATGTGTTGTCCATTATTGTTACAAGTAAATGGAAGAGACATGGGTTTAATTAATGCAAGCCTTTTGGTGCTGGGTATTTTGGTTGAGTTGCTTTGCCTATTGTTTTGCTATGGTGAGAAATTTAAAATGTAGTCCTTTTGTACTTTAGAGGGTGATAGCATCTCCTGCAGGACTGAATTGTTTATTTCTATCTGTTCGAGAATCATAGAATTTGACATTTTAAGGGATTGGCTTTGTTGTTTTGGTGAGTCCAGAAATAGAATCGTTCCATTCTGCATTTGATTTTAGGTAGACTGGCTTGTATTGATATTAGGGGTAAAATCTTTATTTTATTTTATTTATCTTGGCACATGTTCTTGGAGGTCAACCTGTGTGTATTACTCGTGAAACTACAATATACGATGGTTAACATCCTGCCATCATACTCTATGGGGATTCTCCTTTTTAGCAACAGTTTATGAGATGATTGGTAAATGGTAATCTTCATTTTCAGGGAGTTGATGGGATTGGATGGGGTTTCATGTGGATGTGTTTGCTTGGTGAGTTTTGACCACAATTCCAGGTCCTCGTCTTTTGGCTAACCAAACATCCTTTGAAACTAACCAACAACCAACTCCCCTAAAATTAGGACAAGAAAGAGACAACAATTCAAGTATATAAGGTTCTTTATTACCACATCCAAGACCTCAAGTTAAATAAATCACAATCATCTTCAATAGTTTCATTTTTGGGGTCCGAGTGAAATTCAACATGAACAACCAAGCCATTAAGGTTTAGTCACGAACTTTTGCTTTCATACATTATTCTTTGTTTGTAATATGATGATGTTGTTGCTCTCACAACCTTCTAAATAAAACTTGATGAATTCAATTACTAGGAGATGGAGGAGAATAAGAATTCACCGAGTGCAATGGAAACGAGGGTTGACACGGTGGATTACAGGTCTTCAACAGGGCAAGGCCTAGAGCAGAGGAGCGTGCAGGTGATTCACCAGACCCATTCCTCTGGAAATTCAACCACTGATGGTGGTGTATTGGCCAGTGCTGCTGCTGCTGTTGCATCTACCGTTCAATCGGCCAAGGATATCTACTCCGGAAAATAGCGCAGCGCATATCTCCAGTGTAATAAACAATACAAAAAAAAAAAACCGGTATCCATGATGTTTTGTTTTGTCTCATTTTGTTTCAGTTTTTTGCTTAGCAACTGTACTAATAGGGGACATTGAGATGTCATCGATCGGATTCTTTTTCTACCTTCAATCTGATTACGGAGACTTGTATATGCATCTCTACCATCTAGTTTGATAAAATACCATTCCTCATTATGAATTTTGTTATCTCTCGTGTGAGTGGCTTTTCATTAAGTGATTGGCATATGAAACTACTTAAAATGTGCCACATCAACTGGTGTGACTAAAGATACGCTGCGCCTCCAGCCGATGATGCCCTGTTGCATCATGCATGGGGCAGCAGATTTGTATATGCTGCTTGCCAATTCGGGGAGAGGGATAACAAGTATATAACCACTAGCGACCACTGCTGCCATGTGTTTTTGCAATGATTGAGATTAAATTCAAAGGGGAATATTGCAAAGCGGTAAACCAATCTATACGATCAGAAAACCAAGCCTAACCACAAGCTTTTTTTTTTTTTTTTTTTTGCTCACAACTTGCCCCCCCTCCCCCCCTGGCTTCCACCAATACAACAGTAGATGGCTCCAAAATGTATGCTAACTGACAATGAATGGGAACCACCGAAAGTTGAGACAAAGCTAGTTTGCTTTATTCTTTTCCCCAATCGTCTTGGAATCGGAATCATATTCTCTTGCCACTTCTTGCCTTACTCCACGTCCTTAGCCCTTTGCAATTGCTTAAAAACTACAAAGCATATATGACTCTATTGTTCCCTCTGCTTCACACCCCATTTGAAGGCAGGCTCAACTTCTGTTTCCTCCTCAAGAGCTTCTTTTTGTTCATGTAAGGCCAGTTATTTCCTTGCTTCTTCATAGATTGTGTTAGTTTATGAGCACTACAACTACTTTGATCTTGATTTTACCCTTTTTTCTTTAAACCAGAAGCTACTGTAGAAATGGGTTTGGCACTATCTCGATTTGTGAAGATGCTTTTTGCAAGGAAAGAAATGAGGATTCTGATGGTAGGTCTTGACGCTGCTGGAAAAACCACCATCCTCTACAAGCTGAAACTTGGAGAAATTGTCACCACAATTCCTACTATTGGTACTTATTCTTTGCTTTTTATTACGCATGATTTGGTATTACAACTGCTAAGGCGACAAAGTTTTACATTTCTTTACTGGAAAATCCATTTCTTTACCTCAAAGCTTTTGGCAAATACTTTTTTTCTTCAAAGTATATGGGTATATTGATGTATTATCAAAGGAGCTAGTAGAAAAAACAATGAAACAAAGCTACTCCAAACCCTCTGTTCTGTAAAAAAAAAAGTGACGACACCAATCACATTAGTGGAGTGCACAAAAGAGTACGCAAAAGTAACTGCATATAGAATCTTTGAAAATGAATTGCTCAGCCAATCTTACACATAGCGAGCGAGAGGGTTTCTCGAATTTATTGACACACTAAAGACACCACTAATGCGGAGACTTGCCACATCAGTTAGCATAAAAAGCTTTTTGTTATATTGAGTTTTTTTCGTACTGGTCCACAATAAATGGTGTACTTACACACCAAGTAGCAAAACTTCCCCTAAAATATCTGATGTCAAATGAAGATCTTGAATAATGGATTAATTTTTTATGTGCCAGGTTTCAATGTGGAAACTGTAGAATACAAAAATGTTAGCTTCACCGTTTGGGATGTAGGAGGGCAGGACAAGGTACAAAACATGATCCTTCGAACCATCTCTGTGTTTTTTTTTTGTAATACCAAACAACAAAGATGACATTTTCTTTTTGTGTCTGGGCGTGCCTCCTAGTTATTATTATTGCTATATCATAATGCTTCTTCTTGGGGTCCATATTTCAAGAATATAAATTTGTGGCTCAAAATAATGAAAGTTTATTTTCTACTGGCTCAGATTCGACCATTATGGAGACACTACTTCCAGAACACCCAGGGTCTTATCTTTGTGGTGGATAGTAATGACAGAGATAGAATTTTGGAAGCAAGAGATGAGCTCCATCGGATGCTAAGTGAGGTGACTATACCTTCTTTACACTTGATATTGATGAATCCATTTGGGTTTTCCCTTTTGGTTTCCTAGAGAATTTATGGCAAAAGCTACTAGAATTGCATTGTTACAAGGTTGCATGCATGCCTCGTTGCTAATAATACTCTTAAGTTCACTTTGAATTCGTCTGTCCTTGCTGCAGGATGAGCTGCGTGATGCAATTTTGCTAGTATATGCCAATAAGCAGGACCTTCCAAAAGCCTTAAGTGTTTCTGAAATCACTGATAAACTAGGCCTGCATTCACTCCGCCAGCGCCGATGGTAATCCATCTTCTGTATCAAGTAATTGCTAAATAGTCAGTCTTGAGATACGGATGGTGGTACTCTCATCTTATCACAAAATGTCATATTATTACAAATGAATGTTTGTAATGACGACGTTTTGTGATTGGATAAGGACATCCCAACATCCATACTTTCTAATTTAATTAATGGAACTGGAAATTTACAACTAAAGGTACATTCAAGCTGCATGTGCCACTAATGGGCAAGGACTTTATGAAGGACTTGATTGGCTATCCAGCAACATCAGTAGCAAGGCAAGATAAGCCAGACTCTTTCCATTTAACAACTCCTCTTACTACATTTTGAGTGATATGATTTTGCTGAGAGTGACATTTCATGAACTGTCCTTTCTTGTTTGTGTTTGTTTTCAGGCACAAATTTAGGTCTTATGCACCTTTGTTTTTGGAGCCATTATGCCATAAAGATTCAGCGACCCTGCAATTGAACTTTGTGACTTTTACTCGAAGTGAAAAGGCATATATTTTAAGCTTTATATGCGTATGTGTGTGAATTTGAAAAACTACTGTAATCACAATACGATTTGGTGCCTTATACCATTGGGGGGGCGTCCCTTCTCCCAATGCCACAGATTACTAATATTTGCCAACAGAAAAGGGGAAATGTCTAAAAATTATATGCTTTTGATTAGTTGGACATCGATCAATAAAGGCATAATTCTAATTCTATATGATTTTTCTCAAGTATTATGTGGTTTAAGCACCAAGGCAGTTGGGCTAAAGCCCGGGGGGATGGCTCAAGTTCTAGTCTTAGCATGAAAAAAGTAGCTCTGCTGGTTCTTAATTTCAACAAGGAAGTGCCAGTCTTTTTGACAATTTCAGGCACAAGTTAGCCTTTTGATGTTTCTAACCATTTCTACCTGTTCCCCCAACCACTTCAGAATTATGCGCTCTGTCACAAATGTGAAAGTGTTGTTCCATCCTGTCCATCTCTTGCCTGTACTGTACTGGATCACTGATTTTGGTTCTTCAGGATATCATAATAATAAGATAAAAGATAATCATGGAACAAACAAAAAGTCCCTTAAAGAAGGTAAAGAGTAGGAAATAAATACACAACCATTACTAAACGCAAGGGTCAATTAAGGGCAGGTTTGACAAATAGAGTGAGATATAATTTTTATCTCATCTTATCATTATAATTTTTTTAAAATTTTTACACAAATATAATAAATAATTTAATTTTTTAAAATTTCAATTCAACTTTTTCAAATTTTAAAACAATAATAATATTAAAAAATAATATTTTAAATTTTTATCATAAATAAAAAATTCTCATTTCACTATCCAAATATATCCTAAGTTTCCTTAAAGATCAATGAGATTCGGATAGTAAGTTGAGATGAGATGAGATGAGATGAGTTGATATAAAAATTAAAAGTTGAATTAAATATTATTAGAATATTATTTTTTTAATATTATTGAATTGTTTATTATATTTTATGTGAAAATTTTAAAAAATTTGTAATAATTAGATGAGATAAGTTGAAACTATCTTTGTATCCAAACCAAGACACATGTTTTAGGTAATGGAGTGATCTGTCTCATTACTATTATATAATCTATCATTAATTTTCATCTACTATTACTAATATTTATTAATATTTAATATTTTATTATTATATTTTTTAATTTTTTATTACTATTTACATATCATCTCATATCACCTCACTAGCAAAACATAGCCTAAAATAAATTGAAGCCTGGCTTTCAAGAACATTTCCTTTGCTGCGTAGATTGAGCAGCTTTAGGCCCAATTTGGTTACCCAGTAAAGATGAAAACGTCCCATCAGAATTGTACTGTATATTAATTTTGGCTATCCAAATGTAATATTTTATCTCTTAAATTTTGAAAACATCAATTTAAATAAACATTATAAAACAGTAAAAACTAACATGAACAGTACCAAATTGTCCTGAACAGTACATGAATAACGCACAATTCGGATACTCTATTTTTTATAGTAGTACCCACACCTTTTTCAAATCTCAAAAATTAAAAACTATTTCTTTTTATTTCACTATCCAAATATATATTTTTTTATAAACTATTTTATCTCATCTTAATTTAAAAATTTTATTACTATTTAAAATATTTCATCTTATCTAAATTGTGTATTCAAACGAAGGCTTGGTTTCTAACTAAGTAGGGTGAAAAGAAAATCAAACTCTCACAAAAACGAGCGCGTGCGCACACACAATTGTGAGCTGTGACGGAAGATAGTCAATCCATGCCAACCTATAACAATTAACAAACTAAAGCGTTAAAGCCAGAGCAGTGCCACAAGAACAAGCAATCCTCACAACATAAAAAAAGGAACAACCCATTCATTGTTGACCATAAAAATCTCCAAAGATTCTTCGACCTTCAATCTTCAGCCTCCTCAGTTCTTAAAACAATCTAAACGCATATGCAGAAAACCTATTTTTGTTCTGTCCGGGATGTTGTACTAGAACAATTGTTCCACTACAAAAATTTATTCATATCGACGTCCCAGCAAGCTCTAAAGTTATCCAACTTGTATACTTCTATTCTCAGTCTCCTTAACCTTTTACTTTTGTCGAGTTTTGATTCTTATCATCCTCACATATCATACATCACACTTATTTTTTTTATTTTTAAATTTTATTCTTTCTAAACTAATTGAGTTCTTCTACTCATCATTCATTCACTAAACATTTTGGTAAGAGAAAAATAAAATAAAATAAAAAATTATGTATAATGTATAGTATAAGGATGATGAATAAAATTTTTCAATAAAAAAAATCAGTATCCTTTATACTATTCGTGCATACAGATAGACCTTCCTGAAGTACCACCGTATAGTAAAACAGGGTCTGGTCAATAAACAATAAAAAAATAATTATGCATCTAATTAGCCTACCTCGGAATTCCGAGAAAATGTGTTGGTTTCATATCTTATATAATACTCCAGATAGATTAGAAAAACAGAACATGTGCACAAGAAATTGCACAGCAAACTATATGCAAAGTCCTGCTGTAAATCACGTGGAACTATTCTTCCCATAACATACAAAACCTTACTTCTAAACAAAGAACAGGCTCTACGGCACACAATTGGCAGACTTGGTATAATTTCGTAATAGGATACTCTTAATTCAACTGAACAGGAAGAAGTCGGGCAGAATTAGATGGCATACTATTTTATTTACCAATTAAAACAAACTAAGAATAAAATGACATTCTAAAAAATATTTCTCAAGCATCCACAGTCCAGCTTATTATATGCTAAGAACAGCTTACGTTTTGGACCAGTTATCCACACAAAAGATTCCTTATAGATGCAAGACAGAATATATAGAATACGTTAGTAAGACAATAGATTATTTTATAAATTTTTAACACAACAGACATGTCTACACTAGTATAATTTAATCTAGGTAGCTCTAGAAGGGAAAGGGAAACAGAGATGTTTTCAGAGCAGGAACAAATTGTCAGCCTGCATGGACTTCGTTGTAGTTTACTAAGACTTTTGCTATTGTGTTTCACCTTTTTGAAAGATCTCTCAAATCTAGTTACCTAATCTAAAGACTTGATTACTATAATTCTTTGGTGTTGGGAATTTCATTGGATCTATCTGCTGAACAATCCAACCCCTTCCGCGGGTGATACAGAAGTAGTGAACCACTTCTTTGTTTTTTAGCTAGTGTCCATTGATGAAACTAAAATACAGAAGCTAGGGACCCAACAAACATCTCGTCACAGCAATCACAGTACAAATAAGAAATGGGAAATAGAACCAACTAGTTTAACTTGACCCATCTTTTCTTGGCTACAAGGACTCTGCGCCACCATGAAAGGCGATTTTTGAAGCAATTCATACTATAAAAGGACGCGGGAGACTTCCAACAAAAGATAAGGTATGCCTCTCGAAAATTGGTTGAAAAGAACAAATGCGCAAGGCAGTGCTTCTATGACCACGACTGTGGGAAGGGGGATCGACCGACCATTACATTAAGGTGGATCAATCTATGTGTGGGGCACGAGTGTTTTAGGTGAGCAAATGGTGGTCAATCTAGTTTCTCATACCCAACAGAACTTTATGAAAAAGGAGAAAATTGGAGAAAAGAAAGTAAAGGAAAGGAAGAGGGAGAGAAAGGAGGAGTATGGGAGTGCTTCTCTCTTCCTATGGTGAAACCAAAAGAAACAATCACTATTAAGTGTGCAATAGTGACTTTTTTTAGAGGAAAAAAATACACTTTACTTCCTCAAAGTACTACTTTTGCACATGAAATTAAAATATCAAAGCTCTAAAGATTTAAAATTGTACCACTTCACCTATTTTTCATGTCTGATGATGAGAATTTCATGAGTTGGTAAAAATACTTGAAGGGTAAAGTGACAACGTCGATAGTTTGATGGTTAAATTACAAAAAGAGACAAGGTGGAGTGTATTTTTCTCCCTTTTTTTTTCTTTGCAAATCTACCATGTAATCAGCGTGTTCATTTGAAAGAGTGAATCAGTGACCTTTTATTGCCTATCTCAATTAAAGTTCCACCGGCACCTAATATGAGAGTGATTTGCATGTATTAAAAAGGCAATAAATGCAGATAAAGAGAAGGTATTGGAATCTAGAAGTATGTCATATTCAAGTTATCTAAAAATGAATTCAAGGAAAACCATGAAATGAGTCGACCAAAGAAACACATCCGCCTTCCTTTTAATTCTAAAACCACCACGGCACCTCCCAACCCAAATAAGAAAATGGGGAGTAAGATGTGATCTACAAATTCATTGTCATAGATTCAACCAGAATGCAATGATAAATCATGGAACAAAATATAATTGCAGGTTGAAAAGATAGATTGCCGGTGGCCCGATAATAAGCAAAAGAGGAATTCGATGGTACCATGTTTACTAGTAGACATTAACACAGTGAACTCTTAAGGAGGGCTACTAAGAACACCAACAGACACACGATTTAGTGAAGGCAACCGCATTTGCTGATCCTGTGCCCTGCTCCTTTTGAAACGAGGTTCTGGGGACGATGAAACCAATGATCCCACGGCCCACGAGTCATTGGAGCTATCAGAGCTAAAATATGCATCAATAACGCCCTTTGGGCTGCTAGGTATGGAGACATTCTTACGCTTGCGGCTTTGATTGTGAATGTGGTGGCCATGGCTCTCTGATATCTCCTGGATGAGCTCATAGCACTCATTTACTTTTTCCTGCTAAGGCATCATCAAGCCCTTAATTCATAGATCACCAAGTTCGAAACATATTTGCAAAAGTAGAAGTGACACTAGAATATAGAAATCCATATAATTAGATACATACCTCGCTGATTTTAAGTACGCTCATAAGATGGTTCCGATATTCCACTAGATTAGAAAGCTCAATATCCTCAATAACATGGAGCATTGTTGCAGCAGCCAACGTAGAAGGAAGATAGGTCATAACCCTCGAATCTGGAACCAAAGCCCAATATTAAAGGCACAATTTGAAATTAAGGAAGATCGCAAAGAATAAACTCCTTCCTCCGGTATAGGCTGCGTAGGAACTATCCCAATGACTAGAAACAAAGCAATGAACAGTTTTATAACTTACCGGCAATGAGAAAGAGAACAAGGCGCTCACACCTCCACAGAAACTCCCAATGCAAGTGGTTCTTCAAACCAAGCCTCCTGATAATGTGATCAAAGAAGGACATTGGGGTCACCGGATTCATCCTCCATTGAAGAGTGGACAGCACTAGAAGCTCCATTCTCTGAATAGTCCTTGCTTCAAACACATACTTCGATTCCTCCATCTAAAAACAACACAGAACCCCACATTTTATCTATATAACAAGTCCAAGAAATACAGCATCACATTTTAACAAACACACGGATTGCATAAATAAATATCACATACTTGTAGGTCTAAAAGAAGGTGCACTTGGGTCTCCTCAACCTTGGCAGCCAAAGACAGGCAAGCCACGGCAACGAGTTGACTCATCCAGGGCTTGTCCCTCTGGAACGTCGGCCTTGAAGCAAACCTATCAAAGTAATTCACCGCGAGAAAAATGGTCAAAGCAGAGAACCCATAATGCGGTTTAACCCTCAAAATCCAATCCACAGCCTCTTTTCGAGCCACCATTAGAGGCTCATCTGAGATCAGACTCCTCAGACACACATGGGTTTCTCCTTCTTTAGAGATTAGGGACACGAGCTCCTCATCATCCCATGCCATATCATTCTCTACCAGAACGAAACGGAAAAGTGAGTGCTTTTTCATTTTCTCATCAGTGTTCTCACTCCCGTCTTCATCAATACCATTCTCTTCCTCAAAACTCTCCTCCTCACAGAACAGAGCATCAAGGAGCATTGGAGGGCTTTGTAGCCTTCGGGTTTCAAGTTCTTGCAGAGCCATCTTCTTCTGAGAAGAAGACGTTGAGACCTCTGCTCATTATACAATTAAAAGTTACTTGGACTCAGACCCATATCAATGTTCGTCTTCCACATACGTCTCTGAGAGAGAGAGAGAGAGAGAGAGATATGGCTAAAATGAAGTAAGCAGACGAAGGATTTTATCTGAGAAACCTTGCACGCCTGTCCTTTCCTTCCTATTTTTCCTTTCTTTTTTTTTTTATTTTTCTTTTACACGAACATATAAATCGACAAATATTTTAATCACATAATTATTATGTAAAATATATTTATAAAATAATGTGATTTGGTGTTATATGTTGAATATTATAAAATTTATTTTTATAGTAAAATAGATATAATGATCCTTAAAATCACGAAAATATTTAACGTGCAAGAAAGTAGAATATATTATATGAGAAATTCTAAATAGAAGCCTTGCGTTACACATTTTTACTTAATTAATTTATGATTTATTATTTTTATCATTCTATCATAATGCTTAAATATATATGTGTTTAAATAAAATGACAAAATGGATAAATCACGTGTTAATGAAATGAATGTGTATGATTGCAGAATAACTCTTATATCACTTATGTCAAGTTCTACCATGGAAGTAGCAAAATTCTCTTATTTAGAATTAACAACGAAAATAGGTAGAGTTCGGCCTATAAAAGGGGATTTAGCCTCCTTGATAAAGTGTACCAGTCAAATATTTAGTTATTAATTTTTTACTCTAGTTAAATTTTTTTGTTGTCTATTTTTGTAAAATAAGAAGAGGTATGAGTTAAAATTTTGTTAGTGATGAAAGTTTTGTGGGTGTGTTTGAAGTGAAAAGAGAAATTGTATAGTTGTAATAATTTTTCATATATTAGATTTTCTTTTTTGAATCTGGTGGTTTTTCTCATATTTTGAGAGTTTTCTACGTAAGATCTTGTGTTGTTCTTATTTTTCTTTTCTTTTTTATATTCTCGCAAATGGTAGATCTTACGAAGTGAATTTGAAAGGTCTAAATTCTCAACAGGTCTTATTATTGATATTTATATTAATAAATACTTTGTGATTGGATTAATTACTTTATTATTTTCTTAAATAAAATAAATCTTATCCCTTTGAATATTGTAATTTTCATAAATCCGCATCACTAATTTCTTTTCTAATTATATTATTAATCCCCAAAAAACCTTGTATCGTCCATGCACACTAATGTGTTAATCTTGGCTGCTCAATGGAAAAAAATAACATGCCAATATTGTTTGTTGGGACTTGGAACAAAATGAACACACAAATAATATATATAAGTTTCAAATATACAAGTCTCATGCAAATCGAGTTTTACTATTCATTATCACAACACAAAACACACTACATTAATTTTTTTTAATTCTTTTTATTTTATTATTTATAAACTAATTGATTTCTTTTACTTATCATCAATACATTACACATTTAATAAAAGAAAAAAAATATAGTCTAAGAATGATGAGTATGATTTTTCCTTTACAAAAAGCTTATACAAGATTTATACATTTGAGGCTTATACTTAACATTACTCGTTCTTTTAATTATCATCCTCTCAGCATACTCTTATTTAGGTTAGGTTTAGATAATGTGTTGAGATGAGATAAATTCAGATGAAAGTTAAAAATTAAATAAAATATGGTTAGAATATTATTTGTTAATATTTTTATTATTTTAAATTTTAAAAATATTAAATTATTTATTATATTTTATATATAATAACAATTTCAAGGCAATGTCAGTTTGAGAGAGAGAGGGGCAAGGACAAGCAATTAAAAATGAATGGGGCAGCAGCTTCGTATGTTTTGTTTGCTTCGTAAGTACTATTTGTACTTTGAGGGTGTAATCCATCATCTTCTTCCGCTCTGACAAAGAAACATGATTAATGTACATTCAATATCTTTGGTGAAATTACATCAAACTACGTATCCCCAATATAATAATTCAACAATTTTAAATGCAGAGAATTTTACATATTTTGTTATGCATTTTATTAATAAAATTAATTAAATCATTTTTTTAATATAAAATAATTATTTTAACTAATTATATCAATAAAATATAATAAATTTTGAATAGATAAATTTCATACAAACTCTTATAAACATATAATCACACCTAAAATAAAATATAAAAAAAAAACTGGTCAAGATATTATATATCTATATATATTTATTTATATATACATAAAAAATAATAAACATACAATATTTTTTACAATATATTTTATAATCATGTTTTACATTTTAAAACATTAAAAAAATAAGTAAAAATACAAATGGGGTCCGACAAATAGGAGGGTAAATCTGGTCAAAGATCTATGCGTACGTATATATATACACATTTAATTTCTATTTTTGGAATTTAACAAGCAATGCAAAATCTCACTCGATATGGCTGAGTTTAGGCATTGATTTCCTATATGTAGATTGGAGTCCCTTTACACGAAACAAAACCCATTTATCGTGTTTTAAGGTGTGTTAGGGATTTCATTACGAGTTTTAAAAACTATTTAATAAAAACAATTAAATTCCTAGTTAATAATAAATAAATTAATTTGTAATAGTAAAATTTATTATTTAAACTATAAGTTACAAATTTTAAAATTATAAATTATATTTCTCAGTGTAATATTAATAAAAGAGAAAAGGTTTATGAATGCCAAAATAAATAAGGAAAAAAATGATATTTATAGTTTTAAGATGTATAAATCACATGTATTTTCTTAAAAAAAAAATAGATAAATATACAATCTATACAAAAAATTTATTTTGTAAATGATATATCCCATTCTTTTAAAATGACTCGGATTTGTAATTAGAAAATAAAATGAGTGAGATATATACCATACATATGTTAAAGAAAAAAATTAAAAAAATGAAAAATAAAAATGTGTATAATATATAAATCACGAGTAGAATATTTTTCTTAAAAAAAATGATAATATAGGTAGGGAAGGTAGAGAAGGGACAGCTCATACGAAAGGTAAGAGAGAGGGAGGAGACAGAGCAGAGCAGAGGGACTGGCTTGTATTGGAAAGTGAGAAAGAAATATATAGAAAGGTGCACATCGAAACCAGAGGAGAGGGGATCTGGTAGTGAGAGGAGCCGGCCCTAGTTTGAGAGAGAGAGAGAGAGAGAGGGAGAGAGACCTCTTTCTAGAGATCAAGACAAAAGATATACTGGACAGAGGGGGAGGAGCGTCCCTCTTTCTTTCTCCCTCATCTTTTTAGTTTTTTCTTTTCTTTTTTTTTTTTTTAAAATATTTTTCAAGACTGCCTGTGGAAGAATGTCAATTTGATGCTCTTTAGTGCCTGTCAACCACCACGTGAGCGGTTCAAAGTTGGCACATGAATTTCAAGCGCTTATGCTCGGGGTGTTATTCTACCACCACACGTGACTTTTTTTAGTCTAAGACCACTAGTTACTTTAGACATGATTGACGACCATACTCCCATGATAGCATGTGTCCCTCACGTGTCATCACAGTTGCTGTGTTTATAATTTTTTTCTTTTAAGGTTGAAAATACAAATCTATATCTTTCCAAAATGTAATGCATTATTTTCTCATGTATATTTAATTTATGTACTATCTTTTATTTTAGAAAAATAAAAAACAAAAAAAATACATTGTCGCTTGGACATTTGTCTATAAAGTGTGTCCTCTTATCCATTTTAGACGAAATATGGAATTTGTTAACTCTATCTTGGATAAAGTTGTGTTATCTCTCAGATTGTAAGTCTATAAAGATTTGCAGAAGGGACCATGTCAGTCACAATAATATACTAAAGAACAATTAATATTATAGTTAGTTTGTAATATATGTTTAAGGTTCAATTATAGTGTTCTTATTAATGAATGCAGAATACTTTTATAATTAATAGATTAAAAAAAGAAAAAGGAATCATTGGTAATTTGGTCAGCTAGCCCTTAATAAAATAAAAAAGTAATGCAATAAAATAAAAGAGTAATGTAATATAGAGTGTGTAAGTGTTATATTATTACTTTAAAAAAATAAAATTTATTATTAAAAATTAATTTTTATTGCATATCTCATATTTATTTAGTTTTTATAAAATAACTACAAAATACTTATATTAACTAATAATCATTTTTCTAAAACAAAACGTAAATTTTTATCTTATATCATAAGTAATTCCCCGTCTTCTCTGCCTGAAAAACATGCCGTACGCCTCCTTTGACGTCCCCTGCAATCCTCTGGCTCTGCACTCTCCCAAGTCCCACCCCCTCCTCCCAATAGAGGCTTTGGATATTAAAATAAAAAATAATATTATATATAATTATAAAATATGTAAATATTATATAATTATTTAAAAAAAGACTACACGATAGTTCGATTATAAATATCATTTTTTAAAAAATAAAAATTCTTTAATTATTCAGACTTGTGCATAAAAATACAGAAAGAATTCACGCACAATTTTAATACGCAACTCCCTGCTTTGCTGCTACTGTTTTACTCAGTCTAATGCATACTGCCAACTCTTTACACACACACACACACACGAGTATCCATTAATTGCAACATTCACAAGTTGGTTTTTGGAGGCATGCAATTAAAAGTTTTATTCGAAAAGACTCGTACGGTTTTCATTTAATTTGATATTTGCAGTGCAGATCTGGTAATCGGACAAGTTACAAAAAGACTGCTTTTCTTTAATGTAAATGGGAAAGACTACTACTTTAATGCTCGGAAATAAATAAATTAAATTCTAAAAAGAGAGAAATAATATTGATTGACAGATCATAGGCGCATCTCTACGCTTCGCTCTATCACGTGCATTTGTTTTTATCTTCTTTAATTTTGTTGCTACCCCCAATGCACCATTATTGCTTGAAAAATACTTTAAAATTTATTTTTCTTTTAAATTTAAAATCATTAATTATAAAAATAAATTTATAAATTAATATAATTTTATATAATACTTTAAATTTATTTTATAATAAAAATAATTTTACAATTTAATATATTATATTAAATCATGTCAATTTACGAATTTATTTTTATAATTAATAAATTATAATAATAAACATAATATTAATGCATTTCTAAGTAATAATATGGAAGTGTGTGTATATACATATATAAGCAGTATAAATATAAAAAAATTTATATAAAAGTAAATATATAAATTGTATATAATTTTATGCGATCATTTATATCTATCTTATGATAAAAGTAACTTTATTATTTTTTATATTATATCAAATTATGTCAATTTATAAATTTATTTTTATATAATTTACTTATTATTAAAGTATTTGATCTCATATATTATGTACGGACAAATAATCTCATCGTGATGGTGCTCGATATTTTTCTTCCAAAACAGATTAGCTAGCTAGGGACTTTTGCCCGGGCTCAAATGTCAGTCTCGATCGATTCCGTCTTGAAAATACAATCAACGAAACAATATGCCAACCCATAACAATCCAAAAAGAATTATTGCATAAGAGTTGTCTTGTTTTGTTTTAAAAACAAAAGAAAAAAAAAAACGCAAATTATAAAGCAACCATATATATGCATGCATTGTATGTTATCATTGATGTCATGTGGTAGTCAGGAAAGGAAAAGCAATGTGTACTGTACGTTCTTGGAACTGCATGCATGCATGCATGCATGGGTTCTTGATCAGTCTTCACCCATAATATTCACATGATATCACTGCAATTACTACTACTGATCGATCGATCAAGAAGTATTCGGAAATCCATGTTAAATTAATCCCCGAGGAGATCGGTCCGTCATGAATGTTACAATTGCACACGCACACACACGAACTGTATATATATATATATATATATCTATCTATATGTGTGTGTGTGATATCGCAGAAGCCTTGACCGACATTACTACTCGATCGTACGTTAGTATCGATTAGATATGTATATATATATTTATATAACTATATAGTCTTAGGTCTGCAGCATTTAGATCTATCATTGTCCTTTGTTCAACATCTTTTCACAGCCACTCCATAATTGTGCAATATCTGATCATGACCGACATTAAGTTTCAACAGTAGTAGTACTACTACCGGTGATATCATTGATGTCATTACAAATCCTCCTCCTTATAATATGGTCCAAATTAACCTGGCCATGCATGCATGTCGGTAATCTTTAATTTCTTCGTACTTGAACAGTCCGGTAGATTTTTTTGTTTCAGAAAGATCATAAGATGATCAGTAATATGTTTTAAATGAATGAAAATAGTTCCAGAGTCATATATATACAAATTAACTGATTAAAAGTTTTTCGCAATTTACATCCGTTATATAATCTGACATTACTCAAGAAACATCATGGAATTGGTCTTGTGAAAAACAGTACACTAACGATGACCAACAAATAAAAGCAATGTTCAAAATCACATGACATAGAATTGACGTGATTCGACAACATACTTACATCTATAGAGTTGCAGAATTTTTATTAATAAAAAAAAATTACAATCACACAATCTTAACTCACTCTATGTTTTTTTTTTTCTCTCACAATATGTACTCACAATTTGCCTATTTTGTTCCCACTTAAAAATGATTGAAAATCATACATAAGAAGTAAACAAATATTACATATTTATAGAAAACGGTGTTGGAAACACTAATCTTGCAAAAATATGTCTTTTGTTCAAACAGCATGTCGAGTGCTACTTGAGCGAACAACCAATCAACATTAGCTCGAGTAGTGTGTCAAGCACAACTCTAGCAAACACAAGAGTTTGTATCTCGCTCGAGCCCAGTACTATCGCGCGAGACTCGAGCAAACTCACAGGTTAAGTTTCGCTCGAGCTCCAAGTCGAGTGACAGTCGAACAAATTTTCTATTTCTCAATTTTCTGCTCACAAGCCAAACTCTACATATAACCTAACAATTAGAGCTACAAAAATAAGGAAAAAATATTGGTCATGCATGAATATCTCAAAGAACCGAAAGGTCTGTCTTGAGCTGCCGCACGGAAGGCTTAGGTTGTGTTTGGGTAGTGAGATTATTCCACTACTATCTAATATTTTATCATAACTTTTTATTACTATTAAATATTTTATCATTATTTTTATCACTTTTTTATTACTATTTACAAATCATATGAGATCACTTCACTACCCAATTAGACACCATCATCATTTATTTTCTTGAGTTCTCTCTTTCCTGTCATTAATGCATCTTATTTTGTTGATCTTTTGGCTCTCTGATCGTGTTGCACTATTCCTTTGAATCCTTAATTTCTCATTAATGTATATATGCATGCATTCCTGTCTCACTGTGAAATTAATTATAAGCTCGATAGACATCCCTTGGGTTCTGGTCGATCCACATGTCAACTATCTAAATAACCCTGACATGGATAGGTTCAAAATAATCAGCCACTCGGGCTACACAGGAATTAATTGTAGCCTGATCGACCGAGGTCAACACCAAGACAAAAGGCATGCATGCAGCATGTAACGACTGTCAAAGCTCTTGTTTAAAATGATTTGAATTAAAATGAGGTATGATAATTTACTCGAAGTCGTTGACTCGTTGGAATTTATATAAGCATTGGATGGATGAGAAGTATGCAATTAATTTAACAAAATTTTAATCATGATTCGATCTTAAAGAAGGAAATAATTACCTAAACATTATAAAGAAAGTACGTTCTAGATCAGTAATATATAATATGGCACACGATCACGAACATCATGATATCAACCGCATGCATTACCAAATATCACACCGAATGGTAGTTGATATCTATTGACAATAGAGAAATATTTTAGGTTAAATATTGACGTAATTTTATATGGTACGTACGTACGTTAGATTGTAAAATTATTTTTATTATAAAATATATTTAATTTGTCTTATAAAATCATGTTAATTTGTAAGTTTACTTTTATAAAATCTATCTCTATGACTTTAACATAAAAAAACACTAATTTTTCTCCTTAAAAGGCCTAATATGAGGAGTATGATAACTTCTTATAAAGTTTAAGATGAGTTTGTTTCTAAATTATGTGAGACTTCTTAATACGCCCCCTCATATGTGGGCCGATATTTTCTGTACTATCATTGTGGGTAGGTCGCGAGAGTCCATCATTGATTATAAATTAGCCTATTTTTATACTATTTAGAAATATCAATTTTTCTCCTTAAAAGATTCAATAGAATGAGTATAATAATTCTTTATAAAGCCTAAAATAAATCAATTCTTAAACCGTACGAAGCTTCTCAATATAACACACTTCTCTAGACAATATGAAAAGTCTGCACAACATCTTCAAAACAATTTTTTTTTTTCGTTTTTCATTGGGGCAGTCAAAAGGATCATGTGATGCCTAATGATATCACCATTGAATTTTCTAAGAGATCCCAGTCTCATAAATCGCTTTTTCCTCTCAAAGTTTGAATTTTCTCTCAACCAAGAACATGTGTTGTTCATGCGACGTGATCGATAGGAATAAGAAGTCAAAATTGAGGAGAAACAGCACGTGATCAACATGATCAGATCTATGTTTTTTTTTTCTAAATTTGAAATGGTCTAGCTAAGCTAGAATGGTTTTCCTCTCTCTCTGAGCCATACCCAAATCCAATCCAATAAAAACCTTCCCTAGTTCTGACCCAATTGCTGAGGATTATTTTCTATTCCGAAAAATGGGCCTTAGCCCAAAAAAGAGAGAGTAATAATAAGATCCGAAGTTGGATGGGCCTGAAGAGCATAACTATTATGGAACTAGTAAAGCATATAAGAAAAGAAAAAATCTCTGCAAAACGTTTACTGTTGGCCCACCCAGAGGTCCAGTTCGGTTAACAAGCATCTGATATTAAGAGAAAAAATAAATTAAATGTTCTTTTATTATTATTATTATTATTTTTTATCTCTTTGTCCATAAATAGTATATTAGTACAATAAACTTGCAAGTTTTGTATGAGATTTACGCACTCTCAACCTGTATAAATTATTTTATCTGATGTATACCATATTCGTCGGAAAGGTCCTCGGAAAGACTTTGACAATGGAAGCCATAGACCCTTCTTCATATGAGGAATTGAATTATAATTTGATCTTAACCTTATACATTTATATAAGTTGGTGAACGTGACTAATGGGCTTCATGGTGGTTTTGATGCAATACTATTATTTATTTATTTATTATTTTTTTTTTCTAAGTAAAATTTTCAAAATTCAATATCCGCGCCTCACTTTGTTGAAACTTGTCGTTTTTGGGTGAGTTGACTGTACATAAACCTTAATTTGGACGTTTTCAACGGTGGAAATTGCATTACATATTTCCCCCACCACCCCCAAAAATGGGCATACAGCCAGCCGCCAGGTAGGAGAGAATTTTTTATTTTAGATAAAAATTAAAATTTGAATAAAATATTATTTTTTAAAATTTAAAAAAATTATAATAATTAAATAAGATAAGATAAAAATTTTATATCTAATCCCAACTACCAAACCTGTAAAAGGACCCCACCTCTCTTCCATGGAAATTAATTGGACACATGAGCCTGCAATGCAATGCCTTTGTTTGTTTTTAACAGAAGGAAAATACGGTCGGAAGTTGGAACCCCATGTTGTCTCATCGTCTGTAATTTCCCCCACCACCACCACCACCACCACCCCCTATATATAACGTATTTGACTATCGGTCGAAGAAAAGCGTTGACCGTTGATTGTCTTCGGTCATATTTTAGGTTAATTCAAAGTTTTTCCCTTCCCACTTCAGCCTCCAATACCTTCTTTTTCTTTTGAATAATTCCTCCTCCTTTTCTTTATCTATCACTTTTTATTTTATTTTTTAATTTATGAAAAATATTTTCCATTGATATGTCATGATTTTATAAATTATTAGATTGAAAATGGCTACCCATAGTTGATTTTAACTTATTTTGGAGTATATTGTAGACTAATTCCTGATATATTATTAATTTTCATTTCTCACAATCTATATAAGTATTCATAAGAAAAATTATTTAATCACATAAAAATTTCACAAAAATAAATCTATAAATTGATGTGATTTGATATTATACGTTTGATTGTAAATTTATATTTAAAATGCTTCTATAGAGACCGATAGGTCTGCCGGTAGAATGTACCTATGAGTGCATTTTTGGATTTATTTCTTCAAGAAAAAAAAAACAATTCAATGCATTCCTTAATGTATGAGAAAAAGAAATGTATCATTCAGTCTATCAAGCATTTTTCTTACTTTTATTATAAAATAGATTTAATAGTATATTTAAAAAATATATATAAATGAATTTGGAAGTGGAGATTTTGATTTGTATTTTTTAGAATCCAAATCTTCAACTCAAGAGATAAACTAAAGATTTGATTTAGATATAGATAAGATCTCTGATAAAAAGGAATTTTAAATCATTCCAATAAAAATGTTACAATGAATTTTAAAATCCATTCAAATTCAAATATATATTTTTTTCATAAAAAGTAACGCAACCTAAGTTCATTCAAAATCTGATATTAAACTAGAAGAAAACGAGAATCGAGTCTGGGTCAAAGGGGAAGAAGAAGTCCTTTTTTCCTGAAGGCTTCCCTGAAGGCCGACTGCGCCAGCATCTTCTGGGCCTTTTTAGAATATTTTTAATAAACAAAAGGGCCCATATTAAATTCCATAAATTGTTTTTAAAAAAAAAAAAAAAAAGTTTCGGATGTGATTTACCCTAATGAATAATCAATTTGAACGGTTCTGATGCAGACGCCTGCACGAAAATCACACGAGACAGCAAGTACGCAAAAGAAAAGTAAGAAATAAAAAGCGCGTTGGTGTGAGTTCCAAGTGCGTGATAAGTCGGCCGTGGCGATCGTGACGAGGACACGCACCGCCTTCCCCAAAATACAATATCCTTTTGACGGGGCAAAGGCAGTTTCTTCTTCTTTTTCATATTCTAATAAATAATAATCGCCGATTAATTACCCTTTATAACAATCGACGAAAACCCAGTCCTCTTCCAGCCTCAGAAACCTCTTCTCGAGTCCGAAAACCAAATCAACGAACAAAGCTCAAAAAACCCAAGCGCTATCGTCGTAAAATTAGTTTTGAGTGGGGGGTTTTTTTTCCTTCCTTTTTGGATGGGCCAGTCGTCTTCGACCGTCGGTGCTCCGACGGAGCTGAATCGCAGTGAATTCTTCCCGAGCAATCGTTTTAACTTCCGATCTTCGGCTGTTGTTCCGGAGTTTGAGCCCAATGAAGAGTTTTCCGAGGCTGACTTCGTGGAAAACGTCGTCGCTGGGCTTGACTACACCGCCGATCTCCCCGATGAGTGCTTGGCGAGCATTTTTCACTTCCTCGGATCCGGTGACCGGAAACGCTGCTCGCTCGTCTGCCACAGGTGGTTCCGAGTCGACGGTCAGAGCCGCCATCGTCTCTCGCTTAACGCTCAAGCTGAGATACTCTCTATCCTTCCCTCTCTGTTTGCTCGCTTCGACTCCGTTACCAAACTTGCTCTCCGATGCGATCGCAAGTCGATCAGTATAGACGACGACACTTTGGTCTTAATCTCGCTTCGGTGCCCGGGCTTGACACGCCTCAAACTCCGCGGCTGTCGGGGGCTATCAGACCAAGGGATGGAACTGTTCGCTCAGAACTGCAAGGGTTTAAAGAAGCTCTCCTGCGGCTCGTGCATGTTCGGAGCTGGAGCCATGAACGCAGTCCTCGACCACTGCACAGCTCTCGAGGAGCTTTCCATCAAGCGGCTTCGAGGCCTCCACGACGCTGCCGATCCAATCGGCCCCGGAGCCGCTGCTTCTTCGCTGAAATCCATCTGCTTGAAGGATTTAATTAATGGTCAGTGCTTCGGACCCCTCATAATCGGCTCCAAAAAGCTCAGAACTTTGAAGCTCATTCGCTGCTTTGGTGAGTGGGATAAGGTTCTCGGCATGTTAGGAAATTTCAACCCTGGTTTAATCGAAATCCACCTCGAGAGGGTTCAAGTTGGTGATGTAGGGCTTTATTCCATTTCAAATTGTTCAAATTTGGAGATTTTGCACATTATGAAGACTACGGAATGTACGAACTTCGGGCTCGTGTGTGTTGCTGAACGCTGCAGGCTCTTAAGGAAGCTTCACATTGATGGTTGGAGAACTAACAGGATTGGTGATGAGGGTTTAATGGCAATAGCTAACCGATGCCCCAATTTACAAGAACTTTGTCTGATTGGAATGAACCCCACGTCTTTGAGTTTGGCGCCGATAGCTACCAATTGCCCAAAATTGGAGAGATTAGCACTCTGCGGGAGTGCCACCGTTGGCGATCCCGAGATGGCGTGCATTGCCACAAAATGCGTGGCTTTGAAGAAGCTGTGTATTAAGGGCTGTCCCATTTCAGATGAAGGTGTCGAAGCGCTTGCTTTGGGATGTCCCAGTTTGGTGAAGGTAAAGGTCAAGAAGTGTAGGGGAGTAGGTGGCGAAGTTGTGGAGCGGTTGCGAGAACGCAGAGGGTCATTGGTTGTGGTTCTGGATGCCAGTGAAATTGAGCCATTAGATGGTAGTAGTAGTGAGGTTGGAGTTCAAGAGAGCGTTATGGAGTTCCCACCAATTGGTAATCAGATAACCGATGCTTCATCGAGTTTTAATGGCCGGTTGACAACTATGTTCAGGACAAAGTTTGGATTCTTTGCTAATAGGAATCTTGTGGCATGCACCTTCAGGAGGTGGTCAAACGGTGATGATAGTCTCAATGGTTCATGACGGACATTGTAAGAGTTGGCAGATTTGTTCTTGCTCTTTATCACTATCACACAGAGATCTTGATATGATTGCGTTGTGTTTAATGCCCGTTAGTGGCTTGTGTTATTTATTTTTATCTTCCCTTGTCGAACTGTATTAGCAATAGAATGGCTGCGAAAAATGTAGGCCTGGGAAAGATCTCTCTTGCTCCTGCTTAACAACATTTGCACTTTTGTTATAATATTTGCTGTTCACTAAGCATATTAACTGTTTAGCGAGATTCGCTACAGGATCGATCAAATTTTGCGTAGTTTTTGGTTTCCTGATGCTTATAGTTTTATGTGACATTTCTTGCGCAAGTCTCAGCAAAACCATGCAGTAATAGGAAGCTATGACTTGTTGAGGTAGTTTGGGATCTTTGCTTCCGCATAATTGAGGATGTAGGGAAGCTTTTGTTCTCCTCCCGCAGGTATTTGTTGATATGGAGCGTCAATGCGTCATAAATCTTTATTTTTGGAACTTGTTCTCTCACTCTCTCTGTTGAATAAGTCTGAAATTGAGATTCGTGAACTTGTCTCTGTATTTTGCTTGAATGGTACCCCGAGATTTTCTTATAGTTTCGTTATTGCGTGTTTGTAGAAAATTTAGTTGCCTTTAGGAATGGTAGATATCATTGCTTATTCAGGACTCAAGACATTCTTTGTTCTGGATGATTCTTGTCGTTTGAAACCGCGTTACGCGTTACAACAGCAACAATTGAAAAGTTATGCTGTATTATGGACTGTATGCTGTAGTTGCACTGACTTATAGAGAAATGCTTTGACAACCAAGAAATTTCATAAAAGTAAGATCGAAAACTGACGGAGTTTGATGTGATATATTAGATTATAAAATTACTTTTATTATAAATCAGATCTAACATTTCACATCAAAATACATGAGTTTGTGACTTTACTTTTATATAATCTCTTTATGGCTATAACACTTATCTGTCTTATAACAGTGCTATTATCACTTTCCATGGAAGGCCTTTGCAGCTTTCACTTGCTTCTGTGTGGTTTGAGAGGAGAGTTAGCCCTGATTCTGTGTGGCTCAATAGAAATTTGGGTCAAACCAGATAAATGGCTTTCGCAGAAATATTTTCTTTTTCTGCTCTTGGCCGGCCAGCTGATCTCTCAGTTTGAATTTCATTTGAGAAACTTACAAAAGTTGATTGCCACTCCAACAGAGGCCCTGTTAGCAAAGGATTCCAAGAAATGGTCATCCATCGTGTACAGAGTTACCCTCCATCCAGCTTATAGATATATCAGACTACCAGGTAAACGGATATCTGAATCGTTCCCAATATAGAGGCCTCCATATCTCCAGTCCTTGTCTTCAAATTTCAAGACTTTTCTGCAATGTCCCATCGCAGGATACCTCCTCACGTAGATAGGCGATGCCTGCATTAATATTTCTGGTTCCTTCTCCTTGGCTGCTACAATGTTTTCAAAGTCTAACACTGTTTCAAATTTTAGTATATTTTGGAAAAATCTATGTTATCAATGTCAAAGTTTCTTACTAATGGAAATCTTATGGTAGGTTTGGGGTGTGGGAGATAATAATTTTGTAAATAGTAGTAGGATATTTTGTGAATAGTAGTGAGATAGTTTGAGTTGATTATTTTTAAGGTTTTGAGAAAGAAGAAAAAATATTGAATAAAAAATATTATAAATTAAAATATTGTAATAATATAGTTTTATAATATTATTTTTGTTAGGAAATTTGAAAAGTTGGAATTATTTTTTATTTTTTATTTGAAAGTTTGAAAATGTTGTAATGATTATTTTGAAAATTTTATATTTGAATTATGTTTGAAAATAGGATGAGATAAAATGAGATAAGATGAGAATTTTGTATATGATCTTATGTCCCAAACCTGTTCTAAACTCTAGGGATTGGTACATTATTTGCTTTCAAAAGCGCGAGTGCTCAGCCTTTTTTTTTGGTTTTTATATGATCTTAACTATTAATATTAAGGTTTATTTGGAAACACAACTATTTTCATACTACTTTACAAACTATTCACTACCATTTTCATTACTATTCACATATCATTTAAGATATTCTTAGATTTCATTTGGTTAAGCAGTATAAATGAAATAAGATAAGATGAGATAAGATGAGATATTTTATTAAAAATTGAATAAAATATTATTATAATATAATTTTTAATATTAGTTGTGTTTTGAGATTTGAAAATTTTGAATTTTTTTATTATATTTTATGTAAAAATTTAAAAATGTTATAGCGATTATACCGATCAAGTTCTGCATATTGACCAAAACAATTCCAGGTTGCAGTCCAAAATGAGAAGTGCTTGGAATAATATTCACAAGGAACAGTTGGTTGTTGCTGTTACGAGACTTTTCTATTCTTCCTGATTTGAATTTTATAAGGCTGAGAAAGACCGATTCCATATAGATAAGAGATTTAATCCAAAAACCATTTGAATTACGAAAATGAATGTAAAAATGATTCTGTCCAAAATGTTCACGGTTCAACTTCAATTCTCGGATTAGGGTACCAACCGAACTATACATTAATTGAAAAATATTAGGTTTAGATTGATTGATTCCACAAGGAAAAAAAAAAAATCGGTTGTAAGTTGAAATTTAGTTGAGATACAAAAACGTTTCATCTCATATTATTTTATTATTACAATTTTCTTAAATTTTTACATAAAATATAATAAACAATTCAACTTTTTTGAATCTCAAAACAATAATAATATTAAAAAATAATATTCTAACAATATTTTTTTTTAACTTTTATCTAAAATTGTGTCATCTTATTTTCTTATTCAAACTACACCTAACCAACCCAATTTGACCATATCGTATTTTTCAATACTCGGATTTTTCCATTGATTGACACACCTTGGAAAATTAAATATGTGACATGTTAAGATCAGACAACATATTTTCTAGTTGAAAATTGGGTAAGGGGTTAATTAAATATGTGACATGTTAAAATCCACATAGAAGAGAAGATGATGTAGATTGAGCAAAGTGATTGCACCAAGAAGCTGCTAGTTGGGCCGTTGATGGTTCGTATTTGCTGATCATGCTTGTTGTTTATGGAATAATGAAAACTCGCTAATCCAACCATAGTTCTTCTACAGACAAGCAAATCTATGCACCATCGGCGCACCATTTGACCCATACGAAATTTCCTTTCCCGCTCCAGACGCCCCACGAGACTGACACCAATAAAACGAATCGTTTCATTTTCCATATCAGCATCGGCGCGCCATCGGTATGCGAGGTCGCCTGAAAGAAAGAGTTTTCCATCCAATAATTTGTTGGCAGCTTTCGTAGGCAATGCCTACATTTGATGGGATGACAAGAAAGAAAGAAACCTATAAGATATTATGATCTTGTCATGGCAGCCTGTAACTCTCTGCTTTGCATATACGTTCCTCACACTCTCGACTCTCGAGGTTTCTTTTCCCTTTGGCCTTTAGCTTTATACCGATCTATGTGCTTTCGCAACTTTTTCTTGTTGTGGTTGCATACATGCATATATATATATATATTTTTTTAAGAAAGAGTATGAGACTCACGGTCTTCCCATTGGCTCCTTTGGCAAGAAAATCAGTAGCTTGGTTTATCTCTCTTTATGCATGCCTAATTATTAGATTCAAAGCCTTTGCAGATTCAAAAATTTTCTCCCAGACCTCTTGAATTGACTAGTGAACCTCACCTTTGCCATTCTACCAGTTGCTCAACAGTTGAAAATCTGTTTCGATGACAATATTAGTTTGCTGCTACATAGTGCAAATTTACAGGCTATCAAACAATGCCTTGATCTCAGCCATGGTGTTAGAGCTGCAACCATAATAGGCCGTAAAACCACCCAATAGACCCCCCTTTAGAATCCCGAACAACACCTCCACCACTACATTCACTAGAATTCTCCAAACTACACCCATCAATATTTAACTTGACAAAATCCAATAGCGAGAAAGACCATCATAGAGTCATAAGTTTTTGTGCTTTTAAGCCCAAGACAAGAAGTCCTAAACTATGTAAGTTCGCCTCATCAGTTGTGCTTACCTTCTAGCAAGTAGACACTTTCACCGTTTGCATCTTCAAATCCATATACATCAACTAATAATTGACGATATTAACCCCATTACAATACCGGCAGTTTTGGCCTTGCGAAACCAAACTAACACCGACTGCTGCTAACTTCTGATTCTATCCATTTTCAGACCCGACAGCTCTACATAATACCCCAACATATTAGCTGCCAAATCACTCAACTATAAAACACGATTTCGTGTTTCTACATTTGGACTTTCACGACAGTTGCATTTAAGAGGCCATAACAATATTTAATCTTCGTATATTGGAATCAAAAGGCAAGCTTTTCAGAAAGCATTTCCACATAAATATATAGACACTTTAGTGGAAAGTGCCATGTGCCATACCCGTTTTACCCAATGTACTTTCCATCCACATGTTCGGATGGTGGACAAGTTAGACTAATTGGTCGACAAACTACCAGAGATCGAGGCTATCCACACAGGGCGATCCTTTCTATTCCTGATCCATAGATTCATGTTCATCAATTGATCGGCTAAACCTTCACCAATAAGCCTTTTAATCTGTTGGAAATTCCAACCATGTTGACCCCATACTTCTTTCACTTGTAGCTCGGGTTACGTAACCTGCTCTACTTTATGTGCTAATATATCAGTAATGACTACTTTTTTTATTTATTTTAATAAGCAATCTAGTAATGACTACTTATCAAAGCAGAAGGAGATATTGTCCTGCTTAACAATCATCATATGCCCCTAATTACTTCCGGTAAAAGAGATCTGATGGCTCTCAAAAGAGCTGAGTCCTTCCGTGAGGCTTGAATAAGAAAAGAATGAGACTGGTTTAAATATTTATCCCTGAAAAATGTTGCCCACTTTATGTATAGGAAAATGCTAAACCCCCCGTTGGGGGATCCCGCTGGGAGCTACCGCTCCCAGTTTTTTTTTATTATTAAAAAGTATAAAAAAAATGATGTAAAAATAAAAAATAAAAAAAAGAAAAAAAATATTTGGCCTAACGGGAGCTCCCAGCGGGAGCCCCCCACGGTGGCCGTAGCATGGTCCTTATGTATATGTATATGCACTTTATTCATTGCCTTGCGATCATGGTGGGAATGGTTCTCTCCTGCATCCATTAAAGAAAGCAAGGACTAGGAGACAGGTATTCTACATCTTGCTATGCATCGGAATCCACATGAAAGAGTCACATCAAGCACAGAAAACTGTCTGGTGGCAAAGAAAAGGTACGCACTTTATTTTTTTTAACACGATTCTTTCAACTTACTATTATGCCTGCCTGGCATCCTATTTTTGTTGATTTTTTGTATTTTAAGAATTAGATTTTTTATTCAAAAATTCGATACGCAGTTATTTTATGTATTTTTTATATATTTTATTAATATAATTGATTTTATTCTTTGTACACTCTATTAATATAATTAATTATATTATTTTTTTTAATATAAAGCAACTGATTTAACCAATCATATCAATAGAATGAACAACAATTACGCAAAAATGACAATATAATAGAACTCCTTTCTATTAATAGTGAAAGTAGATGTTTATTCCTGGCAATGTAGCGAAGTCATATTACAAGGCATTGGGAATTAAAATTGAAAACAGAACGTATGGAATTCGATGAATATCCCTTGCCACCTGACATTCATCAACTCCACGTTGTTACTTGAAAAAATTGTTCATGTACAAGTGCTTTTGACAAAGTTACAGCCAGCAACGAAGCTCAATACTGCTTCAATCACTTTCAAAATCTTCTTCATCCCCAAAACTGAATACTGAAGCATCAGCAGCAATTGCTTTGATATCACTTGCCCCTGCTGAGTCCATGTTAGGGGTCTTAAGGCCGGAGCCAGGTTTCCCAGTTACATCACTGTTTGTTGCCGTGGAAGCAGTACTTTGTGTGGGTTCCTCGCTGCTCCTGAGGGAGAGTTGATCGGTTCTACTTGCCATATTACCGATTTCCTCTGCATTGGCATTGGATACATGACCAGTTGCAGCAGATCTAGCTCCAGAAGTGGTATGATTTTGCCTGCTCTTTGAAGTACCGGTCTCCTCTCCCTCGCTATCTGAGAACACATCATCCTTGTCGTCACTGTCAGAGACCTTACTTCTGTTGGAATTAGGTATAATCCCAACATTTGAAGCAGGAGGATCGTCTGAGCAACCATCAGATTGCTTGCTGACAGAATCCGCTTTCGACCTACTCAGTGAAGAACCATTGTAGTCTATCATCACAACTTCAACCTGGAACCCCGGAGAAGGCAATTTTCTCTGGAAAGCATAGCCAACGGCTCATTAATAGACCGCTAAGAATGGGAAAGTGAAAGAACAGATATGGAATAAGAGAGAAAAGTGTATCTTGTTTACTTACAGAATAAAGTAAAAGCAATATCAGAAAAGAATGTCATTTACCTTATCGAAACCATCAAGATCAGAGGTGTTCAGCATTTTTCTGTTTTCCGTCATTGTTGTATTTAACCAACTGAAACAAAAATCCCCAAAAGTCAAGTAAATGAAACACATTTTTTGTAGGTATCCCTATACAAAAAGAGTTCATGCTATTTCCACATCTTACCAGAAAACAAAAAAGAAAGAAAAAACTAAACATTTGGATTTGAAACGTTTTATTTAAAAAATGATGTTCTTAAAATCAACAATGAAAAAAGTAAGGAATTTCTTCTATTTTTTGGTTTCTGCTGATGATCTTCAAACCAAATGATCGAAGGTCAGATCACAGGTCTCATCCCGTAAGGATACACCTTTTAATTGCACAGATGGCATGCTGGCACAGGGAGCCCTACGTTTCAAATTGTTAAGGAGAGAGATTCCCAAGGTTAGGGAAACTTTAATCTTTTGGCCAGAACGAAAACACAACCCACAGGGGCAGGGAGGGGGGGACAGATGAAATCGAGTTTACATTCATACCAAACTAGTAACAACGATTGTGAAAGGAAGGCAGTAGTATACAGACCAATAGAAATCTCCTTGGTGGTCATGAAAATGAATTTTGAAGTCCCCCACCAACTCAGTCAGACCAGGCTCTCCTGGTAGAGCAAAGACGACAATCCCTTTCTTTGATGCACTGATCCAGAAATCTTGTGGCTGCAAAAATGAATTGGTGGGCTCATATTAGAAATTTGATTGACTAATTAGCATGTGATCCTAAAAGATTGAACTAACAAAAAAAAAAAATCCATTAGAGGGAGACCAAATTAAATAAACATTCACCATTAGATCCTTCGTTTTTGGATGCTTTCTTGATGAGAACAGAATTCCTGTGGATTATGGAAAAGTACCATGTCAAAAAGAAAAAAATAATGCAAGTGAGATGAAAACAATGAATATGCAAAAAGGTCCCTTTCCCTGAGAATGGCAACAGATAAAAGATGGAAAGTGAGATGAAAACAACGGAAATAAGATTCACTAAATTGAGGGCACTTCTAAAGACCTATTCCTATTTTCATGAACTTTTAACTCCTAAAATGAGTTGACAATTATAAAAGGTCCATGTTCTCTGCAAACAACCAAAGATCATAACTTTACTCGGTTCAAGAAATGAAACTTGACAATACACATACAACATAGAGTCTCTATCATATATTAATATATGACACATTCTTTTATAAGTATCTTTGGATATAACTAATATTGCAAGGAAGAGTACAATGAGCCATAGCTCAGAAACATACCATTGTGATTGGAGATGGTAATGGAGGGCCTAACCCAATAAGGACACTTGTGTAGCCGAAATCCCCTTAGCATGCACCTGTATAATTTTTAATTTCAGTAACCTTTTGAAGATAAAAATAAAAAAATTAAGCATCGTGGGAGAAAATCGGAAGGATACCTACGCTCAGGCTGAATTTCACCATTGAAGTATGTTAAGACACGCTCAAAATATTTGACATACCTCTGGGAAAATCAGAAAAAAACTAAATTATTAGAAAGATGTAAAGAAGATCAACCCTTGAAAAGATAACAGCATTCTCTAAAACAATGGACTGACAATCTGACTTGGGAGAACCAGACCCTTCCCATCAATGCATCTTTTCTGGTTGTAGTAATCAATGGCCTCCTCAGCTGTTGGGAAGAACTGCAGAGAGATATCAAAACAAAATAAGAATAGTTAAAAAAGCAATGAGATACAGGACAACTGTTTCCATGATACAAAACTGAAGACATTTAAAGTGGCCGACTATAAGATCTAACCTTAAGGAACAAGAGAAGGCTACAAATCATCAATCCAGTCCTCGCCATACCAGCTTTACAGTGAACAACCACAACATTCTGAATGTCTTCCTTCAACCATGAATATGCACTTTGACAAAATGATTTTATGAGGTGGATAGGAGGACAATTATGGTCATCAAATGGGAAGCTCGCCACCTGGAAATCTCCAGACAAATCAGAAATTGAAGAAGCTTACATGCCCAAATAATTCATGGACAACATACAGCCTCAATAACCTAAATCTGTCTATTTATAGCACATTCTTAATTGGTTAACAACTAAAGGAAGACAGAAGTGTCATTTATATTTCTTCTTCTTCTTTTGTGTTTAAATCCCCGTGACATTTAATGTTTTCTATAAACATAAATTACTGGTGGTCAAGCAATATAATGAGCACATTTTTGTACTTCGTACTTTGTATGCTCAGAATGTATTTAGACACTCAACGCACCAAGAGGAAACTAACTCTACTTTCACGTTCATTTCAGGTATTCTGAATATGAATCTTATCTTACATTATACAGATACCTTCAACTTTGATAACTAATACAAAGAAAGAAATTGAGAGTTAGATGAAATCCTTTTATTTATAATCTTGAATGTACTGAACACTAATAGCGGGAGCAAATGAACTATAACGTCTATGATATTTTTCTAGCTTTAATCAATAAACTAAATAGAATTTGTAGTTCACATGTTGCACGAGGACCAGGATATCATCTTTAAAACTATTCATTGCAAAGAGTATTTAATCAACCACTAATATTGAAAACAAAGAAAAAACGTCAAGGTCTGATATCTGCACAATAGACATGAGAATGCAGACTTCAAATTCTTATGATATAAATTGAGCATTTGACCTTAGTAATTTGTTTAGGCTCTGACATTGACGTTGAACATAATGATAATATTTTTGTACAAAAATGATGGTAATTCCAAAATGTAATATAGATTAAGGCTGTACCTTCCCCTCAAATAGTGATGCATCATACAACCTCTCTGAACAAAGATTGTAGACTTTATATTTTCCCTGCATGTGAATGGAGGAATTTTGATAACACAAATTTGGAAGCCAGATATAGGCAAATCATATTTGAAGTTCCAAATTTTATGGTTACCAACAGTTAACTTTTTTCCTAGAAACTAGATACCCAGCCATTGCACATAGTCGGAAATTTCCAACCTCAGAAACTAAACCATGTTTTACCTTGTGGTGAGTTTCAAAAAACTTGATCACTTCTTCCATATGATTCCGATAGAATCCCTGCACCATATTTTTTTCAGTTAATTTTTTGTCCCAACAATATAGATGAACTTGCCTAATTTAACATCAAATACAAAGCACATAAGTATTTTACCTCAAAATATCCAAAAATCCCAGAGCTTATATCACCAGCTGGGAATCCCATAGCAATTATATTCTCGGTGATATATGCCATGTCCAAATCAAATCCTCCCTCCTGTAAATCAGGTATAGAATCTCTTTAAATCAGTGACATTTTGGGTCCAGACATATTTTGTGAAAAAAAAAAAAAGGAGTATTACAAAGATAGTACAGGATAATTGAGTTAAAGTTACCTGAGTAATAGAAGATATTCATGACCAAGTTATCACATCATTTAGCACTATAAATGAAAAAGAAAATCAACATAGGCAATAGAATGGTGAGCTACCATGTATCTTCGTTTGTTTTGAGAGACAATATGACGTGCTTTGACCTGCATAGCCTTCACTGTGCTCCGGGATGAGTCAACCAACCCTTTTGTGAATGATTCAAAAACGCCAGATTGGGCAGTTTCTGTCACTCCTTCACTATTCTCTGCTGGTATGTTTGCCACTGGACTGATCCGCAATCCTAACCCACTAGTGAAACGTGCAAATGTTGATGTCCCAGCATTTCCATTTTGAGAGTCCTCTTGTGCTGCCCCAAAGGAATGCGGAAATTTCAGACTTCTAGTCCAAGATGATATCCCAGAAGACGATGAACTAGATGGTGTTTGATGTGCATTACTATCTTGCAGAGAGGCAGGAGCAGCAGAATGTTCAACATCAGAGGCTGTACCCAGAGGTTGAGATGATGAGTCGGCAGATTCTGGATCCATTCTGAAAATGAAGGCCATAATTAAATCAATCCATGTTAAATAGAGGCTCAACCATGGAGCTTGTAAACTTAACATAAACAAATTGCGATTCATTAGTTGATAAAACTTGAGAGGAAAAGAAAAGATTAACCAGCTAGTAGCAATTTAGATGAAAGATAAAATTAGAGATTTCAAATATATCATTGTGCACAAGGCATGCTCAACTATGGTTGTAATTTGTAAATGAGCCAAGCTGCCATGCAGTTTATGCTCAACAGCCTCCACGAAAGTTTTGCATGGGCAAGCATGTAGCAACCTAATTCAAAATAGTTATTCTCATAAAACTGAGTTACCAACACCCTACACTCAACCTCGAAATTTTGAAATAAGGATACGGCAACAAAATTCTAAATTAACCAACATGATTAAAAAAGAAAAATCCAATCAACAGTATCGGGTGAATAATAGCTGTACAGTGTACAGCATAGTGATATAACATCATCATTGGAGATGATGTTCACCTTTTTACCTAGTGTAAGCTTTTGAAATAAATGACAATTCCTTTAAATTATGCATGTGCTAAAGCAAAAGTATGCTACAAACAAAAGTTGGCAAGAAAATGAATTTTAGCAGTTTTTCTCAAGAAATGGGCGCTATGTAGATACATACCTATCGTGTAACATTTATATTATTCCCATGTACTTGGGCCGTGCCTATTATTCTCACCATTAATTTTCTTATTTAGCGATGAAAAAATGAACCTTTTATATTACATAATATTTACTTGCCAAAAATAGATAAATAGCACAATGAACTTCTAAGCATCAGACTACTTAAGGAATCAATCGTTAATACTTTATACCAAACACAATGCCAGGAATAAGGAGTAAGCAATTTAATGAAAAGGACCATATATTCTGTGGACTGTTTCCCGTTTGAGAAAAAGATTAATTGTACCTCACATTTAAAGGTGCATGCATTCACGCCAAACCAATTTAATAGGCGAATTGACCAATTAAGTGTAAAAATATGTCATCTTTTCAAATCCTCGAACCAAAACCCACAAATTCAATTGAAGCTTATCGTTTCAATCTCATTTGGCCAAATAAATAGATTTACAAAACGAAACAGTGAGATCTGGCAGGGGAAAAAAAAAAGATTCAAAATGTGATAAGAAAATCCACAATGTGATAAGAAAATCCACTCGATTGCATTACGAATCTACGAGTATATGCGGATAGTGAAACGCGTTCGTAAACGTAAACGACCATACTGAGCAAAGGGGTTTGAGATCATTTACCAGACGAAATGCAGTCGTGCTCGGGTTGACGGAGGATCTGAGAGTGGGTTGAAGAGGTACACCGGCGATTTCTGAGAGTGTGAAGCTTTGGTAGAGACAGAAATGAGAATAAGCAACAATTGCAGGCGGTGGCCGTGGCCCGTGGTTAATAACTGTGAGTCGCCGCGTTAAATGGTTTTGACCATTTATAAGCCATTTAAACATTCGAAAAATTGGTCTATAAAAAAATGTAAAAAATAAAAAAAGGAAAAATGGAACTATTATATCATTGGGACATATCAACCTTTGTAGTTTTTTAAAAATATATATATATTTATTATATGATAATTTTGTATACACTTTGCTTATTCTATCTTTAATTTTATATTTTATATTTAATGTAAAAGTTTTGTTACATACAATCACTTTTGTATATTATTTGCGTACTTTACTGACATGATTAAATAAAATAACTATTTTATATTAAAAAAATAAAACAGTCAATCACATTAGTGAAGTTCGCAAAAGAAGTTTGAATATATAAACAAATTATAACCATTTTAAAAGAAATATTCAAAAGATTATTTTTTTAAAAAGAATTACATCTTAGAACACTATGAAATTCATATGTTCTTGTAATTCATAGCATTTTCTAATCTAAGAAATTACATCATTACTCCATTTTTATTCTTAATTTTCAGAAAGAAAAATCTCCATTAGTATCCCTAAAGATAATTGTTATATCTTTTTGACATTGGTATTTACCAGTATTGTCTAAACACATATATGAAAAAGAGTAAGGGTAAATATAATTTTAAAATATGTAAATCTATTCTATTCCATTTAAAAAAAAGTACAAATATTACATACTTTAAAATTGTATAAATTATTTCATATATATAAAAATCTATTTAAAAGTCATATTTTTTACGCACCCAAAAAAATATTTCCACTATAAAATTTTAATTGAGCTAAAAAATTATTTATATTCTGATTTTTTTAAATTACATTGATTTCCACTATAAATGGTGTCCTAAACACACTAACTTATAAGAAATAAATGGTGTTTTGATTAGGGTTTTTTTAAGAAATAATATCAACTTATTTACTTGCTTAATAAAAGTCAAACACCAAAGGTCTTTCATCTTTGAGGTAGTAGACTAGCAAAATGATCCACCCGGATAATCCGATCCGGCCCAAGCTGGCACGTACGGAGCTCAAGTGTTGCAGCAAGTGTCCGAAAGTCTTACAATGCCACAACTTATAAAAGGGGCAACAAGAAATTAAAGAAAATATGTATTGAAAAACCAAAAATAAAAATCGCATCCTACCGCACCAAAATCGATCGCAGTAATTAAGTCCAATCAAATGGAGGGGGCACCGGCCGGCGGCGATGATGTCACTCCGGCCACGGCTATCTCCCGGTGGAGTTTCAGAGTGTCGCAGCGGTACCAGCATCTGCTCGACAAGTCGACCCCGCACATGCTCAACCGCTGGATCGCCTTTCTCTTTGTCGCCTCGGTCTACGTCCTCCGCGTTTACCTCATCCAAGGGTTCTACATCGTTTCGTACGGCCTCGGAATCTACATTCTTAACCTCCTCATAGGGTTTCTGTCTCCCCAGGTGGACCCCGAGATCCAGAACCTCTCCGAGGGACCCTCGCTACCGACACGTGGCTCCGATGAATTCCGCCCCTTCGTTCGTCGGCTCCCGGAATTTAAGTTCTGGTGCGTCACCGTTTTCATTTCTCCCCCTATCATTTTGCTTTGACTTGTATCTTTTGATCGTTTCCAGGGCTTCTAACCGTGGTTCATAATATTGGTAGCTATATATATCTACGTGCGGGGATTGGAGTTTGCTTCTTGATTGGTAATTGTTGGTACCGTGCAAAGTTTATATTGCGAAAGTAGGTTAGTTAGGATATCCAATCATTCCCTGAAACTACCAGGGATTAATTAGATTCGGATTCTTTGTGGGTATGATATCTGCAAAGGGGATTGCAAGCAATATTGGATTTTTTTTTTTTAAAAAAAAGTAGAAATAGAAATAGGTTCATTTCAATTTGATTTTATTGATTGCTAGATGCGTGTGGAGAAGACGTTGATAATCAGTGTATGCATTGTATTTATTGTGTGCACTTGTCTATGGTTATGGTTAGCAAGTGGTTCAACGTGAGAGGTTAGCGTGCATGGCATAAAAACGAACGTTATTAGCAACGGATTCTTCATGCAAAGCAAGGATGTTTGGTTAGGAATCTGATTTGTTCTATTTCCGTTTGTGCTGGATGATCTACAAGAACTACATATGGGTTATCAAAACATAAAAAGTTGCATATCGAGTGTTTAATCTTCCTAATATGTTAGACCATAAATTAAATTATTAAATTTTCTTCTTCCCATGGGAGTCAGACTCACTAATTTTATTTTATTTTTGGATGTCGGGAACCTCTCCAAGGCAGGGCCATTCGGCCCCACCCCTGCAGAGTAAACCCTGGTCCCGTGCACTGCACCCTCCAAACTATACGGAACTGGTTAAATCGTTGGCTTTTTACTAGAAGGTGTGGCCCTAAAGGATTGTTTGCACCAATGAGAGGTTGAACTTTGGACCTTGAAGGGAGTGATATCCCAAGACCAAGTCCTTCACCTCTTGGCCCAACCCCTTGGGGTTAGTCAGACTCTCATTAATAAATCAGTCTAACCTGTAGATTATTCACTTGAAATGGTGAAGTGTGGAGTTAGGTTTCAAATTTAGAATTTCTGCTTTAATTTTTTTGATCGATAAACAAAATTTTATTGAGTTTAAAGTAGACAAAGGCACGAGTATACGGAACATATACGAGAGCGTCACCTATATATTCGAGTTTGGCGATACAAGGAAGTCATGAAAAGATATCCCATTAAAATCAATTACAATCGACCAATGGAGTAAGGTATTGAAAAATAAACTTCTAAGCGCTTCCATTGACTGCTCTTGATCTTCAAAGCTTCTTGCATTCCTCTCCCTCCAAATACACCACCATAGACAACATGTATTAATAGCATGTTAAATCAACATTTGTGGCAAAAATTGAAGCTGATGAGAAGAAATGTATTTAATCTTTTTTATTTATATTCTAACATTAATGAACTTATAGTAATATAGTACACTAGCTTGTTTTTTGTCAGATGGTTACACAATGGGCAATAATTCCAATGTTATTCTGCCTCTTTTATTTGTCAGGGTGCTTTTTAGGTAAGCATTCTTAGGACCAATGCTCCAACTTATGCTCTTAGACCAAAATATATTTTTATGATCATGGAAGTATTTGTCTATGATGCTGTCATTTTCGTTCTGTATTGGTGAATCACTTAAAAGGGCCTCTATTCTTGATTGTTCTGTGTACTGAAGTTCCCTTGTTTTCCTCCTTGGAAGGTACTCTATCACAAAGGCATTTTGCATTGCTTTCGTGATGACATTTTTCAGCGCATTTGATGTACCTGTGTTCTGGCCAATACTGCTTTTCTACTGGCTGTCACTCTTCATTCTCACCATGAGGCGACAAATAACACACATGATTAAATACAAATATGTTCCATTCTCACTCGGAAAGCAGGTATCTAAGGATCCATCTTACTTTGAGTTTAGACCAACATGGTTTGTAGGTTTGTGTGTTAATTGGAATTGTGTTGTTGGTTTTAACAAATTGTTCATTTTATTTTACTTTTCATAGCGGTATGATCAAAAGAGAACATCGTCAACTGAAAGCTCAAGCCTATCTACAGATTGATTGATTCAGGTAGATTGAATTGTATTTGCTTCTTTTACACTGCACACACCCATCTTCCTCAATTTATTCTGCCTTGTTGTGACACAGTGGAAACTTTTGGAGAATGTGTTAACAACTAGATTCAGCGCCATGGATGATCGTTCTTTTTCCCTTGATTTTTTCCAAGCTTCTGTATGCCTCCTGGAAATCTATTGTTGGGGAGATGAAGTAGTTCATGAAACCGTTTTTCCCTTTTGCTCATAGTATAATTATCCTCATGTATAGAAGGCACTTGCTACATTCCTGTTGCTGAGATTTTTAAAATCTAGCGGCATATGTTTCACAGAGCCTTCGCTGTGAGGAATGAGTCTAGCTTCGCAATTGGGCTAATTCAAATTTAGATTAAACTGTACTTTTTTCCCGCATTTACTTGGAACTTCCCTTTGCTATTATGCAGTGCACTTTCAACAGTATGGTTACATAAATTTTCTTAGCTATTGGATCGTATTCTTAGATCTATTGTGAGGATTATATTGGAGGGCATCTTCTCTGCCTAATTGTTGATGTATGCTGTATTTGTAGTTAACTGGCTTTATCGAAGTTTTGTATTGGAGTAATTCTACTCTTAGGCCGGTCTAGATGTATACACCACACACTAATGATGTGGCAAACCGGTTTATTTGAAGACGGTCTAATGCTTGAGAATCGAGTTCCCTCTCTGCCCTACCCCCTCCCTCTTTTGCTCTCCCCCCTCCCTGCTGAATCCATCTTCTCCCCTCTCCCTCTGCACGGTAACATTCTCAATTTCTCATAGACTTAAAACTATGGAGGAAATGATAACAACAAAAAATTTTGGATCTAGGAGACACTGCACAAGACTGCAACATCAGAAAGCAACAAATTTCAGTAAACAAGCAATATCAAGTAAAAAATGTCGATTTCTCTCTATTGAAGTTGCCTCAGGGAAAGCTTTTCTCTCTCTTTTTTTTAAAGCTACATTGTCGTCGGAACTCTCTTTTCAAAGTTAGTAGTTGCTACCTGACCCATCATCTCCATTATCCTTTTCACTCAAGTTCTACACTGCACTGCTCCCGTGCATTGCATTTGCATGTGTGTATTTGTGCTCATGCGACTCAGATTGACAAAGCATCAACTTTTTAATTTAATTTTTTTCACTCAACTCTATTTGTGCTCATGCGACTCAAGCATCAATTTTCTTCGACTCAGATTGCAGAGAAATGTGAGTGTTTTCTGTGTTTTTTTAGAAATTTTTTAGAGAGAGATTGTCATAGAGTGAGAAGTTGGGTATAAAAGAGGACTTTTATACCAGAGCAACACAACAACCTGCCGAATCTGAGTTTCTTTGGTCGATTAGAGTTGTGGGCGGTGAAAGGTTGTGCAGATGTACTGCAACATGGGTAGAGGTGCGAATCATGGAGGGAGAAGTGGGGAGGAGAAATTTGAATCAGTGATTTGGGGAAGATGTGGAAAACGTGGGGAGTAGAGAAAACGAATTGTTTTACTTTAGGGAAAAAAATAAAATAAAATAAGCCAGCTCACCTGTGTGTGGTGTTGGAGACTAAAGGGGCCTAAGAGAATTACTCTTTGTATTGTGTATGTAATGCTCAAATGTAAGAAGGCCTTGCATGATTTATTTCTCGTTTCCGGCCTGATGTCATTCCTTTATTATTAACCAAGTAAATGCAAGTTTTTCACGGGATATAGTTGAAATGGGTTAGCCTATTGGTCATGGCTATAATGCGCTCAATCTATATAGGAATTTCAGCATAGTCTCAATCAATTGTCCGGGATTGACTGTTGCACGTAAAACGTTATTTCTTCAAAATCTTTGCTAATTATGTGCCAAGTAATTCTCCGTAGTTTCTGAAATAGATGGCTTTAGAATCCCGCAGTTTTTTGTAGGAACACGAACTGTGAAATTGTTGGAAGTGTGTGAATAGCAGCTAATACATCTTGGGGGTAGGTTTGAGTTGCGTAGAAATGAACGTGATTACGTGAAGCCAGCCTTTATTAAAACATGCTTTTGATTACGTATTCTGGTGTTTTAGCTCGCTCGGTTAATGCATCGATTATTCACCCCTCAAAATTGCCACAACGTATTTATCAAAAAAAAAAAATTGCCACAAACGTAGAAGATAGGTGACTGCTTGGTTGAAATTTATTTGTCAACCAAATTTCAATATTGAGACCTCAGTAAGTATCTCTGCAAACCGAGACAAACACATTCAAACATCTGGGTATTCATTATCCGGACTCTTTCAAGAAAAAACTCAAACCAAAGACCAAGCTTGGACTCACCCGATTCACCTTGGCTTGTAATAGCCATATATTCCATAGAAAGTCTGTCCAAAAGTAAGCAGCAGCAAGACAACAGCAGCAACTAATGAGAGAATGGCCCAAGGATTGCTGAAATAATTATGCTTCAAACTCGCACACCAAGTATTCCACTTACGGTTGTAATACCGATTTACATTCTCCGACAGACTAGAAAGGTAACTGTCATTGATGTCAAAAACCACCTCTTGACAGAGGTGGTTGAAGAGATCAGCAACTTCGGCATCACTGCCGAGCCAGTGCTCAATTATTCCGTAGTAATGGAGGTAACTCACATCCTGATGAGAGTCGATCAAGTTGTCCATGAAAACAATATATGAGGTAATGTCATTGCCGCAATCAAGATGACACTGCTCAAAGGCAATCAGGTTGAGAAAAAGCGACTTGGTACCATCGTGGATCAAGAGCCGAGGGATTTGGAGAATTCCATTCTTGAATTTTATATCCCAGAAGCGATCTGTTCTCCTTTTCGTAAACTTGATTCCAGCCTCCTTGAGTTCTGCAACGCAATGTATCAATTGCTGCCTTCGTTTATCTGCAACGCGATTTCCATGAGACCATTTCTTGATCCAAATCCTGGGTTCCGGTTGAGGCCCTGTGCGCAAAAGACTTCGTCGGAAAACATCAAGACAATGAACGCAACCTTGATCTGATAATGGGTCAAAGGTGGTCGGATGTCCAAGCGATGACTCCAATTTGTTCCTATCACTTTTTGACATTGGCTCGTCTGTGGGCATCAAAGGGTCGAAGAACTGGAGGGTTAGCTCGGCTACAAGTCCTTTCTGGTCTGGGTAGCCTAACTGAATTCCCAGAAGCCGATCAAGAATAAAGAGTGGAAGCTGATTCTCCAGCATTATCATATCTCTCTGAATTGAATGCATTGAGCCACGCATTGCAAAGATGGGGTCGTTTCGAGGGTACCCCAGTTGCTCGAATCCTTCAGCAGCACCCCGGAAGAGCTCAAGCACAAAGCAACCATCTAGCACCATCATTTCTACGAATTCATTGCTGCTAAGAGAAATCGATCCTTCGTAACAGGTGCGGGCTTTTTCTTCAAGTTCTTTTACAGCATCAAGATAGACTTTAATGTCATGGTTAGTACGCTTGAGGACATGGTGAAGGGCACGCCATTTGTGGCGATCCATTTGGCGTACGCGTCTCTTTCCATGGTGGTAAGGCCCCAGGGAAACGATCTGGGGAACATAAGCTTTGTCATCGCCTTCTCGTAGGTAGTGAGGGATTCTGTAAATGCAGAGCTTTGCCCATGAGCCTGCAACATCGTCTTGACGCGCTTGCTCAAGCTTTTCCTTGATAGATATCACCCATTCAGAATCTGTTGGATTGTCATCTTCCTCTTCATAATTTTCACCATCATTTGGTCTTACCACGATTTGCAGAGATTCGGATGGTTCCTGCTGTTGTTTCTGCAGTAGCTCCCTAGTTTGTCCTGGAAATCCCTCAGGCGTTGTTGGTACCCTAGATTCTAAAGCTTCTCTGAGTTTGAGGGTGATCAGGTACCAACTCAAGTGCTCCTTGGTGAACACAGCCACCATCTTTTTGGTGAAAATCCTACTCTATTTCTGGGTTTGGTTTGGCTTGTCTTGGCTTTGCTTTAGAGATGCCTTTCTAGCAACTAAACGCACGATTGAAATGTTTATTATTCCTAAAGAAATAAAGGAGATGCCCAGTTTTAATTGGCCTGCCCCACATGGACCCCTTCGTTTTGGAACAGCAATTTCCAGACAATTTTTAGGTGTAGTGGTTTATTCCTACTTTTTGAAAGTTTTATATTCATCCATTCTCCAATGTAGGGGTGTAAAAAAAAATCGGTAAACCGGACCGGACCGGACCAAACCGGTGGCATCAGTCCGGTCCCAAGGTTTGTTCGGTTCGGTACCGGTTTTAGTTTTCTTAAAACCGGTCAAAATCGGTCCGGTTTCAATTTTTCTTTTTCTAAAATCGGACCGGACCGATTTATATATATATTTTTTAATTTTTTATATTGTATATAATATTTATATATAATATATAATTATATATAAAATAGTTTTGTATTATATGATAAATTACTAATTAATATAACATTAAATTTTAAAATCTTATATCATTTTGTTTATTATATTAATAGTTATACTAATATTATATAGTGCATATTAATAGTTATAATAATACTATATCACTAAATATTATAATATACTATAATATATCATTATAGTCTATAATACAATTATAATATATATTATAATATATTACAATATATTATCACTATAGTATTATATACTATATTATATATATTATATAATATATAATATAGTACATTAAAACCGGTAAAACCGGACCGAACCAGATCGGAAACCGGTAAAACCGGAGTACTAGTTTAGGAGGGTAACCGGTGCGTAATCGGTTTTGAAAAATGCAAAATCGGTACATACCGGTTCGGTCTTAAATTTTGTCAAAAACCGGACCGAACCGGACCGGTTACACCCCTACCCCAATGTTTGATTGTATCTGTTTAATGACCGGATTCTAAGGCAATTGCTCAGAAGGAAGGAAAAACTAAAAATCAAAGGCAAGTGATTGTGAACTGCCCGAAAAGTCACTTAAAGATATTTAGAGGCGTCCGAAGGAAATGGATTATGTCAACTTAACGAGAGAGACCCATTAATCTCTCCAATACAAGATTAGTTTCGCGTGAAAGCATTGCTAATATGATTCAACAAATAATGTTGGGATTAGTGAAAAAAAAATAAAGTTCCAAAGATAGACAAGCGAAGTGAGTACTACGTTATGTATGGTTGTCTCTATAAAACTTTTTAAACATAGTAATCTTACTTATCATTTATTTTTTCATCATCCTTTCATTATTATAAAATGTGACATAAGATGATCGGAAACTATTTGTTATGCTTCTAACGTCACACAGGTAACGATTATTCTGCAGGTTAGTTTTAACAAATAGTTCATACGGAAGAACACAAAAGAATCGCCCAAAAACACAGAAAAATACTTATGATGTTCAATTCAAAATTATCAAATCAAAGAATGTTGAAAATCAGCACACAAGCCGAGTTGTCTAGCTTAAAATCGTCCTTATAAGAATTTTATCAAAAATAGTAAAATCTCAATAATCATACCAAAATTAAATAGGTAATAAAAGAGTAATCTTCTAAAAATCTAGCCCAAATCAAATTTAGAATCACTTCTTAAACAATAAATGAAATGTTACCATAAAATAAAAAAAATCATTAAAAATGGGGATTCGGAAGGGAAAATAGTGGATTTTGACCTAAAAAAAAGATGTATACCAAGCAAAGCTGGGTGGCTACAACATGCACACTGAAAAGAACTTTTCAAATTGGGGTCATATGTGCGATTTTAATACCTGTATTCAAAGTTATGGCCAAAATACCAAAGCGCACCCAAAACTATCTCAATTAGGAAAAGATTATGATTACCCGCTATCTTTGTACTGATTTGCCAACTCAAGATATCTCAACTCCATCAACTTGTCATCTGACAACTCAGTATCATTTAACTCAGATTCTACTGGAATAGCTTCAATTGTGAACTTATTATTTAATGTCACACCATAAGATGATAAGAAAAATGATTATGAATAGATTTTCTTTCTTAAATTTAATAGAGTAATTCTACATACAACCATGAAATACGTAAATATCGCGTAGTCGTTTTGAAAAAGAGTATAGTTCACTATTAAAAAATTAGTCTTTTCATGTGGATTTCATATTTTATTCACTTTTTTCAAAATAATTAGATGACAATTATATAATTTACAATTTAATAAGAGAATTGAGGCAATTTGATTGAAGATTTCTCAGTCCAATCTTCAATATTGATTCACACGTTCAAGTCGCAACCATTTTTTAAAGGAGCATACGAATCGCAACTAATATTCAAGACATGAGGTGATACTACGACCATCATTAAGCATCCTGGCAGGACATGGTTGACCACTGAGAAAGATATCACATTGCAATTTTGCAAAACAAAACAAATAAATTTTTTTTAAAAAAAAAAAAAAAAAAGTTTCATGATTTAGTATAATTTGAGAAATTAAATCAATAAGAAAATACATTTATTTTTAAGAATTTTGTTTATTTTGAAACAATTTTTTAATAAATAAAATAAAATTACATCATCTATCAATTGTTGTGGGACAGTGTCCAGATGGAATATTAGAATTCTACTGTATGCATGAATGAAACCAAAATTAATCCCAACCACCACGTGTTCTCATTAATTATTGCGGCCATGATAAGAGTGATTTTATGAGCAATAAAAAGATGTTTTAATTAATTACTTGAGTAGAATATGTAAAAAATATATAAAAATATTTATATATAATAGAATTCTTTTTATTATATATTATTATTATCGAAATTATATAAAAAATTATTTTCTAATAATATATTTTACTTTAAATCAACAAGATCTCAATGTTAATCCCAATAAACTAATCTCTTCATGCTCTCTCCCCTTTTCAATTGCGGAAGGGTTTTAGGATAGATGTGGAGGGAGTTGTTAATCATTGCAAACAATTTAAATTAGTTTATCTCTACTAATGTTGATTTTCTCCATTTCTTTAAAAGTTATTTATTTCCATTTCAGACCCTCTCTCTCATTTCCATGCTTTCTTCTTTGTTGGACGCCAAAGATAAAATTTGAAGCTGAATTAATCTCTTCTTTTTATTTTTTTAATTAATTTATATTTTGGTTTAGTTTATAAATTTAGATTAATTTAAAATAGAACATAATTATATGAAATTATATATCGAGAGATGTTGTCCATATATTTGAAATGAATAAAAGAAAAATTAAAAAGTATAATATTTAAATAATATGAATAAAAAATAGATAAGGTAATGTATGACATATTATAAAAATTAGAATGTAAAATAGAAAAATTGAGTTTTAATAATGTACTTTAAAGAATAGCAAGAAGAATATACTTAAAGTCCTTAAGGGAGTAATTTGAAAGTAGGTACCAAGGAAATAGTTGGGTATATATTATTCATTATATAAATTAATATCAGTTTTGCAAACGTGTTTGTAATTTGCTTTGTTGTTCAGCCTTCCATTGCCTTCCATTACAAGAACAAGCTATGACCGGAGGAGGCTGGGAGCCGGAGGGTTTTGGCCAGAACCAAGTTCTAAATACACTGGAATATCATCTTCTACTTTAAGCAAACCATCAACATGATCAGATGATAACAGATGTAACTTCGTTTAAACCCCTGGAGAACTCAGAATAATTTTGCAAAAGCAAATGACATTGAATTACAACAACATCAATTCTTGAGGGTGCACGTACAGTTCGACAGGCTATGTACAAAGATGATCAATGACCAAATTTAAACAAAACAAAACAAAAAACAGCATCGCCCAATGAATAGCAGATGCCACACTCAACCATGAGGGGCTTAATGGGTTTATCAAGCAGAAGAAGAAGCAGAATCGTTAGCTTTCAAGCACTGCTGACCATCTTGATAACGCTCTTGTAAGGGTTATTTGGGTTTTGGGGAGTAGTCTTAATGGGATAGGAGGCCTCCATTGCAATTCCACACTTGCCAGTAAATGTGCGGACGGCGTTGCGCTCCATCTTGATGTATCCATCCTCACCCCAGTTGGTTCCCCAGGAGTTCCTCACAAGCCAGTAATCCGCCCCATTCTCTGTGCCATATCCAACTGCTACCACCGCATGGTCTAGCTCTGACCCACATTCACCAGTAAATACACCCTGAAATACGATTTGAAGGCAATAAATACCTCATAGGATGAGTGAAATTACACTCGAGCCAATTCATGAAAAGAACCAAAAATTGACCAAAGCTGTCCTTTGAGAAACATACAAGCCTACCCCTAATGCTAAATCCATCTATGTATGGTCACATCAGGAATTCCAAGCTTACCGACTCGTAGAGCTGTAGAGCCCTGCCACTGGCTTCAATTGCAACACTCACAGGCTGATGCGCCACAGCCTTCTTCAACGCATTCTCATCATAGGGCGGGACATCCTCGTACCCGTCAATGCTAACTACCTTTGAATCCTTCTGCAATAATCCAATACCAATAAACCCACAACATATAAATGACAAAATAAACTTCAACAAAACACAAAAAAGAAAAACTGAAAATAAATTGAGAGACTTGGATACTGACCCTGGCCGTGTCGCATTTGCTGTTGACGCCTTGGTAAGGATAGTCTGCTTCGGTGTCCATGCCTCCATTGTTGATAATGAACTCGAACGCGTAATCCATGAGACCTCCGTTGCACCCGGCGTTGTATTCTCTGTCACAATCCACAAGTTCTTGTTCCGATAGAGAGATCAATTCGCCGGTGACGATTTGGTTTATGCCTTCCACCGTTGCCACGGTAGAGAACGCCCAGCAACTTCCTGCTCACCATTTACAAACAGAGCATTTTTATTAATTTTTATGGAACAGTTTCATTAAAATACTCGAATTTTAGATCGTCATTCGACATTCACATTCCCAGAGTTCCCAACGTGAAGTCCAAATATAACAGTACGCTTTCAGCCACCAAAGAGTCTCAATTCAATGCTTCGACAAGCTTTTTCATCGCTTTCCTTTTAATATTAATTCTCTTAATTGGAAATAAGAAATTAAAGAAAAAGAACAAATTTTTAGCTTACCGCAACTTCCTTGATCCTTGACAGAATTAACAGCACCTTTCGCCCTCCAATCTACGGACGCCGGCAACTTTTCATCGGCTCTAAAAGCGTACCTCTGGCTGGGGTTCTTGGACTTCATGACCCTTCGTTTGGGGTCAGTCCTGGTGCCCAAGTACAAGGCACGGTACTCCTCGCTCGTCAAATCAGCAAAACGATTCAAGCCAACCTTGTAGGTGCGGTTTTGGGTGTTGTGCTCATCGATGAACCTCAGATTATCCTTGAAAATCTCGAACCTCTTCTCGTTCTCTCCCAGCCCGTTGTAGGCTTTCCCATGCCTGGCCAGCCACGACGTGTACATGTCCTTCATCTCGGCGTCGGTTCGCTTAGTCGGTTGTTCGTGGTTTTCGTTATTGTAGCTGATGATGGACATGTCAGAGGCGGAAGAGGAAACAAAGAAGAGGAAGAGAAGAGTGCAGATGGCTACGGACATGGTTGCCATGGTGGAAGAAAATCTGTTGGGGGCTATTTTTCTTGGAGAACAGGAGAAGAGAACAAAGGAGCGGGTGTTTGATGAGGAGTGTAAGGTGGGGTCGAGCTTATATAGAGAACGACTTTACCAACCAGAAAAAGAAATTACAGATGTACTCGCAAGAAAAAATAAGATGAATTTGTTAAATACCCTGGAATGATTCATGGGTATTAAGAGAGAGAGAGAAAGAGAGAGGGACCAACTCCTAGAAACAGGGTTACAGAAGTGCGACACCATGTGACCTCGTGGGTTGTCGTTGGACATTAGAAATACAAGGCGAAGCAGAAGCCCGGGAGTTGCGAGTAGTTACAGAACCCCAATACTGGGGAGTGGGGGAAGTTAAGTGAGAGCCGCCTATTTCAGCGAATGAATCATTGCCACGCTGGACGTCTTTGCTTAGATCAGAGGTAAGGCTTTTTCTGAAACATTGCAATCGACTTGAACTCCGTGCCACTGATCTTTATGGGTAAAGAACAGAAGAAAATTATAAAAAGAAAAAAACGAATGGCCGCCGAAAGCAAGAGAAGACGAAAGCAAGAAAATCATAAAGCTCTACGAGCACAAAAGCATTAAACACCCTTTTGTCATCTTGATTATTATTTTTTTTTAGGATAAACCATCGTCCTCTGGATTACATCTTGCTGTGAGTTCAGATTGATTTTCGTAGCGCCATCATCAGGCATCAGACGAGACAGAAGAGCCTTTGGATTCTTTTTAGGCTTCTGAATACTGAATAAATCTGTGTGTGGAATCCTCACTCTAGAGATGTCTTAAAGCCATTCATGTATTAATATTGTTTGTGTATCTCCACGACAAGAAAAGATTTGCAAGGCTTTCAACTCAAAACTTTTGGGAATTTGTTTGTTGTTGTTTTGCAATCCAAAACAGAGTGTGTTGGGTCCTAAGAAATTTCCTTCCTTATCGCTTGGCACAATCAGCCCATACCTGTTTTCAATTTTCGATACGTCATTCTCAATCCTTCTCTCCTTTGAAAGTTAGATCAACTAACTGTCAGGAGAGTCACCCATGAAATGAAATCCAGCTACTCCGCCCACCAATCTCACTCCCTTCATTCATTCAAAAAGAAAATTAAAAGATATATTTTGCCGGAAAATGCTTTACTCCCGTGGGGAGCCATCGCTTTTTACTTAATAATTAAAAAAATGTTTTTAAATAATGTTGTAAATGTTAGAAACTAAGTTCAAATTATATTGTATGACCAATCTTGAGCCATTAATTTATACCTATCTTTAGCCATCAATGGTGATTTTAGATACACCTACCCTCAATTGTGATTTTAGGTACACCTAACCTTCTTTGTACTCTTTACCATTGGATTGATGACAAGTGTCACAATCCTAACCATTCTTTGTACCAAGATATCCCTATAAATAGAGGGAATCCTCGTTTGTGTAAGGTACCAAGAAATAAGAGAAAACAAAGTTCTCTAAACATTTCTCTCATATTCAAGATCTCTCTCTCTTTTGCTCTCTCTTTTGCTCTCTCTTTTCATTAGTTTTATAACACGTTATCAGCACGAAAGTTCTGACGATCTTGAAGCTAGTAGGCTTATACTTCAAGTAAGTGTTTCAATATATTATTTGTAGTTCCCAAATGAATATGAAATGATATATTAATTATTATTACTTGATGAAACTCTATATTTATTCTCATGATTTTGTGAATATATTTCTTATTTACAAATATAAGCATACTTATACTTCAAAAAATGTCAAATCTTACCAAATTGGAATTCGTTGCTCTTGACATTTCTGGAAAAAATTATCTATCTTGGATACTTGATGCTGAGATCCATCTGGAAGCGATGAACCTGGGAGATACAATTAAAGAAGGAAATCAAGGGTCCCGGCAGGACCGTGCTAAGGCAATGATTTTCCTTCGGCACCATCTTCATGAAGAATTAAAAACTGAATATCTTACGGTGAAAGATCCCCTTATTTTGTGGAATGATTTAAGGGAGAGATATGAGCACCAGAAAACTGTAATCCTCCCAAAAGCTCGTCATGATTGGATGCACCTGAGGTTGCAAGATTTCAAGAGTGTTAGTGAGTATAACTCTACACTCTTTAAAATTAGCTCACTATTAAAATTATGTGGTGAAAAAGTCACTGATGATGACTTGTTAGAGAAGACATATACTACTTTTCATGCCTCGAATGTGCTCCTGCAGCAGCAGTATCGAGAGCGTAAGTTCAAAAAATATTCTGAACTTATATCTTGTCTTCTAGTAGCTGAGCAAAATAATGAGCTTTTGTTAAGAAATCATCAGTCACGTCCTACTGGTTCTATATCATTCCCTGAAGTGAATGGTACTAGATTTACACCATTCAAATTAATTATCATATGAACTTCCAGTTCACCTATGATAACCAAGATAACGTCGAATTATTTCATCTTATTTGCTTCTAGCAAATTTTTCTTTCCACTTCTGGTGGTAAAACTTTATAGTAAAAGAATTTTCTGGTTCTTTTATGGACGTCCATATGAAAATCATTCGACTTATCGTAATTGATTTTGGATGATCAAGATAATCATGAAAAGATACAAATATTTTGAATCATATCACTTTTGATTCATCAACATATTTGATTCAATAGTTGTATAATATAATCTCAAAGAGAAAGCTGATAATATTTTTAATACGAGCTTCTGGCTCGAAATTATTTTAGTAATGAGAAGATGCTCTTTATTGTCTTCGTTGGTGGTTTCAATATGACAACCATTTCGACGTATATCTTTGAAACTTAATAAATTTCTTCTGGATCGTGAAGAAAATAGAGCATCATCAATACAAAATTTGGTGTCATTCGGCAACACAATATAAGCTCTTCCGGAGCCTTCAATTAGATTTGATGAACCAGATATGGTATGAACGTAGGCTTTACTCAATGTTAGATTTTGAAAATATTTTTTATACTTAAGAATTGTGTGAGTTGTAGCACTGTCAGCAAGACATACATCTCTATTATTCATCTCAGAGATAAAAAGTTCATCAGTAAGACTCATGATTCTAAAATATATAAAACTTTCATTACTACAAAACATTGCAAAATATAAAAGAAATTACAATAAGATAAAGGAAATACATTAATTAAAAATGAACATTTTCATCACCAATCAAATGATCAATTCTATCACTAGAATTTTCAAAGAAATCAGAAACATCAAGGCTTGTAGTATCTTCTCCTTTTATAGAAGCTAAAGTATTTGATGGTTCAGTAAAATTTGTTTCAAACTTTTTTATTTTTTCTTTTATAGAAGCTTGGTATAGGTCAACCAAGTGCTTATCTGTACGACAGGTACGAGACCAATGTCCAGTCATACCACATCTATGGCATCCATCTTCATCTTTCTTTAAAAATTTGTTTTGAGGACCTTTACCCTTCTCTGAGTTGAACCACTTCTGGTGGTGCGGTGTATATCTACTATTATCCCTTTTAGTGTAGTCGCTTTTAGGACCTCCACTTCTATAATTTTTTCTACCACGTCCACGCCCTCGGTTTCTTTGAAAAAATGCACCATTTGCTTCTGGGAATGGTGTAAATCTANAAGGAAAAACCCAGTGGGAAAAAAACCAATGACGAAGGAAAAAGAGTACAATATTCATGTATATCGCCAAGTGCTTTAAGATTGCCTCATTAAAACCTTGCAAAGGAAAACCCAGTGGGATAAAACCTTAGCGAAGGAAAAAGAGTACAATCAGCACAAGTCTTCAAGACTTTACTCCCCCTGAAAAGTGCATGATAATATGTCTTCAAGTCTCCGCATTCCAATGTTCTGCACAATCTTCTTAAATGTTGCAGTTGGTAATGCTTTAGTGAATAAATCTGCCAGATTATTTCTTGACCGTATCTTCTTGACATCAATTTCAACTTTCTTCTCATGAATTGCAATGATCTTCTTGTGTGGATCTGATAGATAACTCGCATCTGTATATCCATCTAATTGTGGACTTGATCCAAATAATCACATATTCAGGGTTTCAATTAAACTGGAGATAAGGTACTTCAGGACCAAGAATTTCTCCATTGTCTTCACAAGGACGAAATGGATTTTTCTGCTCATCAAATTATCGAGCAACCATTGGAGTACTCAGGACTTTATAGTGAAATTCACCATATTGATCCAAGATCATTTTAATATTGAATTCACTACTCTTCTGGAGTTGTGCTCTTCTGGAGTTGTACTTTTCTGAAGTTCTTGTAAATAACATAATTACTGGAGGAGTTATCAAAATTAAGCTCGCAAACCTCCATATTACAAAAACGGTGACCATCTTTTTAGGCCAGACAAGCATCACAAGATTTTACAGTTCTTATGTACCTGTCAGGCGCCGAAAGGCTATAATGCTACATCTGCTGTCAGGCGCCGCAGGGCTATGATGCTACGCCTCGTCTCTTGTAGAGAGATCTTCACGAGGACGCCGTGAAGCAATAAGGGTGCTTAGTCATAATTTTCTCTATAAAAGAGATATTCAGCTCATCTTCATTCGCATCTCATCTTTTCACTTTTCTGTAATCATACTGCATTCTTACTCTGCAATCTCTTTCTGCATTCTTACTCTGCAATGGCTCAGCAATCTTCTCATGGCCAATATATAAGGTATTATGCACCTCGTTCATCAGCTGTTCCTGCTTCTACCACAGGGCATAGTGCAAAATAAATCTGACTAATAAGTCAGATGTTGAAGCTATCTATCGAGCTTGTAAATCTCGGTGCCCATTACTCTTCAACTATTTATGCATTTTCTCAGCGACTACAATCCAAACCTTATGATTTGGACAAACTCCATGAGAAAATTTCTATCCTTCAGCGACTTCTTCAGGAGTCTAACGTGAAGATAGAAGCAATAAAGACAAGAGAATAGGAAATTAAAATCTCTGCTTAAGTCTTCTTTTAGATTGCCTACTCCTTTAGATAAGGATGCCATGCAGATTCTTGAAGAACAAGAGCGTTTAAAGAATGAGGCGAAATGCCTCAAATTTCTGTAATTTTTGCTTCAAGATAATAAAATAATATTTCACAAATACTCATATTTGTGTTTCTATCTTCTGGTAGATATTCTGTGTGCTCCATTTTATTTCTCATTTAATAATGCACATTTATCTCCCCCTTGAAACCGAAAGGGTTTTATATTTCAAATATGTGCAGTTCTTCTGATCTCTTCAGGAGTTTCAAGAAGATTTAAATCATCAACCACAATAATAACAAATCCGGAATCTCTTAATAAAAACACATGGGTATATTGGATTATTTTCAAATCCTTCTTTCAATAAATATTCGCTAATGCGTTTATACCACATGCATCCGGATTGTTTTCTGGATATACTCAGATAACAAGCTTCAAGCATTTTATATCCTTCAGGGATTTTCATATATATGCCTTGGTCTAATGACCCATATAAATATGCAGTGACCACATCCATTAACTGCATATCCAATCTTTTTGTAACTACCAAACTAGTCAAAAATCTGAATGTGATTGCATCCATAACAGGAGATTATTTTTCCTCATAATCAATCCCTGATTTTTGCAGTTTTCATGAGCTTTTCTGGAGCCTCAATGAAATTTAAATTATCTATATAAACTGCAATAAAAGATAATATAAATACTGAAAATATATTGAAAATAGCATGTTCCACATGCGTTTAGCTTGCATTAGATCATATAAGGATTTTAAGACTTGATAGAATATGTACTTCAGGACTATATGCTTCATGCATACCCAAACTCTTGGTAACTATCAAGTTAATACAAATCTCAATATGATCTCTTTAACTTCAAAAACATATCAATATTATTTCTACTGGAAATATATTCGTGATTTATAAATCACATTTTCATTTCATTTATATAAATACCCACTCATATTCAACAAGCATCACCTCATAGGTGTTTGGACTTCAAGTCCATATGCATCGCATACAATGATAACAATTCTGCAGGAATTGTTTATTTCTATTTTGGCCAATATTTTACGTCGGTATTCTTCGACGATTCTGAGCTCACTTTCTTTATTACTTCTGGTAATATCAAATGCCATCTTATATGAAAATACGTTGTCGACAACGGTTTTATTTCTCTCCATAATTTCTCATTTACTCATGAAATGTAATATCGAGATCTCGTTATTTTCAGGTACCTGTCCCTCTTCAAGGGAAGACATTTCATGAAAACCTCTTCAGGAGGTACTCTTCAGGAGTATTATACTCTTCAGGAGTTTTCATTATGAGAGAATTTTGTATAGAGAGTTTAGATGGATCTTATTACTTGTTTTGTGGGTACGGTCTCTTCAGGAGCACCGATTTCTTTTCTTTATGCCTTTCTCTTTCCGAGATGCTTTATCATTTGTATCAATAGGTCTCACATGCTTTCAGACATGTCTTATGTTCATTAGACTGCTAACTTTCTCAATTGTCCTTCGGGGACTTCAATCCTCGCTGGGATTTTAGCAGCTAGTGTGATGCCCCCAAATTCCGCTTGGGATTGAACGGACATTTGAAACGTCGAGACATGCAATACAAGGTTACCTGCCCCCGTTCATGACATATAAGATGCAATGTTCCTAACATGCATCTAGCATTATGCAATATTCGCAGCGGATAATTTTTTTCTTTAGCAATACTATGCACCAAACTAAAAATATCCCAAATACTTGAAACATATTTCATACATAAAGGCATACTAAATAGCCGTGATCACCACACTAGTCCAAAATGGTTGTGATCAAAAGAATACTTGAGATACAACTCCAAAAGTACAAGTATTAACCTAAGTTAAATACTATACCATCATCAACATCACACCGTGGCCTAGTCGACCGTATTCAGTTGGTCAGATTCCAATTCTCCTTCGGGTCCTGTAACAAGATCTACCATTCGGGGGGAATGGTAGTTGGGACTACCACAGTGAGATTTGATTACAAATCTCAGTAAGTTAACATAAAACTCACACACAGGTTAAAAATGCATGCATGGCAGTAAAAGCATAAATGCATAATTATAGTCATACATAAACATAGTATAACTTGACATATAGCATGACTTAACCAGAACTTAAACGTGAACTGAACTTGACTTAACATGGCATGAACTTAAGCTTAAAACATAACATGAACAAACAACATAACATGAACGTGAAACATAACATGGACTTGAAATATACATGAACGTAAACATGCATAACATAAATAAGAACTTGAAAATAACATAAACTTGAACATAACATGACATGAACATAACATATACGTGAGCATAACATAACATGGACTTGATCTAAAACTTGACTTATCATGTATTTGATCTGAAACTGGACTTAACATAAACTTGGAATATTATTCAATTGTCTTGATTAATAACGTGCATTAATACGTACTCCACAGTTGTTGTGGCCCCACGTATTCAAATAACATAAAACATAATACGTACTCCACAGTTGTTGTGGCCCCACGTATTCTACGTGTCACAATTGCTGTGTCTCACGTAGTGTATGCTCCACAGTTGTTGTGGCCCCATACTTCATGTAACATAAAATATAATACGTACTCCACAGTTGTTGTGGCCCCACGTATTCTACGTGTCACAATTGCTGTGTCTCAGTAGTGTATGCTCCACAGTTGTTGTGGACTTCTGACAATATCACTCACGTGTCCCCAATAGTAACATAAAATATAATACGTACTCCACAGTTGTTGTGGCCCCACGCATTATAAGTAACATAAAATATAATACGTACTCCACAGTTGTTGTGGCCCCACGCATTATAAGTAACATAAAATATAATACGTACTCCACAGTTGTTGTGGCCCCACGTATTATAGTAACATAAAATATAATACGTACTCCACAGTTGTTGTGGCCCCACGCATTATAAGTAACATAAAATATAATACGTACTCCACAGTTGTTGTGGCCCCACGCATTATAAGTAACATAAAATATAATACGTACTCCACAGTTGTTGTGGCCCCACGTATTATACGTAACATAACATGTCTTATCTTTCTTAATGCATGAGATATTATTTAATATCATATACTTTTCTAACATGGCGTATACTTGTAAATGGCACAATATGATTTAATCATAAACATTTCAAGGCATACATGTATCAGATGACATACTTAACATGGCATAAACGATAACATACATACATAAATTGTAGTTCTCTTACCCATCACACATACACAATAAACTGATAGTAAGTTAGAGGCTAACTTACCTCGATCGTCGCGTTCCATGAGAATAGAGCGCGAAACACGAGGAACTGCACAACAGCTGGAAGAGGAACACTCAAGTCCTTAAGATTTTCACTTCTGAACTTAATTGTCATATTATGAGCACTTGCAACACCACGGCAACTTGAGGTTTCATTGAATGAGAAGACCACTAATTTCAAAATCAACAGAATCTCGTGCTTTGTTTGCTTTATCGTTCACCATTCCTTTCTCAATTGTCATAGTTGACAAAACAGTCGCTTGTAGGTCTCTGTATGCTGCCCTTCATAAATTGATGGGTCCATGGCATCTAGAAGGTAGGGCTGCCTGCCTCACCTTTGTCTACATTCAAACAAAGTGCTGCACGCCACCTCCCTCCAAAGTTAAGAAGGCTGCTATTTTTTTTTATTTAATATTATTATTATTATTATTATTATTTATTTTTTTTATTTTTTCTTCGGTGGTTCCCACACCTACCTACTTTTCAAAACATCTCGTTTCTCCTCTCTTCTCCTAACTCTATCTTCTTCCCCTGAATCTGCTTCTCAAGAAATTGAAATGGGATTACAGCAAATTGAAAGGGGACACGTGGTTATTGGATGGGCTAATAATGAAGGTTATATAGCTAGCTAGCTAGTTGGTAGGACAGGCGGTTTTGTTTCTTCCAAACAAATGTCAATAATGTTTGAAAGAAAATGTTAAATCCTTACCCCACCATAGCTAAAACTCTAGCTTTGAATTATTGAGGTCAGGTTTCGAATCTTTCTTGATGCCCATGTCGCAGAGAGAGGAGGCGATGGAATCGACGGCGAGCCAGACATCTGGTAGCTAGAGGGATGGACAGAACGTTGTCTTCCTACTGCTGCCTCGAAAATATTCCGTACTGCAGTAGTGTTGCACTCCATGACAAAGATGAACCCAGAGAAGATGAATAATTATGAGAAACTGCTGTACTGTGATTCTGAACCCCAACCAGGCGCAAGGGAGAAGAGCCAGAATGCAAGCCCTCCATGGACCCCACTCCATTACATAATCCTACTGGATGAGGATCGGCCATTCCTTTACCTTTAATATCCACAATATCACCAAAAGCATGATGACTTGCTGCATGTGACATGTTGCCAGATAAGGAGGTAGGTCGATCAAGTCCTTCCTGAACAATGTCTGCAAAACTCTTCCTCCTTGCACCGAGGCCACTGCTTGACAATCCAATCAAATCATTCGGGCCTCTATCAAGCCACTGAGATGAAGTCTGCCTTGAGAGATTCCTTCCACTGGCATTCCTCAATTCCATTAAATCATTCTCTGCCTGTTGCACAGAGAGTCTCGGCTGCATTGAAAACAATGATGAATTATCATCATCATTCACCAACTTCTTCCTCCAGCTCCCAGTCCCCCCAAACGAAGACCCACCAACCTGAAACCTTTGTGCTACACGCCAATCCTCTTTTGACACCAATGGTGGGGGTAGTCTTGGATTGATAGTCTCGTGAGAAAAAATAATACGAAAGATAAGCCGGATGCAAGCGAATCTCATCCTCGGACAAACCCCCATTTTTAGCACTAATACTACCATTAAACTCTCTAAAATCAGGGTTCCTAAAAAGACCACCAACAGCACTCACGATCCCTCAACTGTCGGTGGAGCACTGCCACTCCTATATATATTCAGATCCCTTTCTCGCTCAATAAAGTGTTGATTGCGCTGCTCACGCAGAATCAATTCAAGCTCATTCTGCAAACTATCTTCTAAACTCCCATCAGGTCCTTGCAGACCATCATCAAGGCTTGATATTATATCCATACTACTCCCACTTACCTTTCCAAAAACACTTAACCTGAACCTTCACATCAATACGAAAAAACCCAAAATCGATCCTCAATGGATAATCTGTCGGAAGAATTTTCAGAACAAGTGGAGAGGAGAGAAAGATTTTCCCAGATCTCCCCAAACCACCCAGGGATTGATGAGGTTGCGGATGAAGACTACCATTTCATTTTTGGACGGACTTGCTTTTGGAAACACACGGGACCCACCCAGCATTATCTTTTCCACTTCCTTGAACTGGCCTCAAAGCAAGCTCCAGGTAGACACGAGGTGTTATTCTTCTATTGTCCTCTATTAGATCCAAAAAGAAATCCCTTAGAAGCCAAACAAAGATTGGGGAGGGACTGAAGGTAGAGAGAGAGAGAGAGAGAGAGAGAGTTATGAAACTTATTTTAAATAAAACACTATGATGAATTAAAGTAGAATATTATTTTATAAACTAAAAAATTTATAAAATAATATTTCCTCATCATTATATAAAAAAGATAAAGTACCGTTAATTAATCGAAGATGATAAAACCAAATAAATTAATAAAACACTTAATTACTACACTAAGAAGAATTAAGATAGAATATTATTTTATAAACTAAGGTTTATAAAATAATATTTTCTTCATCATTATATAAAATGATAAAGTATCATTAATTAATCTAAGTGTATAAAACACTTAAATTTAAATAAGAATTTTCAACGTAAAATTAAACCTCTTAATATCTTAAAACAATTAAAATATTTAATCTAAATAAATATCCACAATTATAATATTTTCAGAGCTCATTAAATTATTATAATTGTGCTACTTTAAAAACAAGCTTATCTAATACTTTGAAATTCGATGGATAAGATCCGGGAAAACGCCATCGAGGTACAACGCTTAGGATAAAACTGTTCATGATTTAACAGCTGTCGGTGAATAACAAATTACGTGATTTACGGAAAAGATAATCTATACGCGTGATTCCAGATGAGGGTAAAGATGAGAGAGATGTGATTGCTGTCGGGAAAAAAATCCAAAACTGATAATTTTAGCGGGCTGTTACAGCTAGAATATGAAACCTTTTACTTATTGCATCCAAAAATTAATTATCATATGAACTTCCAGTTCACCTATGATAACCAAGATAACGTCGAATTATTTCATCTTATTTGCTTCTAGCAAATTTTTCTTTCCACTTCTGGTGGTAAAACTTTATAGTAAAAGAATTTTCTGGTTCTTTTATGGACGTCCATATGAAAATCATTCGACTTATCGTAATTGATTTTGGATGATCAAGATAATCATGAAAAGATACAAATATTTTGAATCATATCACTTTTGATTCATCAACATATTTGATTCAATAGTTGTATAATATAATCTCAAAGAGAAAGCTGATAATATTTTTAATACGAGCTTCTGGCTCGAAATTATTTTAGTAATGAGAAGATGCTCTTTATTGTCTTCGTTGGTGGTTTCAATATGACAACCATTTTTTTCCTTGACAAGGTTTTAACGAGGCATATTCTTTATATGTGGTCATCCAAAGGGGGAGTGTTAGAAACCAAGTTCAAATTGTATTGTATGACCAATCTTGAGCCATTAATTTATACCTATCTTTAGCCATCAATGGTGATTTTAGGTACACCTACCCCCCAATGGTGATTTTAGGTACACCTAACCTCCTTTGTACTCTTTACCATTGGATTGATGACAAGTGTCACAATCCTAACCATTATTTGTACCAAGAGATCCCTATAAATAGAGGGAGTCCTCATTTATGTAAGGCACCAAGAAATAAGAGAAAACAAAGTTCTCTAAACATTTCTCTCATATTCAAGATCTCTCTCTTTTGCTCTCTCTCTTTTCATTAGTTTTATAACAGTAAATTTATTTTTATTTTTAAAAATATTTAATAGTGTTAAAAAAATACATCTAAAAAAATATTTTAAAAAAAAAAAATTTACACTAACAATAGCTCTCGTTGGGAGCGGTAACCGTAGCACCCTCCATATTTTGCCACTACTTTCAGTTGATGCCCATAAAGATGGAATAACTAATTTTGGTTCCCTTTTGGCACTTGTTCATAAATGCTTCTTCTGGGATGCAAAGAAACATCTAGAGAGGAATTTTGAAACATGGGGCACCGGTTTTGATTCTCTCTGAAATTGCCCACTGTTTTGCAGTGAATGCTGAATTTATTACGCTTGGTATTGTCTCCAAGATTTTTATCTCGAACATACCGTTACATATCTTGAAAGTTGTAAAACGTGCAAACCTATACCTTACTCTTTTTTTTCATTATAAAAAATAATAATTTTTTAACAACAAATTACACAAAAAATTGTATAATTATGCAGTCTATGACTATATTTAACAATTAACACTACTCATTTTTTTTCAATCGACAGAAAGATACCATAACTTGGGGATCTCACACTGTATGGGCGAGATTTGCCCTCAATGCCCTGCTCACAAAGGGACGAACTATGTTACCTCGGCACTCATCGCTGCCCCATAGGGAGTCCTCCCACACGTGTTCTATGAAGGGATGGCGGAGGGGCTAAACTCACTTGGGCTCTTAAATTAGGCTCTAAAGACTCATAGTTAGCCCAACATTATCAAGTTTCAAAGTCCCGGACCCCACAAACCCAAAATAAATACCACAAATTTAATCGAAATAAGCGATTTAAAAGCCAATCTATATCCATATTTGAATGCTGCTTTTGGATTGAGTGACCCAAATTGTCCCGTTGGTCGCTCTATGGTACGAGGAACATAGTACGAATTAGTTACAGGTTTTATTTGTTTTTATTAAAATTGTCAACAATTTTGGCAAGTACGTGTGTGCCATCTTAGTATGTTATGAGATCAGTTTGTCCCAAAGCTTCATTGACACTTATGCATATGATAGGTCATTCTCATCTTCATTCCAACCAAGATCTGTACCTCTCAATTCCCTCCTTCACACGACACTTCTACATAAATGCTTCCTAGGTGTTGACAAATAAAATGATGAACATAAACCGGGTTGCCGGCTACGACTGGAGTGGTTGGGGGCATCAGATATTAGTCCAGTCCTGTGTCAAGCACAATCGCAACAACAATGTTTTGTAATGAATGAAGATTTTATTACATTTTGGTATCGTTTCTGAGAGGCCCAACTGATTGCAACTCTATAATTCCTATTTAGAAACGATTTCTGTATAAAATTTGAAGCCTATTGGATACAAGCTTTCTACAAAGCATGAGACTCGTCAGGATCCAGTGAATATACCACTTTCATGAGATCAGAATATGAATCACCCAACAAAAATATAAAATCAAAGGCGAAAAAGTGCAAAATTCAGGTGGAATTCAGGCTGAATTGGGTGACTGACCCGCTATAACCAGTGCCTTCGCTATGTACCCTGTAATACCTTGCTTCTCTGCTATATCAATTGAATCTTGAAGCTGAAAAGCCAGGGGTTTCAAATTCACACAGCATTATATTATCATTAGATGTACTGGGATCATCTTTCAATTTTGTTCAGAATGCCTCACTGGAAGCCGTGTGTCTACTATTTTTGTGTCACGCTTTCTCTTACTACGACTGCGTTTAGATCTGGGTGTTCTAGTCTTTGAAGAATGCTTCGCTATTTGCTCTTGGACACCAGTCACTACTTTTTCAGTAGATGGGAGTTCAGGAGGAGCATCCGGCCATGGTGTGCGTTTTGACGGGACAGTGATCTCCAAAGGAGGGTCAATTATCCATCTGTATAAAACACATGAAAAATCAATACATATTATGCATGCTGGACAGCTTCTTGAGTTAACAGAAATTGTAAAAGTAAATACAGATCCAATTACACTCGTTTGAGATGTGCATATCAAGAAAAAATTTATGCCTTTCATGTGTTCATATAAAAAAAAGTATATAAACTGGAGATAAAATGGATCAAGATGACCAAAATATTGAACATTTTTAAAGAAAACTATTACACTTTCAACTTTGAGATTAGAATTTTTTTTTAAAGGTTCAGAATATTTTTACAACACAGAACCTCATCAAGGCAAGGCCCTTCAGACCCACCAAAACCCAAACACCACTCCACCCACCAAAACTAGGGGTGGGCGGTGAGGCCCCGCAGCATGTCGCAGCACATCAGTCCACCCCCCTGCTCTGGCCCCTGCCCGTCAGGTACAAGCTATGGGGCATCCACCCACATGGTGAACCCATGCGGGGACAGGACGCGGGCTAGGCCCAGGATATTCCCCGTCCAGCCCACACACACGTATATTTTAAAAAAAAACAAAAATAGGTTTATAATGATAGCAAAAACAGCGTCATATCATTACAGGGTTACAAAACCCTACGTATAAATATCACATTTTCTCTCTCTTCTCTCATTCCAGACTCCCAATCCCAGTCACCTCCCTTCCCCTCTTTTGATTTTTCTCCCTCGTTCGTTAGGCTTTCACGCCTCAGTGCCAGTGGCGATGGTCCATATCCACCATCCTCAACTTCTCTCTCATTTCTCTTCGTCTTCCCTCTTCCCTTCTTCTCCTCCTCCTCTAAGCCGGCAGAGATGAGAGCACTTCTCTTCGTAACTTCGTTGTCGTGGGTAGCGGATGGTGGCTGCGATCGTGGGTGACACTGGAGTCCATGACACCATGATGGGTCTTTGAGTTTAATGACCCATGGTGGTGACCATGGGCCATACAAATCTATGCACAGATTTCGAGTTTAATGACCCATGACCACGGCTGTGGCCCACAAGTCTATTGTTTGATTTGTTCAATTTGGTTTTTTGTTCAATTTCTTAGATTTTTCTGATTCGTAAGACTATAAGTTTGTTTGGTTGTAAGTTTATTTTTTAGTTTTTGTTTGGATTTGTAAATCTGTAATGATTTGTGTGATTTTGTTGGAGTTTTTTGTAAGATTTGTATAGTGTTAGTGTATAGTGTATTATGTAACCTTGTAATGCAGTGTTGGACAGGGTGGGCAGACGGACTGGGGGGCCAATCCGCCCCCCGGCATCCAGACGAGGGCGGTGCCAGGGTTTGGGGGCCCAAACTGTCCATCCCTCCCCTCCCCATGTGGGGGAGGGGGAAGGAAAGGGACACGCCCCCCCCCCCCCCCCCACAATCCAGGGTGTGTAAGTAGCACCCCTAAACAAAACCATGTATTAGGTATCCAAGATAACTCCTAGTGCAGAACCAAACCTAGGATGTCTAGGGCAGCTTTGGAGAGTGAGCTGAGATGAAAATTTTGTTAATAGTAGTAAGATAGTTAATGAATAGTAGTGAGATAGGTTGAGTTAATTATTTTTTGGGTTTTGGGAAAAGAGAGAAAAAGTTAAATAAAAAATATTATAAATTTAAAATATTGTAAGAATATAGTTTTATAATATTATTTTTGTTTGGGGATTTGAAAAAGTTGAAATTGTTTTTTATTTTGTATTTTAATTATGTTTGGGGATAAGATGAAATGAGATCATATGAGAATTTTGTATCTCATCTGAGGCACCAAACCTGCCCTACATGGATGAGTTCAAGCAAAATGCAAAATCAATAAGTTTGTGCTTATGGCTGAGAGTTCTTTTATGTAGTAAACAAGAATAAAACGAAATATAGAAGGATATTTAGACAACTAATGAAAACCAAAAGAATGCATTCTGTCTCACATAGCATTTCTTTATTTTCTAGGCATTCAACAAAAAATTTGGTTGCAGTAAGAGGATATCATCACCGCAAACCAAGTTAACTAGAATGTGACTTATGAGTAATCAGAAACCTAGCAACTGGAAAAGGTGACTTATGAGCACCTATTCACCAATATCCATTTCACGAGAGTCCTTTGGAAGGACTGCATACTGCCACTTTAAATCCCATTCTTTCACTGCCACTCCCATCACCGAATGGATTAAGAGCATTCTTGAACTAACTCCTCTTAACATTCACCTTTGCACTTATCAATAAAGATTACTTGTCAAAAAGCACCTCTTAACATTCATCTTGATAACGCTGACTCATTTATATGTTTACAGCGGTGGCAATGAATACGATGCGGCTCTCATGCAACCATGTGCAACATGACCAATCCTCAGCCTCTCTCTCTCTCTCTCAATTACCATTTCAGATTCATACTGTCACTCTAAAATACGCTAACCAGCCACAAAACTACATACTTTTGTGAAAGTGGACATTCTACTTTTGGGACTGCGATACGATAATTATGAATGCACAAAGATTCTGCTCTAAAATTAACAGATATGCTCAATATAGCGTTATTCTAAAAATGCATAATTCCCAGTTAACATCAGGCATCAGTTTTCTAATGTATTTTGTTTTTATCAATAAAATAGCCAATTACTTACTAAAACAATCAGGCCACAGCAGTTACCAATAGAGTTGAAATGAGCATAGCCCTTATACTGGGTTATTATGCAATTCGTCAGGATAGGGGCAATGTCAAGTCTTAATTCATTGTTGAGCATTGAGAGATCACAAAAGGCACACAGCCAAAAGACAGCGAGCTACTTAGGACCTTATTTTATGTTTAAAAATAAATATAAAAATAAGGTGGCACAGAAAAGTTAAAAGTAAGGTCGTTTAGTTTCTGCTTCAATGTATCAGCTTTAGTGGTTAAACTCATGGTCAAGAAAGGATGCAAGGTAGAACAGCCTTAAGAATTTCAAATGGAGAAGGTCATATGAAGGAAGGTGGTGGGATGGCTGCTAAATGTCTAAGGTGATGGAGGATTGATTGAGCAGGGCAAGGAGGCTTTATGTACCATACAGGTCCGTTTAAAGAAAGTAACCAATAGCTACTGCAGAGAGCTTAAAGAGTCAAGTGAACAGAGAACCACAAAAGAATAAACATGGGATTTGTAACGGCAACTAGCAAGGAGTTTAGGTCCACAGGACATTCTACCAGCAGAACCCTACGAACTAATCCTGTGGATAAAGCAAATAAATTCCTGCAGGCCCAAACTCCTTGCTGTTACAGATCCTCAGCTGCTCAGCAAATAATATTAATCCCCAAGTGAGACATCATTTACAAACAATCAGAATTCAACATATTCTGGTCTGTAACTTCATTGCAAAGCAACATACACATAACTTTAACCAGACAGCTTGTATTACCATGAACAAAGCATGATTAACATAAAATGCTTGCGTATAAATTTAGGAGATTTATGATATTCAGGCTTGTACAAGCATACAGAGGCAAATTTTAGATAAAATCTCAAAAAACAAAACAGTCAGCAAACATTCTACTCAATTTGAGGTCAATTGATTGAGGAGTAACCATCCATTAGTTCCTAAAAATATTCTTAGACACATGTACACAGCTGATGCATCTTATAACTCAACATGACGCTGTGGCCAACATATCGAAGAAGGTAATGTAACAAGGAAAAAATCCATCAATATAACAAAACACATGAGATGCACAACTTCTAGAGGTTTGACCATTATAAGGGTAAAACATGAAACATTCAATGCATTGAAATGCCCCTACAATCAAAGACTAGTAGAAAACGGTTTCTTCCCAAAATGTCATTCTCAATAAGATGAGACGTGCGAGGAAAGGTTGGTACTAGATCAGCCACCGTATTCCCCTTCTCGATAAGATGTTATAAATTAGGAAGTTGCATATGGGCTACATATAGTACACTTATTTTAATATAGATAAGTTAACTAAGACTAGATTATTTCACTCAAACTGCAATCCCAGCAGATCAGAGGAACTTTGAGGCCCAAAAAGTACGCTTTTTTAATGATGTTTGATTTCCAAAACTCTTAAGGGGCAGTGCTTGAAATAATAAGTAATATATGGCAGTCAATCAGCTTAACTCTACCGAGAAGTTCACCTTGCCGTCTAAAACTGGAAAGTCATTGATGCCCTTTCACTAATGCTCCAATTTCAACTTATAAAGGAATAAACAATTAAGTTGTTTTCTAAAGAATCAACATGATCTTTATACATTCAATGACTTTGGGAAGATACTCATCAACAGTCAGGTAAAAAGAATTCTAGCATGCAAAAAATGAGACAGCAGGCAAACACATCAAAACCTTCAATAATGGATATTTATTTCGGGCAACATGACAAAGATCTAAAATGACTTTGCACTGCTCACCTAACTCAGCTTTTACACTAAACAAAGCAGATGCTCCAAAAGGCAAAACTCAATTATGCCAGAATCATTAGAAAGCAAGACATTAGTAATAGAGAGAAACGACTCACCCAGGAGGAAATTTACTGTCCGCACGAGCTTCAACTCGAAGCCACCAGAGCAATATCTGCCGTCCACAGCTTCCAAGTGGCTCCACCACAGAAAAATCCTTTAGCAGAAATAACGGACTCTCTATGTCCTCATCGTTGTGAGTTAATGCATCTAGATCCTTGACCCACTCTGGCTTGTCTTCAGCATCCTTCCAAAGCAACTGGGAATTCAACACAAACCCAGCCCATTCAAGCTTCCTGGGCAACACAATCCCTCGATCACCAATGTAAGTAGCGCTCTTCCCGAGATACGGTAGAGAATTAAAGGTGTGCCATCCAGCCAAATGATTGGATGAGTTGCAGGCAGGACCCTGAACAGGCAATGATTCAGGGTTCTCCTCATCCTCGTTTTTCTCAATTACAGACGCAGAGGACTCATCTGCATCACTCGAATGCGCAAGTATCCCAACCGAGAGAGCACCAACCCATCTGACATTCTGAATCTCATCAAAGAGCTCCATACTATGCATATTACTATCATCTGCAAACATCACGATCCCATCCAGCTTCTTTTCTCTCACAATTCTGCTCAATCACAGACCCACTGGATGAAACTCATATTCTAACAACAACCGAAATCCCCTACTCAATTAATAACAAAAACCAAGAAAATGAAGCACAAGCTTAATTACATTACAACCGTTTGGTTAATCTTAAGTTTATTATCCAGGCTTCTACAGTAAAGAATGTAGAAGTTCTCTCAGCAACCAAAAATAATTACAAGATACAAGCGAGGCAGAAAAGCAAGAACATTCACCTCAAAGCGTGAAGCCGCATCCGAGCCTCCAAATGGTGCCGTCCCTCCCACGAATTCGGCATCCGCTGACGGAATCCAATGTGGATAGTCCGAAGCCCAGACTTAGCGAAGAGCGAAGCGGTCTCGTTGGTGGCTCCACCGGCCTCAATCACGATCCAGACGAGATCGTACGGAACCAGCATGAGCGAGTGCATCACGCCTGTCAAATGCAGCGCCTGGAACGTCCGTACATAGGTCGGCGTGATCACGATGACTGTCCTCGGGTTCTTGAGCCCGAACTGAAGTCTCTGCTCCTTCTGGACCCTCTCGATGATCTGATGAGCCCTCATGACCTCGACGGGGTTCGGGTGAGGCCAGGGCCGAATTCGGATCCCGTGTCTTCCGACCACAACTCGACTACTGCCGGAGCTCCCGCCGGCCATGGAGGTTATGTTCCCAGGCGGAAACTCGAGATCCCGAATCGGAGTGGAGTGAACGGTGAGGGTCTGGGCGAGCTCGGAGGCGGTGCGAAACGGCGAGGTGTAGAGGTTGGTGGTAGCAGAAGTGGAGAAGAGGAACAAGAAGACCAGCCGTGAGAAGCGGAAGCCGAGAAAGAGACTAATGAGGCAGCAGAGTCCGTGGAGTACCAGCCAGAAGATCGCGGAGGTGGACTTGATCGAACTGTCAGAAGACGAATCCAACGCCCCAGATGACCTGAAGCTGTTGCTGCGACGGTTCAAGTAGCTTTGCTGTAACGCCGAGAGCTTCATCTTCTCTTTAATTCCCTATCTCCGGCGCTGTCTTTATCTGTCTCTTTGTTTTCTCTGTCTGTGTATGCGTCTGAGAGCTGTGATTTGTGGGGCTACTTGTTGAGTTTGTTTGGAAGGATTTGGTGGTGGTGATGGTGGTGGAGGAGGAGACGGTGGTGGGGATTAGGCTGGTGGGGTTAGGGAGCGGTTTGATTTAATCAGAGTTTTCTTTGGGTTTATGAATGAATCGCTGTGCGCCTCTTTTCTTTTCTTTTTCTTTTCTTTTCTTTTTTCTTTCTTTCTTACTTCTTTATAACAACAACGAAAACAACAGAAACAGCGAGGTCGGAGGGACAGTGGAGCCCATCAATGTAGGGGACTAACAGTAAGGGCCCCCCGTGATGGGCTCACTTTCGGACAGTTGAAGTTTTGGTTTGTAAGACCAGCACGAGCTAATTTTGAATGTATTTTACTCGGAAGCGTTCAATTTTGTTGCGTAGAATAAATTTATATATTAATATTGTTATCTTCGTATTTAAAATTTAAATTGATACTATTTTTAATAAAATTTATTTTTTGACTAATCATATAAAATGAATGCGTATATTGATGTATAAAATTACTTACAACTAGATTTTTCCTTTAGCATATACAATACTTTTGACTTATTCCATTTTTTTTATTGAAACTTGAACAATTTGATGATGACACATATTTCTTGTATCTTGTTACGACATACTTGTGACATGTGGATAATTATTAGAGCATTGCTACTCATAAGCCCTTACACCACACACTACATATTTTTTATTTTTTAAATTTTTTTTTAGATTTTTTCTTTTTAAAATATTTTAATTTTTCTATTTATTATTTATATACCAAATATTTGATAAAATAAAAAAGTTAAAAAAATTAAAAAAATAAGTGGTGTGTGGTGTAGGGGCTTATGTTTAGAATTTTTCTAATTATTATAGTCTTATTTTATATATGGATAGTCTTTCTATATATATATATATATATATATATATTTATCTAATAATTATCGAATTTTAAAAATATAATTCTTAAGCATTTTTACCGGAGGAATTAAAGCCTTCAAAGTCCGGATACAAGCAAGGAAAGCTTTGAAAGGGTGACAAGTCATCGATGGTGGTTTGGGATTGAGTGCTTGAGAAAGAGTTCTGGACTATATGGCAATGAACCAAAAAACGATTCGATTTTAAGTTGATTTGGTTAAGAAACCAATTCGATTTTTATGAACATTTTGAATCGTTCATTTAACCACTACAATTTATTGATTCTAACTACTTTTAAATCGATTTGAGCCGATTCAAAATTGTGTTTATTTTTAAGTTGTATAATAACTGGATTTTTCTTTTAATATTTTGCACAAAATATGATAGAACTAAACCTATATTAACTTTTTAATAATTGTATTCAATAAGAATAGTAGAAAAATTGAAAGATAAAACATATAGCTATTTGTTTTTTCAGTTGAACGAAAAATTAAGGAAATGAATAAGTATTTTATATTAAATTTATGGTTATGCATAAAATACTACATTTGCCATGTATTTATCTGTTAATGGTTTTTATGTTTTTAATATATAAGGCAAGAAAATGTTGACTATTGAGGTTAAATAATAAATTGCATATTTATTGAAACTATTGAAATTCATATCATATTTTTATTGAAATTATTCAATAAATTTATATTTTAATTTTTATACATGATATATAAGATGCTTGAAATGCATCAAATATGATTTTTAATACTTTTTATCAATATTCAAATATTCAATTCAAAATTATCGAATCAGGTGATTCAAGTTGTTGAATTATCCAATTCATTGAATCCTTACTCAATGCAAAACCCGATTCCAATTTTTTGAACCTTGATTTACGGGTAATTTATAACTTGGACATCTTAATTTGGGCTAAGTTTGTAAAGCTAAGAAATGCTATTTATCATCCTTACACCATATACTAACATGTGATTTATTATTTTTATAATTTTATTTATACATCAATATGTGTGTATTTAAATAGGATAAAAATAACAAATTACATGTTGATATGTGGTATATAAATAGATTTTTTTATTTTAATATTTTCATATTTCAAAAATATATATAAAATATATATCACGTAGATGTCAATGTATACAATGTTGTGGTATACTAATAGTGTTTTATATAATAAGATTCACATATTATATATGTATATATATATATTTATTTTCATACGCGATACGACCTGTTAATTTAACATAAACACGACATGAAATTAGCGGATTTGAGTTTGATGTTAATGAGTTCATGTCAAAACAAGTTGATCAATTAAAACACAATTTATAAACGGGTGACTAACGGATCAACCCACTTAATCCATTAGTAAACCATTTAGACCAGTTAATTTTTTTTTACTTAAAATTGCACTTATATCATTTTTAACTTAAAATCAGAAATACTATAACCAGATTTCGTATTTCTTAACTCTCTCTCAGTTCTAATGAGTCACGACCACCTCTTTTACTTTAGTTGAATTGTAATTTTGGACTTACGTGGTAAGTTTTACATTTTTTAGAGATATTGTACTTTTAACTTTTATGTAAAATTATGTTAATCAATTTAAATATATTATTTAGGTCAATTCAACCTATTTATATAAACGAATTAAAACGAATTGAAACGGATTGTGTCGTGTTAAATATATTTTAAAATAATTTATAATGGGTCAAAACGAATTATATCATGTCAATTTATTATTTTAATAAATCACGTTAAGGTTTAAAAATCTGACCCATTAAACTTAATGGGTCATGTTTAGGTTAGCATATATCATGTAACGATGTACATAACATAACACGACACCAAGACCACCATTAACATAATTTACCAACCCTAAATTGGTAGGTTACAAGTTTTAAGAAACATGATACACGTGTCGCCTCAATTTTCTAGACAATTGTTTGTTTTTGGCGTCGATTTTGTTGGCAACCAGTAAAGAAACCGGAAGCAATTCAAATAAAAGGATGACTCTTCGAAGCAAAGTAGAGTGGAATATGGAGAATTGATGTTTGCCCTTGTTCGACAGATGCCCTGCCAAACAAAGCAATGAAGTTGGACATTGACCCATGTCACTCTGACATGCACCGACGTTCATTCTCTCTATCCGTTTTCCTTTCTCGTAACAACTCGACTGGGCTGTGTGATAAAGAAAGTGGGAAAGTACGAAAACGGAGGCTGACCCATTTAGTTATTAGTAAGAAAAATGCGTTAATTATATAAAAATTAATAAAAATTAACACAATTTGATGCAATATATCCGATTATACAAATATTTTTATTATAAAATAAATATAATATATCATATAAAATCACGTCAGTTTATAAATTTATTTTAATAAAAAAATTTATGACTGTAACACTTATCTAATATTAATAGAACAAAATGATGCACGGTTTTAATGATGCGAAGAATGAAAATATTATAACTCTTAACAAAATTCGGCCATGGAAGGTAGAGTATGGAACAGGAAAAGGGTTGGGGGTTGGGAGGAGGGGTGGTTGGGGTTGGTGCTTGATTAGCATATATCACCCGAAATGGGTTTGTTTCCTTTATGGAGAGGCAACAAGTCAAGGTACTTTTTTTAAGCATCATTTTAATTCAAAGTGTAAACATATAGTTTTAACACCTTTCACTAACATCCACCACCAACTGAGCCTGAAGTCAATTCTAGTAGTTTTTGCCACTGATGTTTGGTAGAAACTCGACCATTAGATTGAAATATTGTAGGACAAGGATATCCATAATTTTCAGTAGTCTCAATTTTTTAAGACTAGTTCTTTCCGTTTGGGATTGAGAAATAGATTAAAAAAAAAAAAGTGGGACATTTAGTCATCTTGTGGTTGATTGATGATGATTGTAAGCCAAACCAAAAGGGACATGATTCAGTTGGAAAGCCAAGTTAATCATATTATTCTTTTATTAATAATGGCGAATCTTCTAATGACACAATGCTAAGAAGGATAATTTTACACATCATTCCTATACCACAACACATAAGCTGACACATAATTTGGCAGATTTGGTAAGTAAGATGAGAATTTTGAGTTGAGATTAAAGTTTAAAATATTATTTTTAAGTATTATTATTGTTTTGAGATTTGAAAAAGTTGTATTGAGATTTGAAAAAGTTGAATTGTATATTATATTTTATGTAGGAATTTGAGAAAGTTGTAATGACGAAATAAGAATTTTGAGTTAAGACATGTTTACCAAACCTATCCTTTATTTTATTTTATTTTTATCTTTTTTCCTTTAATAAGTATGTGGTATATAAATGGTGTGTAAAAAAACTCAATCAATTTAATAAAAATAAATAAAAATTACCACTAGCGTGTGTTATAAGAAGTTGGGCAGCATTCCTCATGCTAAGAATGCTATGATGGTTTATCATCGTAGGGGAGTATTTTGATAATATTTATTATTATTTATTATTTTATTATTATTATTTATATAATTTTTATCATTTTGTGTTATTATTTTTTTATTACTATTTACGGAATATATGAGATCATCTTATTATATAACTAAATGCAATTTTAAGACTTTTATTTTCAAAGCCTAGTGGGTCTACAACTAAAAGTCCAAGCTTTTAGGCAGATTACTTAAGCCGTCAAGACTGTGAGCCCAACATCAATTCTTTAGGCCCAATAGTAGATTTTAGAGGATATGCATGGCTAACTAGTTGGCCCAAAATGATTGGGGGGAGCAAGATTAGACACCACCGAAGACAAAAGAAGGCAGAAAATAGAGAGGGAGAAACATGCCCGACAGAAATGGCGCAATCAGATTCTTCAAGTGAACCCCACAACAACCGTGGTCTTTTAGAATATGTTTAATGCAACTACAACAATAGTCAAATCCTCTTTTCGTATTTGGGATCTCGACAGCAATCTTAATCGTTATCCCAAATGTGTGCTTTTGTAATGAGTGATCTTTTGGATTTATTCTTTAAACTAAACGCTATAACTTAAAATTGAAATAAATATTATAAATTTATGAAATAATATTGAATACTCAATAAATATTATATATTATAATTTATTATGTTTTATGTCTCTCTCTCTCATTCTTAAGTTTGAACGTTGTAAATATTTGAAATATCTATTCAATTAATTATTTAATAAAAATTAAATTATTTATTATATTTTATAAAAAAATTTAAAAAAGATTATAATAAGAGAACTCTAGCACGTTGCTACTCTCTCATCCATATTCAGAATTTTTATTTATTTTAAAAGCTTTCCGTCATTTGACTTTGGTGGCTGCGAGTACGAATTCGGGTATGAAACCTGCCTTGGTTTTCAAACTTATCGTCCAAGTTATTGTGGCTGTACTTGTTGGGGGCTGCATTGCCCATTAAAAAATGAAGTCCCTGTCCAAACTGCAGATATTCCAATCACATGCTCGACGAATCAAACTAAAATTTTTACTCAATTTAGAAAAACTTTTTTTACAGTCTTGAGGAGAGGATTATACGTAACCTTTTAGATAAATGACGATGAAAAATAAAAAAATATATTATTTTAATAAAATATTATTATAATTTTTCATATTCTCACGTATTTCTTAATACGATAGATTCTATATCTCTTTACATCATACAGAAAATAAAATTGAAAAAGGAAGATTAAAGAATGTCCGTAAAAGCCTCAACAATTTTGAATATTTTAAAATTGGAAAAGGAAGATTAGTTTTAAATATTTTAAAGTACAATTTGTAAAACTCTTCAATTTTAATAAATTATATGTACGATAACTCTTATGTATTTATCATAATTCTATTAATAATGTATCGAATGTGTTATTTTTTAATATAAAATAATTATTTTAATCAATAAAATTATATGAAAAAAATTATTTTAAATAATTAAAATAAAATTCCAATTAAAGCTGTACTGCTGTAGCAGGGGATTATTTCTTGCACGCAAAACGAGCCAGCCGCATAAACTTGATCTTTGAGCTATGTAATTATAAAATAATTAAAGAACAAAATAATAAAATATAAAATAATAATAATAATAATATGTTAAATTACTCATTTATTTTAGCAATATATTTTATTTAATTATTATAATTTTTTAAGTTTTTTTATAAAATAAAATAAAAAATTCAATTTTTTAAAATTTAAAATAATAATAATATTAAAAAAATTCTAACGAGATTTTATTTAATTTTTAATTTTTATATCAATTTATTTTATTTATAAAAACAAACTAAATTAATAATATTATATATCACACTTTCATTCAACCTTCATCTCATGTAATGAAAATAAATATGTCACATCTTATATAATGAGGTAGTAGTGTAGAATATAGAATATTAGAATTCTCTATCGGATAATAACTTCCAATCATTTTCCATTTTATATCTTTTATAATCTATAAAAATTAAGATTTTACACTACAAACTATTATTTTAAATAATGTATATATCAACATTATACGGCATCGGGTTCATATATTATGTCCATTTTTTTAATTCTAAAAATATTTGAGACTATTTTTAAGATTCCTAAAAACATATTCATCCCTACTAACTTTCCTTCCACCCATTTATATTTCCCTGTTTATTATTGAATCATGACCAAATGTTTCTCCTCCTCTTTTCAACTCTTAAGTTGTCAAAACATATTGCATTAACATTGTAGTAGTTGGTCGTGTGTATGATATATCTTTGTCAACAAATGAATTCAAATCCAGTTTAGTCAAGCATAGGAAGGGACCTCAATTTGCGGGTGGGTACAATAAAAAAAGTCTAGTATAAAATAATATCGACTATTGTACAACTTACATTTAATGTCTCTATTTAAAATTAAAAAAAAATGATATTAATAAAAAAAATTAATTTTTTAATAATAGACTTTGTTCTATTTGAAAGAGAATGCGTAAAATTTACGCACCTTAAAATGTGTAACAAATACAATCAAGTAAAATTGAGAATTTGGCATAGGTTTGTTGAAATTGCAGAGAAAAAACAGACCGTATTGAATGGAATACATGTGTAACGAATCAAATATGTGGTAGAAAAGGAAATGAACAAATTATTATTATTATTAAAAGTACCGGAAAAACAAGAACAAAACAATAAAGACATCCTTATTATTAACAACTCCAATCAAAGTACTGTTGCAAATCCCAGCATTACGAAGTCAACTCTACGGTGCTGGCAGGCAACAACAAATTAGCCCACTTACCTTCTCCAACACAGATCGAATGGTAAATAGCCAATGGTTTGACCTGATGTAGGCCAATCTCACAACGTTCGTAAAGACTACATTAACCTTAATAGGCCCCACATCGTTCAGATGAGGTCAATGTCGTGACTATTAAAAAAAAAAAAGGGTTAAAAAATAGGAAATAAAATTAAAAAAATAATTTTGTGAACGGTAATCGATGAAAATTGTCACGTAGTTGGGGGCCTGATTCGCACCTACGGTTTGACGGGGGCCGCTAGCGTGACAGGTCGGTCACGCTGTGGGCCAGTAGGGGACTAAGGAGGGTTAAAAATTTAATGGGCACCTCTTTGACCAGAGACCCACCTTTCCTTTTATTAGCTCTCCTTGTTGCCTTTTACCCTTTTTCTCTTCCGTTCTCTGTCTTTGATGGTTCTGAGAGATGGCCGTGGAGTTCATGATGGAGTATAGGAACAGCAATAGCAGCAGCAGCAGCGATTTCGTCAGGGCGAAAATGGAAGAGAACGCTGTGCAGGAAGCGGCGTCTGGGCTCGAGAGCGTCGAAAAGCTAATCAGATTGCTTTCCCAGCAGAGTCAGCAGCAACAGCAATACCAATCGTCGTCTTCCTCTAACTCGAAACCTTCGTTGGAAATGGAGATGGACTGCAAGGCCGTGGCGGACGTCGCCGTTTCGAAGTTCAAGAAGGTTATTTCTCTTCTGGGTCGGGCCAGGACCGGCCACGCTCGCTTCAGAAGAGCCCCTTTGGCTAATTCCCAAAGCCAAGAGAAAGAGAAGCCTTCGGCTTCTGCACCCAACAAAGTTTACTACGCCACCCCGATCCAGCAGATCCCACCCCTTCCTCACCACAACCTCAATAATCAATACCAGTACAGCGACTCTTTGATGCCTAAAAAGATCAGTGCGATCGAGAAGAAGGACTCGTCTACCACGATCAATTTCTCCTACTCTGGCGGGACCTCGTTCATGTCGTCGTTGACGGGCGACACCGACAGTAAGCAGCCGTCGTCGTCTTCAGCGTTTCAAATCACGAATCTGTCTCAGGTGTCCTCGGTAGGAAAACCGCCTTTGTCTTCTTCATCGTTGAAGAGGAAGTGTAGCTCCGAGACCTTGGGTTCCGGCAAGTGCGGTGGCTCCTCCGGCCGATGCCATTGTTCCAAGAAAAGGTCGGTCACCTCCTTCCTCTGTCTCTGTCTCTGTCTCTGTCTCTCTCTCTCTCTCACACACACACACACATATTGATTTTGTATTTATGTTCTCATTATATATTTTCATTTTGCAGAAAATTGAGAGTGAAAAGGGTGGTGAGGGTTCCGGCGATTAGTTTGAAGATGGCAGATATTCCACCGGACGATTATTCATGGAGGAAGTACGGACAGAAGCCAATTAAGGGTTCTCCTCATCCAAGGTATATAGATAATAAGATAAGATTCCTTCAGTTTTTAGATTTCACTCTGTTAAGTTTTAAGTCTGTCGTCAACACTCATCAAGATGCTTAATTACTCGTTGACCTTTGTTTCTTTTCCAATTTTAAATATTACATTTTTAAAGTACGACCATTTTTGTTACCAAAGATTTGTCATTTTAACTCAACAATAATTAGCGAATTTTCAGCAACAAAGTTCTTAATCAGAGTTTTGATGCATATGCAATATTTATATGGAACAGGGGCTACTACAAGTGCAGCAGCGTGAGAGGTTGCCCAGCACGTAAACACGTGGAGCGAGCTCTGGATGATCCAGCCATGCTAGTGGTGACATACGAGGGCGACCACAACCACTCCCTGTCTGTTGCCGAGGCCTCCAGTCTGATCCTAGAATCCTCTTGAAGATCACAGATTCACAGCGCTGCAAGGAACCTTCCTCTTAATTTATGTTTCATTTTATTTAAAGGAGCTAGAATAGTAGCAGTTTAATGGCAGCAGTATCTGTTGGCTCGATCGCTCGGACTCAACTCTATCTCGAAGGAGATTAGTGGGGTTAGTTTAATTCCTGTAACATATTGGATTCCTCTCTCTCTCTCTCTCTCTCTGTATTTCTCTCTCTTGGAGCACTGTGGAATCATTATGATTTTAAAACAAGGAAAAAAGGAGAAGATGGTGGATTTGGTAATAGTTTCTCAGTATGAAAAGCAGAAAACAAAAGTGAGTTATATTCGCTTTGAAATTGTATTGATTGCTTTAACTTTGGTTTTTGTATTTGGAGGCCTACCTCTTTACTTTATTTTCCCATCAGCCCCAAAGTTTTTCTTCGATTTAATAGTAGCAGTAGCACAAACAAACAAAGAGACATTAAAGGAAGGAAAATGACTAGGTCAAACAAATAGAAAGAAGTGGACCAACATGTCGTGCTAGGGACGGTTGACCAAAGGGATTGAGAGGAGAGAGAGAGAGAGAGAGAGAGGGGGGGGGGGGGAGGAATTTGGAAAAGGGGTTGGCAGTTGCTGGTTTGGGATGGGCCAATTAGTGAAGAAGGTGGGTGATGGGTGGGGGAAAACGAGATAAAGAGAGAAAGAGAGTTTTTAATGCAAAAAAGAAAACAAAAATGTTGCCCTGTTTGGCTTGTGGGAAAAAGGTTGGCTGAATTTGGAGGGGACTTGAGGGAGAGAGATGGTTGGTGCACAAGGAGTTGAAGCCCACTCGTGAAAGGGAAAAATCAAATGGACAAAGTCAAAATGAGTGGGTGCGAAATTGATAAGTCCTAGGCATTGCCTCTGGTGATGTGGGGCCCCCATCTACAACGTCCACAATTTTGGTTCTTTTCCTTTGCCTTAACGTCAACCCTGTTGTGCAATCGTGGTCCCTTCCTCAGAACCTCCCACGTATTTCTAGTCCCTTCTTCCTCCATCATTTTAAAACTTGGGTAATCCACACATGTGGATGACTCATTTACACGCATTAAAACACAAAGAATCAGTCGAGAGAGACAAGGGTGGAAGTTTCTCATTGCTTTCCGCCATCCGAGTAAAAAATAGTAGAATGATGTTTGCATATGAAGTCAAGCATAAACTCGAAAGCGTTGGGATTTTTGTGGGATCTTCGCACCTACGTTACATAAGCTGCAAATAGGAGACTAATCGGCATGTATTCCCACCAATGTGATCTCCGCGTTGCTGCTAAACATCTAGCACTCTTCCAAATGGTAAACCGTAAAATAGTTAATACTATTTAAATTGAGCCCTCTTTTAACTTTTCTTCCAAATTGAATAGAGGAAACTTCCTCAAATCCATTTAAAAAATTGTAACGTTATATATAATTTGAAAAATAATATTTGTAATTATAGGTGCGTAAATTTCACACAATCATTTTAAAAAAATGAGTAAATAAATTACTCACATAAAAAAAAATTAATTTTTTAATAATGGACTTCACTCTTTTTCAAAACTATTGCACAACGTTTGCATAGTCCATAACTGTATGCAACATTACTCATATAATTTTAGGGTATACAAGTTCCATGTACTTTTTTAAAAAAAGTAAGATTTATTATTAAAAAAAAATTCCATGCTAATCTCAAATTTATAATTTTTTTTTTCAAAATATATATAAAACTTGCACACTATAAAATTCCAAATATTATTTCTCTTAGAAAATTATTACGCGTTTTCTAAGTACACGAGAAATATATTTTTTTTTAATAAAGAGATGCACAACAATTTTTTAACTTAAAAGACCAAGATTATTCAATATTGTAAAAAAGTTAATGCGGATAAGAAGAATGCTATATACTATAATCTCATCTCACTTTAATCTCATTATATAAGATGTGACACATTTATTACCATTAAATGATAAAAATTTATTTAATAAAATATTATTTAATGATAATAAATGTGTCATATCTTACATAATAAAATAAAATTAGAATGATAATATGGTATATAGAATAGAAATTTTCTATAATTTAATAGAGTAATAATATATACAGTCGTGGAATGTACAAACGCCACACAATCGCTTTGAAAAAGAGTGAGGTCCATGATTAAAAAAATAATTTTTTTTCATGTGAATCTCATATTAATTTACTTTTTTCATAGAGACTATACGGCACTTACACAACTACAACTGTAAATATCATTTCTTAATTTAATATCCGATATATCACTGCAAGAGCAGACTATTACTTGAAATACCCCTCCCAACCTCCACGCAGTGAAAAGTGAAAAGTAACTTTCGAAGACCATGTTTATCTTTCCATATTCAGCCTTAACTTGCCCGCAACCGTCAATGATCATAAATATGTAGTCGGCCGAACAAGTTTGACAAAGTTTCTTATTGAAATGATACGAAATGTCCACTTCTCGACTGGAACCAAAAAACAACAAAAAAATTTGATGCAAGCTTCTGAAATTGTCAAGTCCACGCAACCATATGGTGGAAAAGCGTGTATTTTGTCTGTTTAAAACAAGATAAATCCTTTCTTATAAAAAAATTTTATAAAAATAAATTTATAAATTGATATAATTATACATTAGAGAGATACTTTCACTCTAACATATAAAAAGGAATTTGTTTATAATATGATGGAATTATGTGCTCAATGCGAAATAATATAAATTGAATGTAGATTGAGACGTCTTTGACTTTGATTTTACGCGGTTAGGGAACAACGTACGTATTTCTTTCAAATAACATCGGAAGGCATCTAACCATTTCAGAAATAATATTGTTAATTTATTAGTTAGGTTTTTTTTTGTTTTGTTTTTGTTTTCACTTTCATGGGAAATAATATGTTGTCTAATTTCTTTCTAAGATAGAACAATACGATGGCAATGGCTTTTGATTGAGATGGCTTTGACTTTAATTTTACGCGCTTTAGAAAGTAGTGTTCAAGTTTAGCCACACCTCTCTATCTCTCTCTCTCTCTCTCTAAAACGTTGTTGAATTATATGGCTTATATAATAAAAGTAGGTAGATGCCGGAACGAGTGGAGTGAAGCGACATGGCATCTAAATATGTATAGGGTATTTTTGTAATTTTTCTAAATATATATGTACTTTTAGAGTTAATATAAATACACATTATGTAACTCTAATTGATTAATAGTGAATTTCACGTCCCTCGTTTCCTGTAGATGTAGGCATATTACTGAATCACATTAAATTTGTGTCGATTTCTATTATTTTTCTTTTTTAATTATTCCGTACAATTTATCAGCAATTATCTCACATTTCACAACAAACGTTATATCAAAATATTTTCTAAGAATGAATTGGAAAATGAATAACATTGTGGTGTCATTTGACTTATTAAAAAAATATATTTTAAATACAATGGCGTCTTAAAATATAAAAACATGAATACTAAAATCTTAAATTTTATTTATCTTTATATGTTTGTATTTTAAATTTTTTTAATAAGTCATATAGTCATATCAAAAGAACAAAATAAATGGTATAAAATTATAAATTAGAAAGCATAGTAATTTACTCTTGAAAAAACTATTTTAAATAATTATCTAAAAAATAACACAATTTTGTTGAAGGAAATATTATTTTACTTTAATTTTATCATTTCCAATCAAATAAATGATTTGTCGTTTTGTCATATTGGCTCATTAATTTGCTTCAAATATGATATAACCCTTCCTAAGATAAAGAATAAGTGTAATATTATATATAGTTATAAAGTGTATAAGTATTTTCGTATAGTCGTTTTGAAAATGAGATTGATAGATTATTAAAATATTAATTTATTTTTTATGTAAATTTCGTATTTATTTATAAAAATAATTACAAAATACTTATACACTTACTATTATAAATTTGTAAAAAATTATGCGCTAAATGCTACACTAACAGTCTAACACCTCTCTCTCCCTCTCTCTCTCTCTCTCTCGGACGAGAAGTTTCCTTTGACGACAGGAGGACTGTCGCTAGTTAAACATGTTTGTCGTAGGCAGAAAATTATTTCGCATAACGATAAGCAATTAACTTGAAACGTGATTGGAATGATCGGTACTGACATAACGGATATATAACCAAAAAGAAGAAAGAAAAGAAAAGGAAATAACGGATATGTAAGAAATAATGAAACCAACGCACAAAGACAACAAATAAAACAAACATTTCTTTATTGTTATTCAATGTTTCTCCAGAATACTTCCAAGGTCGTGAAAATAATTCAAGATTCAACCACATAGTTCGAGATGCTTTGGAAAACTACCGAGATTTTTCTTCTTTCTCTTGTTGTCAGCATTTGAAAAAAAAAAAAACCCCATTTTCCACCCTTTAGACTGTAAGATACTTTGAACTTTGCACCATGGTTATTAAAATCCTTATATTGCACTCTTGAACTACCAAAAGTTCCCACTTTTGTAACTTTGTTCAATTTTAATTAGGGGTGCAAAAAAAAATGCTGAAAAATCGGTTGAAAATCGGTGTGGTACCGGTTCTTAAGAATTGATATTAGTGAGGTACTTATTTTCATATTTTAAAAATCGGTTTAAGCCGAATCGGATTAGTATATATTTTTAATTTTATATATTTTTATATGCTAAATTGCTAATTAATATAACAATAAATTCTAATCTTAACATTTTATTTAAGTTAGACATTACTTATACTATACTAGTATAGTTGAACATTAATGAATTAGTAATTGTTAATAATAAATACTAAATTCTAATAATTAAGTTTCGTTTGAAAAAATTATAATATTAAACTTATATAGTGCCACATGTGTAAACGGCAAATTGGAAAACCAGACTGGATAGAAAATTTTGGTTTCAGTAATGAATCAGTTCGTATATATCAGTTCTTAAATTTCTAAAACCAATATATATTGGTTAGGTTTGAAAATTTGTCCAAAATTGAATCGAACCAAATTGGTTACAACTCTAATTTTAATTGTTAAGATAAATAAAAAATAAGTAACTTGACAAAAATCTTGATAGGTAGATTTTATGGATGTAAAGTGTCATTTACTTATAACTTGAGCGTGAAATATGTATACTATTATCTATAGATTTGAAGCGTGTCGGATTTTAACGAGGCATAGATTACAAAATTCTTAATAGTCTGAGGGTGTTTAATGTATTTGTTCATTTTAAAATTATTTTCGATACATCAAATTATGGTATATGCAACAACTTTAACTTATCATTTTCTTATCGTGTTTATGTGTCACGTAATTATGGAGTATGCAAGTGTCGTATAATTATTTTAAAATAGAGTAAGGTTTAATATTAAAAAATTAATTTTTTTTAAACGAATCTCATATTTATTTATTTTTTTAATTACGTAATATCTGTAAACTCACGATTTTCAATATCATTACCTAAAAAAATAGTTTGAGTCTCGATCTTTCGTTAATAGGCCTTAGCAAAATAGGTCTCGAGGTATCAATTGGGGCCCAACATGAGGCCTAAAATAAACGCAGCCCCAACTTTGCAGACGCAAAAGAGTATCTCAGGCCCACACTCCTACCGAATCGTAGACGAAGTTAACCAACGGTGGCGATGATGCGTCGTTGGAACATCCCCATATCATGAAATTTATAATTCCCTCCCTATCCCTCCGCTCTACGCGCAATTCCCGCTACCCAGCACAAAAATCTCTCATGGCCTCCCCTCTCACCCAAACCCTAACCCTTTCCCAAACCGAAACCAGAAGCCTCCGTGCCGACCCAGCGCAAGAAGACCTGGATGGTATCCTATGCTCCGACCCGCAACAAGAACGACAAGAGCGACAACAGTTGCTTCTTTCTTCCTCCGATTCGTCGCCGTTGGAATTTGGTTCGCCGAGTCGGTGCTTGTCGGGAGAGTCCCTCGTCGAGCGGGCATGGACTCACTGGGCCAAACTCGGTCGGCCCAAGTTGATCGTGGCCCCAATGGTCGATAACTCGGAACTACCGTTTCGAATGCTCTGCCGGAAGTACGGCGCTGAGGCGGCGTACACGCCCATGTTGCACTCTCTCATTTTCACCGAGAACGAGAAGTATCGTAACCAGGAATTCACCACTTGCAAGGCAAATTCAAAACCTTCCACCTCGATGTTTGATTGAGCAGTTGTTCAGGATTAGTTTTTAGTTCTTCTTCTTTTTCTTTTCTTTTCTTTTTTTTTAATAATTTTACTCTGTACGTAATTTTCAGGAGGATCGCCCATTGTTTGTCCAATTTTGTGCGAACGATCCAGAAGTTTTATTGGAGGCTGCAAGGAGAGTGGAACCTTTTTGTGATTACGTTGACATCAATTTGGGGTAATTATAGTTTTGTTCATCGTTAGTGCTCAATTTTGGGACCTTTTGTTTAAAATATATATATATATATATTTTTTCCCGCTATGATGATATATAAGATAGTCTTTCTGATTCATACGTTCACATAAAGCTCAATGGCAATAATTCCTATGATACTAATCTATTTGAACCAAGATTTATACAATCAAATAGTGAAAGGTGAGAAAGACTTCTAACTTAAAAAAAAAAAAGAAGGTGAGAAAGACTTCTATAAAGCGAAACTGATAGGAAATGGTGAATTAGATAACTTAAGCATTATTTAAGATTCCCTCGTTTGCGAGCCTACACTTTGAAGCCAATCCATTGATTTTTTTTTTAATTTATTATTATTATTATTATTATTTTTTATTTATAAATTTAAATGGGAGGTGGAGGGAAGTTAGGATTTGAACTCGGATTGCCTGCTTTGATATATGATAAACTACCATTTTTTTCGAGAACAATGATAAATAATTATTGTATCAAAGCCTAAGCTGATGATAAATTGTGAATTGAATTAATCGATCATTATTTTAAGAGAAGTAAAAATTCAAAGTCATTTCAAACATTAACAGTGAAGGTGGAGGTATCTACCTCATAATGTGACAAGGTTGAGGACTACCGACTGATGACACCTTTAGTAGTGAATGTTAGTTTCTTTTCACGTTTAGACTTACCTAAAGGCTTGTATCTGTAGGATAATATCAACTGACATATAAGTGACAAAGATGGCTTTTTTAGCTCTGAAATAACATCTAACAAGGGCCTACTTGTCCTAACCAATTGTAACATAAATTCTTGAGTAACTTTTACATAATGTAGTACTTGTGCTACTGTTGTTTTGAAAAGCTTTTACTCAAAATGCCAATTCCTCTATGGTCTTCACGCAGCTGTCCTCAGCGTATTGCTAGGAGGGGCAATTATGGAGCTTTCCTTATGGATAATCTTCCCCTCGTAAAATCTCTAGTACAGAAGTTGGCTCTCAACCTTAATGTTCCCGTGTCATGCAAAATCCGAGTATTCCCAGATTTGCAGGATACGATCAAGTATGCTAGGATGCTAGAGGATGCAGGTTGCTCTCTTTTAGCCGTGCATGGCCGAACCAGGGATGAGAAAGATGGAAAGAAATTTCGGGCAGACTGGGATGCTATCAGGGCAGTAAAAAATGCGGTTAGAATCCCTGTTCTTGCAAATGGGAACATTCGGCATGTGGATGATGTTCAATTCTGTTTGGAAAAGACTGGTGCTGATGGGGTGCTTTCTGCTGAGTCTCTCCTTGAGAATCCAGCTCTTTTTGCTGGGTATCGAACTGCTGAATGGGTAGTGGGCAGTGAAGGAATTGAGAGAGATGGAAAACTGGACCAGACAGACCTGCTAGTGGAGTATTTGAAGTTTTGTGAAAGATACCCTGTGGCATGGAGAATGATTCGTGCTCATGTGCACAGGATGTTGGGAGACTGGTTCAGGAGGCATCCACATGTCAGAGAGGATTTCAACTCCCAATCCAAACTGACATTTGAATTTCTTTATAACATGGTTGACCGTCTTAGGGAGCTGGGTACAAGAATTCCACTGTATCTGGATGATAAACATAGAGATAGAGTTCCAGCAGGTGGGCTGGTATCCAGAGATGTATGAAGCGGATAGTTTGGTTCAAGGTGTCCAAAATTTTGGATTTATAGCAAAATTTTTAACCGGCAATCAGATTGATTGTTAACTTAATGATTTTTGTTATTATTTTTTCACATTAAAGGTTTCCATTTGTCGGCATCTTAATTGTTGCTGCTGACCATCTAATATGCTGAGGAATTTAGGAGTGTATCGTAGTGGAGGAAGTTCTTTCTAACTGAGGTGCTTTCTCCATATGATTTATTGTGTCAGTATTTCAGTTCGTTCTGCTGTATGAACTTCCCACTGTCAGGAAATATGTAAAAACATTTGCAGTGCTTTAGTCTGGAGGCATTTATCTTTTCAAAGTTAAAAGATCTGCATTTGATTTTTTAGTTTGTATTTTTGCTAGTCTCTATTTTGGGGCTGTTTTATTGCTAGATTTTCTTGGTTTATTTGTTACTGGTATTTTAAGAAGTTTCTAATCAATTAAGTTCAGCTTGGATGCTGGAAACGTTCCAGAATATTGATAGGCGGTAGAGACTTGGGAAACAAATCGTGTCGATTGTCGAACAAGCAATCTATTGAAAACCGTTTTGCAAGTGTAACTACATACGCAACTTCTGGGACAACGGTTTAGCCGGGATGTCAATGGCCTTCGCGTCAATGAAGCCTTCCTCCTCCTTTGGAATCATCACACTTTAGAAGTCCATTCTCAATTCAATGATTTTGGTCTATCTTGGCATTCTCCATCCCCCCTAAAGTCTCCCTCGAGAACTTGCCTCTGGCATTTTCGTCTCTTCACGTTGTTCATCTTCATTCTTGCCATTCACATTCTCTACGTAAGGACTCCAAGGGTTGGGGTTAGCCAAACGAGCATCTCTTGAATGTTGGGGCACATCAAGAGAAGACAACTAGAATCCACAACTGATCTTACAACTCTGTTTTAAATGGAGGACAGTTACGTTAAACTTGAAATGCAAATAAAAAAAAACTAGTAATTTTTATTGATTGTAAGATGAGTTGTAATATAGTTGCATAAAGATGAGTAGTAATATAGTTGCATAAAGATGAGTTGTCATAATTCAAGAGCTGTATCGATCAAGCCATCTGTTTGGATATTAAGAGTGTCTCGGATCATTTATGAATAGTAGTGAACTATTTGTATAGTAATAAACTGTTTACAAATAGTAGTAAAGAAGTATGAGAATAATTATATTCCTCATTTGGAAGGCGTTGACGATCACGTACGTAACTACGCAGTTCTCTCACACCAGCACGACATAGAAAATAAGGAAATAGAATTTTGTTTCTTCATCCTCAAAACTAGCAAAGCAATTTGATACTCCCTTAATTTCTAAGAAAGCCTGAAATGGAAAAAATAGAAGTACATTTTGACCTTCATACTATCATAATATCATCCCCTGCTGAAGTTTGCACTTACGTTAATCCACGACAGATGAAATAGTATTCTTAAGTCCAAGTAAGAAGTTGACACAGAGGACCAGTTTTCAGATGACTGACGCCACTCAAATCACGCAATTTATAAACCATAACATTCATCTCCACACCTCAAGTTTTCTAATCTCGTCATTACAGCTTGAGGTATTTTACTGATTTATTACACAAAAAAATGACAATTTCAACTCCTAATTGAAATTTGTTAGGACCTTGCTGACCAAATGCTCTCCATACACAGCTCTTCCGAACTTCTTAGCTCCACCTGTCCTCTGTTTACAAATTTCCAAAGGCTCTACTGCTGTGTCAAAGTTTGTCTGTACAACCACCCGATAGCATGCGGAGAAGACAATTCATTTAAGGAGGAAGGGATAAAACAATATAGAAGCAAATGGAGAGACGGACTGAGACTGACCTCATAGAAATATGCTACACAGACCCGATATTTTGGAGCGTTATTGATAACTTGATGCAAAGTTGAGTCATACAAACCATTTGAGTAAATCTGCATTCTTCCATGTTTCATTAGAATTTCAATTTACTTGGAAAGATATATAGAGAGTGCGACTTTGACAAAGTGATATTACCTTCAGCATGTCCCCAATGTTGCATACAAATGTTCCAGGAATTGGAGGAGCTGAAATCCATTCGCCTGACAAGTTTCTTACCTTCAACAACTTATACAATTAATGTGGTGGAAACTGAAGTAGAAGGGTTTAAAACGGAAGAACAAACAAGAAAAGAGAGAAGAAATTCATGCAAATGACTTCCCCCAACTTTGCAGATGCCAAAACTTCCATAATAATTTACAAAATGCTACTTTTTGGCTTGCAAATCAGCTGCTCTTTGAATTGAAACATATATACTTTATTATCATAAAAAGGTTATATAATGCAACTATAGTCTATAATATAAAATTAGATAGCATATCTTAGATAGCTCACAAGAAAGGTTAAATGATACACCTTTTATGGAATATCAGATAAAGCAAGTCCTTTCGTTATTCTCTTTCCTTTTTCTTTCTTTTGAGAAAAGAAGGGTTGGGGGGAAAGTGGGGATAACTAACTAAACGATGCCAATTTAAATGTATAAAGACCACATACTTGACATGCAACCAGTATCGCATTGTATCTGCAAAATTAAAAGTTGACTCCTGATAAAGTGACTAAATGTTTGTACCTGTAGTGCAGTTATCTCATCATCTTGATTAACCAATGTCAACAAACCTATGAAAGATTTTCAAATGAATGAGATTGATAAACGAGATTTCCAGGGCCTCTGATAATCTAGAGGACAAGAAACTCACCATAGTCAGTGTGAGCTCCACTGAATTTATTTGTACGGAATGCATGGACAAAAGAAAAGACATCATTTTCATAAAATACTGTAATAAAGGGATAAGTACAGGCATCAACAGCAGCTTTATTGCATTACCATCCAATATCATTTCTTGGGCCATGACCATTTGATGTGGGTGCAGCTGGGTAACCTATAATACGCATCACCCAAAATGCATCTCCAGCTCTGTCACCTTCAAATTCATTTGGTGATCCACCCAATGCTAAAGCAATTCCCCGCATAATTTTTCTTGAAAGGTCTAACAGCAATAAAAAAATTGTAAGTTGTAAGTAGAGAGCACATGAAATATAAGGTGAAAAGAAGAAAGAGTGGTCCTGCAAAGCATGCCTGTGCATAGGCTGATATACTCCTCCATTAGCTCTGTATAGTTTGGAGGATTGGATGGCCTGCATAATGGACCTTTAGATGAAATAACAATCAAATAAGAATTTCAATTGAGTGTTACAAAAACAGTCATCGAGTTAATAAACCACATTTTGAAAAAAACAACCAGCATCTAGCTGCCTAGACTTGTGTTAAAACTACAGAATCAGCAATTACAGGATTCAATAGGATATATTTTCGTGGAGGTTTAAAAACAATATATTTTCGTGGAGGTTTAAAAACAAAGAGGAGGTTTAAAAACAATGGCACAGAAGTCGATATCATACATATTCATAATTCAAATTATAGACATTAATTAGCTATTCTTAAGATCAAGTAACTAGTAAAACATGTTTACACCGTTCAATAGCTTTTATTGGCAGATGGGTGTTACCAACCACCATGTTAGAAGTCCTCCCCCCACCCCACCCCCTTCAGGATAGGATAGAAGCCCTGCACCTTCATTGGCTCGCTTTACTTATGCAAAGCAGGAACTCATAATGGAAACAGGCAAGCACTTTTGTTTGCGATTTGTCACATCAGTCTCAACAACATGGTAATAATACTTTGCTAATAAGTATTAACTTACAATAACTATATTGTAATGTGGAATAAGTCTTCTATAGAAAAAATTGGAGAACAGGAGTTAGCTGAGAAACCTTGATTTATACTTACCATTGGTTACGTCCTTCCATAGGTTTCCCAAGCTCTCCATACATCCCTTCTTTCACTTCTCTATAGCACTGTCATTGGCAAAACTATGTGATAATATTATTAAGAGTAAGACTAATAATTCGAGCAGCAGCAGCAACAACAAGGGTGATTCTACCATACCATGAGAGATATTGGAAGTTAATGTAGATTTTTATTGATACCTCACAATTATGCACACAAATAAAGATGGTAATATTAGAGCCTCTGGAAGTTTACATAGTATGGACTTCAAGGCAAGCAGTTTGATGGATGCAACATCACTCCAATTAACCAGCAAGCACAACAGATTAGTGTGCCATATTTGTAATGTTTAATTGACAATTTCCTGAGTTGAATGAAGACAATAAAATAGGATCACATAAACAAGTTCTTCACTCTTAGTTGAAGCCCCAAGAATACAGTCAAATGTTTTTAGAAGTTGTTATACTTTTTAGCTCGACGCTAAATGCAGGGAAGTTTTGTGATAGTCATGTGCATCATCTTCTCATTTTTCCAAGAACCTTTATTGGTATGGATGGTATAACAGAGCAAACCATGAACAACATCATTATCTACCAAACAGCTTACAATACAGACTATCAAGATGATAACAAAATATCTCTACAAGAACACCTATAATTTGTAAAGTTTCTAGCATAACCTACATCAATAGCTTCGTGCATGTCTGGTACGCCTTTAGTTATATTTTCCCCAATTCTCTGATATCCTCTGCATTCAAAATTTAGTTCCACTTAATATGAAGTCTAACATTTCCAACTCATAAATCAGAAACCGAGCCTAATTACAAAATACACATGTAGGATGTAATTCCACAAGCAAAACCTGAACCCAGTTGCTGCAGTCATCTTGATTTTGAGTTTTTCTTCGTATGGAAGTTCGAAAAATTTGTGCGCCACACTTTTCACCTCTTTAATAATGGAATCTGGAATGCCATGGCCCTTCTACACACCCACAAACATCTTCAGATGAAAATTTTGAGCTAAAACTCTTTACACGCACCCACACACAGCCAACAAAATTCTAAGTGATTTATCCATTTAATGAAAACATTAATCAGTGTCTTAATATCAACGCTCAATATTGGGCAGATACATTAATATATACGATTTCTTAATTTAAAAGATTTTCTTATAGAGATTACAAACTCTTTAACTAATGTCTTGAAGCCATAACCTCATTCGCCACCCTATATGACTATAAAAGAAGAGGAGGTTTTAAAGTTCTCTTTAAAGACATTGTTCTTATGGGTGGGGTCATTGATTTGAATGGGCTAACTGTCCATGATTTTCTATTTTCAGTTGTAAACTCTATTTAGCTACTTCTCATGTATACATCCTATATATTTTGGCTATGCCTTCCTTTTTCTTCAGAATAAAACTTTTTGATTAACTATCAAAAAAGCAGCGGAGGTGCCATTTAGACTGAAGAGCATTTTATCAGCTCTTTGGTTTTAAAAGAATCTAGAAACGAAAACACATGTTAAGAAAGATGCATACCACATAGAAGAATCCCGCCTCTCGGCAAGCCTGGTCTAACTGTCTAACAACTTCAGATACACCTGGGTCCTCCGCCATTTTTGGGTCGTCACACTTGGCCAAAAGAGGACTTATATCTGAATCACATGAAATAAATTAAATGATATCGACCAAATAACATTAACTTGCTCTCTCTGTGTTCTTTTTCCCCACTTGGCAATACTGAACTTAGTTTGTGAAGCTTGCATGATAATATGAAATCGGAGATTTAGCTAGAATTAGACAGTCAAAACAATAGCATATGGCATGCATACATCTCCACTTGATCTGGGTATGGAGAAAAATACGATCTTCTACCCACCAGAGAACAGACTTGTCTCAAATGAATAATGATTGCCAAATTAAACAGTGCGAGCGAATCCAATCAATTTCACATTTGGGAAAAACGGAGACAAGCTTGAGCTTTGGATATGATTAAAACATTGAGGAATAGGTGGATAAAATAAAAACATTGAGGGAGAGAGTTGAGATTAGTTTTACCGATAACGGGTATGAACTTGAAGTCGGTAGCCATGCGGATGCCTGCTACCAATTTGCGACCCTATAGGCTCTGGCAGTGGCAGGTACCCAAATGAAAGAGCTGAGAATCCCAAACGTAACGAAATCCCTATTGTCTTTGTCATCCGAACTCATATATTGACGTAATGATGTGTCTTAAAGTTGAGAAACGCCAAGATTTGTGCACGTTCTTAAAATATAATCATTTATGGCAAGAGTTAATTTATTATCAATTTAGTGCGTATAATATATTATTTACATTAATGATAAGATTTGATTTTTAATTTTAAAATTTTAAAATTCTATTCTAAATCAAATTATATTATATAAACACCTTATTAAATGTGTTATCTACACTGTTTATATATAGATTTTTTTTTAAAATTTTATTGTAATAGAATTTATGCTTTACTGAACATTTTATCCTATCTTTGAGTCCGGATTGGTTATACAAAATCAAAAAACTCATCTCATCTCATCTTAACTCATTATTACAACTTTTTCAAATCCTCATACAAAATATAATAAACAATTTTACTTTTTTAAATCCTAATACAAAATTAATATTACAAAATTATATTATAACAATATTTTATTTATTACTATTTAAAACATCTCATCTCATCTCATCTTTGTAACCAAACGGGTCCTAAGAGTGTAATCGGTCCGTTTTGGTTCGGTTTTGAAAATTTAGTAATTGATACGACCGATTCATCATCGAAACTAAAATTTATGATTTTTTCGATTTTGCTCCGGTTTGATCCGATTTTTTTGATTTACTATTTACACATGTTGCAGTACAAAAGTTGAGAATATATGATCTAATGTGTAAAAATATATTTATTAAAAAGAATATATATTATTTTTATTATGCTAAAAATGTATTTATCTTTGATATATATAAATAATTCTATTTGAAATACCACCTACCATTTACGTAGCATATTTTGATTTGAAAAATTAAAATCATATCAAAAGTAAGTTTGTATTAATAATTTAATATTAATGTTCATGTTTAAGATTAAAATTTCAAGTTATATTAATTAACAAATTAGCATATATATAATATAATATAAAAAATTAAAAATATATAACAGTCCAGTTTCGATTTTTAAGAATTGGCACCGAACCACAAACCAAAACCCACCAGTTTGGTCGGTTCAATTGAATTTTTTTTTTCATGATAAAAATAAATGAGATAGCTAAATGATGATGAGCAATATCGATTAATCATAAATTTTGCTTCTGTGGATGAAATTTCCTAACAATGGATAGAATGCAGTTCCTAGGTCTTGGAAAGTACCAAATATAAATAACTACCCGAATGAAAGCCCAAATGGTACTTCAGTGTGGATAGAGCTGTGCATTTCCTTTGTAACTCCGATTTCGGCTGACCACCGACTCCAACAGAGTCGGAAAGTTGGAATTCAAAGTCGGAGTTTTTGTTGAAAAATTGGTCGGAGTTGGAATCCAAGTCGATATCGGCTCTGAACTCCAACCTTTTAAATAAAATTGTTTTCTTCAAAACAACTATTACAGCAGAGGGCGCCTTTCCTTTTTCTCTTCCTTAGGTATTTGTTTTCTTCCCCATGTTTGTCACTTTTCTTCCACTTTTCACACCATTCGGAGTTCTCTTCCTCATGTCTACTGACTACCACTTTTCTTTTGTAGACTTTCGAACATCTTTTTTATTATGTTGCCTTTCCATTTTCTCTTGTATTCTTCTTCATTTTTTCTCTTCTGCATTTTATTCTTTGCATTCCTCTTTCTTTTCTGGTTCCTTGTTTCTTCACCCATTTTCGTGATGATGCTTAGTAAAGTTTTCTGATTCACATAATATATTGATGAAGTGACGCGCAAGGCTCAAGCAATGGAGATTTCTGTCATTCTTTGGTTGACACTTCACCCTCTCTTTCTTTCTCTCTGTATGTAAAGGTGGGAATGAAGAACATCAATAGAGTGAGGAGATGGAGTACACTGTAGAGGCAAAGAATGCCATGTTCATCTCTATTTCTTTGACTTCAGACTTCAACTCTGATTACTTTGATCGGAGTTGAAATCCGCTCTGATTTAGAATTGGAGTCGGAACTCAAAATGACCTCTAACCCAAGTCAGAGTCGGAGGTCGGAGTTCACTACGAGGCGGAGTCCAACCCTATTCATGTGTGGTACGACTCAAAACTTAGGAGTTATCACTTGGATGGTATAGTATTGGATATATAAGAAAAAATGCTTCAATTAAATAACTAAATTGTTATATCCGCTATTCAAATAAAAGAAATGAATCTGAATATAATTTTGATAGCCTAGAAAAATTTAAATCTTATAAAATTAATGAAAAAGAAATATTAATTATCGAATCAATTTGTTTGCCGCGTCTCATTCTGCGATCATTTTTTTCAATTTTGCCAAGAAATATGGGTCGAATTTAAAGTTATGATATTGTTGTTTATTTCTATTTGTATTTATAGTAGTGAATATTTATTAGGACGCTCCTAAAAAACAAACAAAAGAAGTCCTAACCTAATCAAGCCACATGGGTTTTATCCTTCCTTTCTTTTCTCTGGTACCAAACAAAAACCAATTAAACATTGTAATTATATATTTAATCCTGCTACCAAATTTCCAGGTAGGTCCAATTTTCGTGAGTGGGTGTACTTAACTCTTGAGCCAACCTGGACTTCTGGTTTTATGATTAACGAGTCAAATGCAGTTTGGTATAACGAATATCACAAGTTAATTTGCATAATTGATCTGTTTTGTCATCTGTGAGTACTGCCGCATACACTATTGATTAGTCTACCAATTAAACATTGACAAAAACCTTTCAACTTTGTGCCGACAACAGACGTGTTCAAAAGTCCATTTTTGGAGGATATTTAAATACTAAAAAACCATACAATTCATGCAAGTGTGGAATTTTGGGATTTTGCAAAAACTATTGCTGATAATAGGGGTGTATAGGAATTGAGAGAACCGGCTAGCACTGACGGAACATGCAGCTGGAATCAGGAACTGGCCCGAACTGGTGGAGAACCTGCCGGGAGGCAGTGACAATTTGAAGAAACCAACGTAGGCCGATTTGGTCTCAGTTTGAACCAGATTCAAACCGTTGAATCGACTGATCTAATATATATATATTTTATATATATATTTTAAGTAAAACGACGTTATTTCACTCAAGTAAAACAGTGTCATTTTACTAATATCGTTTGGAAAAAAAATTAAAGATGAAACGATGCTATTTGGTTTATTAAACCAAATGGCGTTGTTTGGAATTAGGGTTCGAATTAACTCCTCCCCGCTCTTCTTCTTCTCGCTCTCTCTCTCTCTCTCTCTCTCTCACTCACGCAACATAGCTGCGAGTCTATGACCATGAGTTTGTGAGTTCCTTTTTGTGAATCTGTGTTTGAATTTGCGACCGTCAATGGTATTTGTATTTGTGAATATTTGAGTTTCTTTATTCTCATTCCTCTCTCTCTCTCTCATCGCGCCACTGACGATGCCGGTGAACCGACTGGAAGAAATTTGAGACCCCTTCACTGGCCAGTTTTGATCGAGATAATCACATAATTTCCTTATTGGTGTGGTTTAGCACTGGACCTTTGATTTTCACCCCTAGCTTATAATTACAAATGTTTTCCATCCCCAAAAGAATGCGTTTAAACTTACACTAGCTAGCCATTATTTAATATGGTGGTTATTAAACTATATTGCTCCTCCAAGTCCAAGGTGTTAAACTGATCATTTAGATTAGTTTATAGAGAGAGAGAGATATATATATATATATATATATATATATAATATGCAGTATACTACACGCTCGTTATAGATTTTAAAAAAGGATGTAAACTAAATTATTAAACACTAGTTTATAGCCATTAATATAAGTTATATAACTAGTCGTGCCAGTGTAAGGAACGGTAATTAACTGGTAAGGTGAATTTTCAATTCGAAGAAATTACACTTTGCAATGCCAAAAAAATTATTTTATACATTACCCACCCAAGAAACAAGTTTCGAAAGAGAAAAAAAAAAACGAAATGATCATAAATAGCCACTTTTTACCACTTTATGCCATTGATCCACCGGGACTAAGCTGATTAAGAAGAAGATGGATGATGATGATGAAGATCAACAATCCAAATAGCTAGGAAGATGAAGAAGCTTTCGATGATGTATTGTTGCGACAGAACTGAAAGCTATTCGTATCCATTCTCTCAAGAACATAATGCCCAAGAGTGTCACTTGCCTCAACCAAATTCTCTCTGCACAAAAACTCATCCCCACAAACCTTCTCTACCTCTCCATAGAAGTCATGCACAAACACATGGGTCTTAGCATTCACACCCGTTTTCTTGCTCCTCGCAAGCACGCCGGCGGTGAATATGGGTGACATCCGACCAGGAGCATCCGGCCACTCCCCGCGCGGTCCATCCACCAATATTACATCCCAGTCCACCTCATACACATGGTTGGGAAGATCATTGAGCCCGAGCTTACACTCCGAGAACAACAGGTTCTGCACCGGCCGGCACTCGTTTCGTATCTGTTTCTTGGTTGATGCCACGAGCTCGTGCAGCTCCCTCAGTTTCGTCGTGTACTGCACGTCGTACGCGTCGATTTCTGGGTGTTTCTCTTCCATGTACGCGGCGTAGTAGCGGTTTTCGTCGATGAACACGGTCCGGCCGTTGTGGTTGAGGGCTTTCCAGAGGAGAGTCTCCGGGGTGAGGCCGAATACGAGGAAGTTGCATGGGGACGAGCACTTTCGAAGTACATCGGAGATTTGCTTGAGCTCGGCGTGGGACATGTGGAATGTGTTATTGGATGTTGAGGCGTAGTAGAGGAGGGTGTTAATGACAGTGGTCGGCAATCCGCCCAAACCGGGGGAAGCGATGGTGGCTGCGGCGGCTGTAGAGGTGGCAGAGGTGGATGTAGATTCTCTGGTGTAGATGAGGGTGAGGAGGAAAGCAAGCGTGAAGAAGGAAACAAAGGCTAGAAGCCATAGACGATTGGAGCCTCCTTGTTTTTGGATATAAGGGTGGAGGAGTATTAACTTTGTGTTACCGTTGTTGTTCTTCATCTTGAAAGGAGATAGAGAGAGATGATCTCTTTGATCTTAGATTGAGGTGGGTGGATCAGTTGATTCTGAATCCTGAGAGTCAAGATGATGAGGAAGAGGGATTGATATAAAGATATATGTGTGTGGCTGTAAGCATATAAAATTTAAGCAATGTACATAAATTACTAACGTAGGATATATGAGGGTGACTTTGCAATGACCCTCTTAATTGTGGTCATAGCAATTTGTTTTTTTCATTAATGCCAATTAATGATTATTTTTCCTACTTTATGTTGGTTGGGTTGTCTGAGTTCGAATAATAAATATTTTAATATTAATTTAACGTATCTAATATCTATCTTACTTCTACTTAAAATTTTTAAAGGAATGGTAATTTAAGGAAGGATAAATGATATTTACAGTCTTAAGATGTGTAAGGTACATACTATCTCTTAAAAAAAATGATTAAATTTGTGACTCACGAGAAAAAAATTATTTTTTTAATAATAAATCGACTCATTTTTTATCTTAGTGACTGCGAGAAACTTGCATACTCTAAAACTGTATCTTACGTTACTGTTTAAATAAATGTACGGAGGATGGGTGGGAGTAGTAGAATATACAAAGGGGGTGGTTGGACTGGAGCTGGTGGATTATAGGTAGAAAAGGCAAAGATAGGTGGCGACCCAATAACTAATTGCAAGCGAGAAGTCGTTTTTCCTTCTTCAATTCAGCTTTGGTTCCTACGGAAGCTCTTTGAATATTTTGCTTTTCTTAAATAAGTAGTTACCTTTGAGGGAGACAAATCACCTGCAACATATTCCAGATGGAAAACATGTAATGGAAAATCAGCGGATTTTGACTGATTATTGAGCAAAAGAACAGGGGGATTTGGTGACTCGTGGTGAAGCCAACGATTTAGCTAGAAAACTAGTCAAATTGTACCGAGTGTACCTTAATTATACTTGAGTACAATTTTCTTCCCATGTTGTGATTGTCCAAGCAAGCTTTCTTTTGTTGTACAAGTTACAGAAATCTAAGGCAATGAATACAATGATTGGGCCCTAACATGCTAGATGAGGCCCAAGATAAAATTTTTATGTATAATTACTTTTGCGTATTATTTGCTCACTTCACTAATGTGATTAGTTGGATCACTTGTTTTTAGTGTAAAATAATTGTTTTGACCAATCACATCAATGAAATATATAAATAGCACGTAAAAGTGACTGTATGTAACAAAAATCGGCTCAAGAACTACCACCTATTACATTTTGTGTTTTGTCCATTGACAATCTTACTTGTGTGGCTATTATTGTCGTTTGCCGCCATTGAATCAAGTGGTGATTAGGCCTATTGGGTGAGTCCTTGTATTCGGTATGTTAAAAAGGAAAATAATAGACATGCAAACTCTTAAAAACTGTATAAAGAATAAGAAGGTGTCGGGTGGGTATCCCACACACCCAATTTTTACCTTATCCGCTTGTATACCTAAGAGCATCCCCATCCGGTTCTCCAAACCACCATATTCCCTATAATTTGAGGTTTATTTTGAGGTTTTGATCAAAATACCCCTCACATCCGAATCTCCATTTTAGGAAAAAGGTTTAGGGAATAAACAGTAAGTCCCCATATTTGAGGACTCACTATTCATTCCCTAAATCATTTTTATTAATATTTTATTCTAATATATAAAATAAATAATTTTTCAATTATCTACATTTTCTCTCATATTCATATTTATTATAGTTTTAAATAATAATTTTAAAAATAATTTAATTAATTACGAAAATATAAAAAAATTAATTTTAAAAATATTATCATATTCACAAAAAAATAATTTAAATTTTTGTTTAAAATATTCATTAGAGTAATAGTTCAAAAAATAAGAAAAAATATTGAGTAGTTAAATTTGTAAATAGAAGTGAAAGAAAAAGTAATAAAAAAAGAATAGAAAAATATTATTTAATAGAATAGAGATAGGGATGGGGAATGAGATGTAGGAGGTTTTTGAAAGATGAATAAAATTTAGGGAAAATTTTGAGGAAAGGTGATTTTGAGTTAAATTATAGGGATGTGGAATCAAAACCGGATGAGGATGCTCTAATATTTAAGGAAATATAAACTTTAATACCCATATAATTCAATTCAACAAATTCTCTCTCTTCTCTTCTCCTAGTCGCGCTACCCTCATCTTCTTTCTCCTTCTCATCTTCTCTTGCTCTTTCTCAAAGACCCACTATCATGGTCGCAAGTCGCTTAAGCTAGAGACTGACAGCCAAAGCCTCGGGCTAGAGACCGACAGCCATGGTTGTAGGTCTCTCGAGCCAGAGACTAGTATTTTCGATTTTATTTTTTGTGTTCTTGACCTAAATCTATATTCTTAAGCTAGATCTATGTTTTATTATTCGAGTTTCATTTTTTTTAGTGTTGTGATGTTGATTTTGGCCGGATCTATGGGTAGAGGGTAAAAAAAATCCATTTGTTAGGTCAATGGGAACAGCTACACCATATAAGGGGTTGGGGGGCCATATTGCCACTCCGCTAGGCAGGGGTGAAGTACTACAAGAAGGGCAGTTGTCTACATGCAAAGTGGGTAGCAAGCCTAGTTGTAATTTATCATAGTGAAGAACAAAGAAAAAGAGAAAAAGAGAAAAACAGTTACCCCTCACATGCATCGTGATCATGCCCATACACAATGTAACCGTTTGAGAAATGTCTAAATCATTCATGGGTCTATAATTCGAAATAACTAATTAACGTTATAATTGAAGTATTTTAAATTTTATTATAAAGAGTAAAAATTTATCTCTTCTAAATACGGCTGTAAGCCGGTCGGTCCAAACTAGAGAAACTGACTAGACCGAGCGGACCGGTCGGTCTTGGTCCCAAAATATGTGGACCAATGACATTCGGTCTAGTCCCGGAGTCTACAAATTTTGAACCGGACCGGACCAAATTGAACCATAATTTAATATATTATTTTTATATAGTAATTATAAAAATTGATATAATTTTCATCTAATTTATTATCATTGACCATATAAATAATATAAAATAATATATACTATCAATTAATAATAAATTATAAATCATGTGATAATTTATGTCGTTATATGTAAATAGTTAATATCATACATTTATACATACTCTATGATTTACACTTAATTAAAATAATTAGGTAATTTTTTTTTTTAAATACCTAAGTTGCAAGCAAGCATAAATAATTTATGTATAATGAAATTATTTGATATACATTAACCATATATAAAATATATGACATTATTAATAATTATGTATACTAAAAAATAAAGTCTAAGTAAGTGGTAACTATCGATATCATAAATATAATTATAGTAAAGAAAAATTTTAATGAGTTAGTTACATAATATACATTGATAATTTATTTAATTTTAATTTAGTAATTTTTTTTTAAAAAAGGGGATTTTTTTTTAAATGGATCCAGACCGATAACTACCGGTCCAATCCTTATGGATGTTTGGTCCGGTCATGTCCAAGGAAAATGATGGGCCGAAAATTTAGATCCATCACCCCCGGATCAGACCAGTTTACACCCCTACTTCTAAATAAGGTGAGATCTCATTTACTACATTTCTATATATCATTAAGTCAAGCCTAATTCAAAAAACGATAATAGAGACAAAGCAATATTGGTCTACGTTAAGGTGATGGAGATTTAAGAAGAGTCATTCATAATGCTACTAGGAGGGTTAGGAGTGCCAGGGCTAGGAGTGCCGAGGCTAGGAGGGTGGCATTAGGGTACATGCATGGCTCGGGTGGTGAGGCATTGGGCTCCAAAAATAAGAGCAACTAGAGGAGGTTCAAGTGTTGGCCAATTCCTTGATTTTAGGGGTTGGATGAAAAATCTCTTAAATTTAGGATGTGAGCGATTTCCATAGTTATGGCTCACCACATGTCCTTTAAATTAGGAGTTTATCTATTTTTAATTTATTTCCTTTATTTTAGGCATTTGATTTTATTTCCTTAGACTTAGGAGTTGATTTATGTTGAGATCTAGATCTAGTTGGCCGAAACCCTAGAGGACTACTATATAAGTTTCGGCTTTTGCATTGTTATTTCATTATTATGTTTTTTCAATGAATGAGAATCTTTCAAACTTAGAAAGTTAAGGGCCACAACAAACCGCCACCAATGAAAGGCTTGAAAGGATAGAGAAGTGCTCCACAAATTGGTAAATCAAAAGAGGAATGGAGAGAGAAGGCGCCATAGGAGTAGAGCCCATAATCTGAAGGGGTCCATTGGATCTAGAAAAAGCCAATGCCGAGAGAGGGTGGATGACTCGAATTCATCTACTCAAGATTTCTCAAGTCTTAATGAGGAATCAACCGGGGAAAGTGAGGGAGAAGAAGGAAGCCGTGGTGAGAGGAGAGGAGCACTTGAGGGGAAGTTCTCAAACCAAAGATGGAATTTCCAAAGTTCAATGATGATGACCTGAGCACTTGGGTTAGTAGAGTCGAGCAATATTTTAAGCACAACCACATGGAGGGCCATGCTAAGGTGTCATATGCCGCCTACTTCCTTGAGGGGGAGGCCAACCAATGGTGGCAATGGATGAGGAAGACTTATGGGGCTCAAAGGTGGGAGTTGAAATGGAGGAAGTTTGTCAATGAGCTTTTGAGAAGGTTTGGGCCAACCGAGTATATGGACTACCATGAGACTCTCTCAAAGATCAAGCAAAACAAATCTTTAAGAGATTATCAAAAGGAGTTCGAATACTTGTCCACTAGAGTACATGGGTGGCTAAAGAATGCCCTTATTAGGACCTTTGTGAGTGGCTTGAAGAGTGAGTTGGCGGCAAAAGTGAAGTTTAAGAAACCAAAGACCTTGATGCAAGCTTCAAGATTGCACTGATCAAGGAAGATCAACTTCAAGATTAGAAGAAGAGTAGCCGGTTTAAAGTAAGGAAACCACCCCTCAATGGTTTCCAATTTTGGTGCAAACAAGACATTTGGCAAGAATTTTTCACCGGGAGGTCCTAGTGGAGGTGCATCAAATGGAACCAAACCCTTACCCACGGGTGTGAAGAGACTATCTTGGGATGAAATGCAACGAATAAGAGAGAATGAGTTTTGCTTCAATTGCAAGGAGAGGTTCACTATGACAAATGCAAAGCCAAGCAAATCTTTCTCATAGAGATGGAGTCTAGGGAAGAGGAAGATGTTGGGGAGGAAGAGCAAGGGAAAAAGGAGCAAGATCAACAAGGCTAAGGGGGGAGACCCTCATATTTCTACTCATGCTTTGGCGGGTGTTTTCGGGTCTAGAACGATGAGAACACAAGCATACATTGGCAAGATGGAGGTAACGGTTCTTATTGATAATGGTTCATCTCTAAACTTCATCAATTCTAAGATTGCTTAGAACTTGGGGTCGCTTATGACTTCTATCACTCCATTTGAGGTCAAGATGGCTAATGGGGAGAAGTTAATGTGTATAGAAATATATAAAAAAGTATGCTTGAAAACACAAGGCCTTGAGATTGTGGTAGATTTGTATTCTTTGCCTATTGTTGGGTTGGATATTGTGTTGGGGGTGCAATGGTTAGAGGAGGTAGGGAAGATAGTGTCGGATTATAAAAAAAAAATGACTATAGAGTTTATGATGGGGGCAAATGGGTGACCATGAGAATGAGTGGAAGATGAGGATGCAAGGCCGTGGGGCCTAGTGAGATGGAGAAGATCTTGAGGTAAGGGGACAATATTTTGCTATCACATTGACTTCCCAATCGAGGGGCTTGAGTGAGGGGCATGAAGTGGAAGATGGGGGCTTGAAAAGGGAGTTAGGTGCCGAGGTGCCTAGTGATTTAAGGGAGTTGTTGGGGCGGTTCTCTAGAGTGATGGAGGATTTGAACACACTTCCACCCTCAAGAAAATTTGATCATCACATTCCTTTGAAGGAGGAGGCCAAGATGGTTAATGTGGCCCCCTACCGGTATGATTACTACCAAAGACCGAGATCGAAAAGTAAGTCAATTAGATGTTGGCTAATGGGCTCTTCCGGCCAGGCACTAGCCCATTCTCAAGTCCGATTCTCTTAGTGTAACAGCCCGCAAGAAATTCAATGGTGGAATTTCTATAGACATTAGAAATCTCGTGAAAACCCCATAAGTTTTTACGAATCGGCTAATCGCATAAGTTCTAGTATGTCAACATAATTAGTTTTATCACTCACTATGGTGCCAGAAATGTGATTTTATTTGTTTGAGGTAGTTAGAAGTGTCAGATTACGTTATAGTTTACGCCACTAGACTCAGTTGAATATTTAGGATTTTTCAGTACTAAGTTTATTATGCACTTTTTCGGAGTGAATAGTAACCTCGATAAGCGTACTAAGTGCAGTGGTTTCAAAATCACAGTGTGAAATGTCCAAATTAGGTTAGAGAAGTTTTATTTGGACACTTGGCAAGATCTTAACCACACATAATGAATAGTATTAGATACTTGGCACAAAGAGAAACCATTAGATGGATTTGTGAAGGAAATCAATGTGTGAGATCATGCCACCTAAGCAAAACAGTTTTTTTTCATCTGATCAACCAAATTGAGTTAGATGAAGAGGGTTTCAACCCTAGTAAAACCCTAAATGGTTGGAATCCTTTTGAAACCCCAAAAACTTGGTTGAAACCGAAACCCTAAACGGTTTCCCCAAACCCTAAAGTTGGCATTCAAACCCTTTTTGATCCAATTTCTAGTATTGTGTTTAATCACTTGATTAAATCACTTTCACATGCTATTAATTTCTCAAATTCCTATTATGACATCTTTATCCAACATTTTAAACCTTAGAAATTTGATTGGGCCAAGAAAAATTGGATTTGGGCTTGATAGCATCTCAAACCCTAACCAAACCCCCTTTAAACCCCAAATTGAAGCCCACTTGGTTGAGGCCCACTAAGGCCCACTAAAGCCCACGAATTTTGGCCACCTTGGCATAGCTTCTTGGAGAAATTTCCTCCCCCACTTGGCAGACCATTCATTGCATCAAGTTGCACTCATTAATATGGAGGAACCCACCCCATCAAGTCCCATGTCTCATAGCCTTTGTAAGTTGTCTTTTGCCCCCCACTATCCTCTACATTATGTCACATGTCTACACCTCCACTCAATGATCATTAAGGTCCAAATATTCTCCCTACAGAAGTCTTGAGTCGTGCAAGACACACTTACTTCACTTTAATCATTTCTTCACCCCGTTCTTAGAGAGAAACCCAAAAGAGCTCTCTCGGGCAGATTTCTGGGTCTTTTTGCGTGGAGTTTTTCGACCCTTTGTAAGTATTTTCACACGATGACTCCTTCATAAAAGTTGTTCCTCTTTGAGTCTAGTTTCCGTAGATGTATTTTTCGTATCATTCCATGGTCATTTGGTCGGTCAAAAGTATTTTTAACCATGGAAAGGTCATTCTGGGCGTGAATCTGGAGAGTGTGTTATGTTTTGGAGTTTTTGACCAAGCTAATGGATATATCTTGGTCCGAAAATTTTATGGAGTGTTCTTAGAATGTGTTTAAGAGTTTTCATTGAGGTTTTGTTGCATGAATAAAGATTTTGATGATAGATTTTATTAGATCTAGAAACATGAAAACTGGAAGTGACAAAACAGTTTTTATTTGGATAAAGTTTGAATATTTTGAGGTTTGATCTTACTCTAAAGGCTTTGATATTTTTATATGATGATCCTAAGTCTCTTATTTTCATGTTAGGATGTTATTTTGGAGATATTTAGTATTAGTTTCAAAGATATGATTTTTCTATGCAAGAGAATTTCGGTTAGGCCTAAGATTTGATGTTTTTAGGTTAGATCCATGTTTTATTGGGTTTTAGCCATGTGATTTTAATTTTGATGGTTGGATATTCTTTAGGACACGTTTTTAAACCATGTGATACTTTATTTCAAAGATCTCACCTTCTTAAGCCATTGATCAAGAGATTTATCAAAGCTAGTTAAGAAAAAGTTTCTGTTTTTGGACTAAGTGTAAAATCAAAAACTCCAAGTGTTATTTTTGTGATTTTGGTGACTTTAGTTTGATGATTTAAAGCATGGTTTATCTGAGGATGATGTTATGAATATGTTAGAAGTAAGATTAGATTTTTTGGAATTCTTGGAGATGTTTTGATTTAAGGACAAAGCTTGTGATTCAAGTGTTTTGATCTTTTTACAAAAAAGTTTGGTGTTGATTATTAGCTTTTTCTAAATGGATGTTTCAAGTATGGTTTTAAACTTAGGATTGGAAGATGTTTGTTGTAAAATTTTGGTTTAAGCATGAGTTTTGAAGTTGGAAGGAATTGTAACAAAAATCAAGAGAAATGGCCTATGGATGTTTCGGCCATAGTGTGTTTTCCATAGTGTTGTTTTGTTTTAAATTTTTTTCTGAGTTGATATTTGAGTTTAGAACAAAATTTACATGAGGAATGTAAATTTTGGAAATTTTTGGAGTTAGGATATGAAATCCTTAAGTTATGGGTAAAATGGTCGTTTTCCCACATGTAGAGGGTAAAATGATAATTTTACTCTAAGATAACTTGTTTCCATGTTTCTAATTGTTAGTAATTAAATTTCTAACTTTTAGAATGACCTTTTACAGTTTCTCGTATATCGCACTTTATTCTCGTAGAACGTGACAATCGAGGTAAGTTAGCCTCTAACTTACTATCAGTTTATTGTGTATGTGTGATGGGTAAGAGAACTACAATTTATGTATGTATGTTATCGTATATGCCATGTCATGCTATGTCATTACATGTTTATCTGCTACGTATGATTTAATCTCTCATGAATAATTATCTGTTACATAATCTTTTCTATCATACAATGATGTATGTTATAAGTATGCCATGTTAAGTATGCCATGAAATGTTATGATTAAATCATATTGTGTCATTTACAAGTATACGCCATGTTAGAAAAGTATATGATATTAATTAATATCTCATGCATTAAGAAAGATAAGACATGTTATGTTACGTATAATACGTGGGGCCACAACAACTGTGGAGTACGTATTATATTTTATGTTACGTGAATACGTGGGGCCACAACAACTGTGGAGTACGTATTATATTTAATGTTACGTATATACGTGGGGCCACAACAACTGTGGAGTACGTATTATATTTTTTATGTTACGTGTATACGTGGGGCCACAACAACTGTGGAGTACGTATTATTTTTTATGTTACGTGTATACGTGGGGCCACAACAACTGTGGAGTACGTATTATTTTTTATGTTACGTGTATACGTGGGGCCACAACAACTGTGGAGTACGTATTATTTTTTATGTTACGTGTATACGTGGGGCCACAACAACTGTGGAGTACGTATTATTTTTTATGTTACGTGTATACGTGGGGCCACAACAACTGTGGAGTACGTATTATATTTTCTGTTACGTGTATACGTGGGGCCACAACAACTGTGGAGTACGTATTATATTTTATGTTACGTGTATTCATGGGGCCACAACAACTGTGGAGCATGAAGTATGGGGCCACAACAACTGTGGAGCATACACTACGTGAGACACAGCAATTGTGACACGTAGAATACGTGGGGCCACAACAACTGTGGAGTACGTTTTATTTTTTATGTTACGTGTATACGTGGGGCCACAACAACTGTGGAGTACGTATTATTTTTTATGTTACGTGTATACGTGGGGCCACAACAACTGTGGAGTACGTATTATTTTTTATGTTACGTGTATACGTGGGGCCACAACAACTGTGGAGTACGTATTATTTTTTATGTTACGTGTATACGTGGGGCCACAACAACTGTGGAGTACGTATTATTTTTTATGTTACGTGTATACGTGGGGCCACAACAACTGTGGAGTACGTATTATTTTTTATGTTACGTGTATACGTGGGGCCACAACAACTGTGGAGTACGTATTATTTTTTATGTTACGTGTATACGTGGGGCCACAACAACTGTGGAGTACGTATTATTTTTTATGTTACGTGTATACGTGGGGCCACAACAACTGTGGAGTACGTATTATTTTTTATGTTACGTGTATACGTGGGGCCACAACAACTGTGGAGTACGTATTATATTTTCTGTTACGTGTATACGTGGGGCCACAACAACTGTGGAGTACGTATTATATTTTATGTTACGTGTATTCATGGGGCCACAACAACTGTGGAGCATGAAGTATGGGGCCACAACAACTGTGGAGCATACACTACGTGAGACACAGCAATTGTGACACGTAGAATACGTGGGGCCACAACAACTGTGGAGTACGTATTAAGTCAAGTTTCAGATCAAGTGCATGATAAGTCAAGTTTCAGATCAAGTTCATGTTTTGTTATGTACACGTACATGTTATGTTCATGATCAAGTTATGTTCCAAGTTCATGTTCACATCATGTTAAGTTCACGTTTACAGTATGTCTCAAGTTCACGTTTATGTCATGATATGTTCAAGTTTATGTTATTTTCAAGTTCATATTTATGTTATGCATGTTTACGTTCATGCTACATTTCAAGTCCATGTTATGTTTTAAACTCAAGTTCATGTCATGTTAAGTCAAGTTCAGTTCACGTTTAAGTTCTGGTTATGTCATGTTATATGTCAAGTTATGCTATGCTTATGTACGACTTTACTTATGCATTTATGCTTTTACTGCCATGCATGCATCTTTAACCTGTGTGTGAGTTTTATGTTAACTTACTGAGATTTGTAATCAAATCTCACTGTGGTAGTCCCAACTACCATTCCCCCCGAATGGTAGATCTTGTTACAGGACCCAAAGAAGAATTGGAATCTGACCATCTGAATACGGTCATCTAGGCTACGGTGCGATGTTGATGATGGTATAGTATTTAACTTAGGTTACTACTTGTACTTTTGGAGTTGTATCTCAAGTATTCTTTTGATCACAACCATTTTGGACTAGTGTAGTGATCACGGCTTTTTAGTATGTTTTTATGTATGAAATATGTTTCAAGTATTTGGGATATTTTTAGTTTGGTGCATAGTATTGCTAAAAAAAAAAAAAAAAAAAAATTATCCGCTGCGAATATTGCATAATGCTAGATGCATGTTAGGAACATTGCATCTTATATGTCATGAACGGGGGCAGGTAACCTTGTGTTGCATGTCTCGACGCTTCAAATGTCCGTTCAATCCCAAACGGAATTTGGGGGCGTCACACTTAGTGAAGAAAAACTACACTTGTCCTTGCTATGCATATTTTTGAGAAAACATTTGAGCTACACACGGATGCAAGTAAGGTGGGCATAGGGGCTGTTTTGACACAAGAATGGAGGCCACTAGCCTTCATTAGCAAGGCCTTTAGTGTTCAAAAGAAAGGGTGAGTGGGTCTTTCTCAAGTACCTACCAATAGAGCACAAGGCACTATCCAATGCAACATTGAACAAGTTGAGAGCTAAGTATTTTGGCTCATATCCAGTGTTGGAGAAGTGCGGACAACTTGCTTACAAGTTAGATCTACCGGTTGGGGTTCACATTCATCATATTTTTCATATCTCATGGCTAAGGAGGAAGGTTGGAGATCCAACCAAGATGATGAATGAGATGCCCATGGTGGATGTGTGAGGAAGAGTGGCCAAGTGAGAACCGAAGCCTTGGTTCAATGGAGGGGGCTTCCAACCAAGGATGCTACATGGGTTTGGATTCTCAATGATCAACCAACCAAGATGATGAGTGAGATGCCCATAGTGGATGTGTGAGGAAGAGTGGCCAAGTGAGAACCGAAGCCTTGGTTCAATGGAGGGGGCTTCCAACCAAGGATGCTACATGGGTTCAGATTCTCAATGATCAATTTCCATATTTGGACCTTGAAGACAAGGTCGGTCTTGAAGGGGGAGGATTTATGTAGATGGAAGAAGAGCCATTCGTAATGTCATTACGAGGGTTAGGCATGCTGAGGCTAGAAGTGGCATTGGGTGTTCAAGACAAGAGCAATTAGAAGAGTTTCAAGTGTTGGCCAATTTCTTGATTTTAGGAATTGGATGACAAATCCCTTAAATTTAGGGATGTGGACGATTTCCATAGTGGTGACCGGCCACATGTCCTTTAAATTGAGAGTTGATCTATTTTTAATTTATTTCCTTTATTTTAGGCATTTGATTTTGTTTCCTTAAACTTAGGAGTTGATTTATGTTGAGATCTAGATCTAGTTGGCCGAAACCCTTGAGGACTACTATTTAAGTTTCGGCTTTTGCATTGTTATTTTAGTATTATGTTTTTTCAATGAATGAGAATTGTCTCATCCAAACTTAGAGAATTAAATGTTAGCTTGAGTTAGTTTTAATTTTCACCATCAAACCAATTTAGATCTTAGTATTGTTTTAAAATAATCCTAGATTTAGCCACCCAACACGCCACAATCCTTTAAATGAGAGTGAGACTTCCATTATTAGGCCAAGGAAGCCACGTCTGGGATCACAAAGCCTCTCTCCGTATGTTTTTAGGCTTTGTCCAAACAAATCGTATGCATGGCAAATGAATCCGAAAATCCACAACCCAATCTGACAATTTTCATGTGGCAAGCAGACCCACATTGACAGATCCCTCTTTTAGGCTTTTGGTCAAGAAAGCATCAACTTTTGTCCTTTGAATCTGTGCACAGAATAAAGAAAGCAAGCAAAGGGGCCATTTCTTTTTCTTTTTTGATAAGGATGGCCCAGAATTTGGCGTGTTCTTCCAAAGGTTGGGAAAGTGAATGGCCGTCCGAAAGAATGACAAGACCTCATCTAAAATGAACCGTCAGCACAATACCTCCCTTGTGATTCATGCAATGACCAAACAATATTATATAGAAACCCACCTCATTTTGAATTTTTATAATATATATATATATAATATCATATTATATCAAAGCATCTGAAGGAAACCTGTCAAATAGAGTTGTAAAATAATATTATTTTATAAAAATGCCCGTTAAATTCCACGGAGTTGTAAAAATATTGCATGTCTCTGTAACTGTAAGTACTCAACTGAGTTTATGACTGTATGTACGTTTCACTTATCATTCCTGCTGTGCATCACGTAAGTTAACGACTGTATATACATAAGAACGAGTTTGGGGGAATCATTTACATGAACTTTGACTTTTGCCTCGGTAGAACAATTCCCTGTTGCGTGTAATTCTCTGAAGTTTTTTTTTGGGTCAAGAATCAAGATCATGATATTAGATTCCTGAGTTGGTTAAAGTCAGTCCAAGCTTGGAAGTTCTAACTGGGCTTGTTCGATCTCTCCTTGATCGTATTCTTCACAAAAGCTATGTACAAAATACAAGGGAAGAAGAAAAAAACATATCGGCATGACGAAGTAACATCACAGAATTTAACTTCCAGCATATCCAATGCTCTCACTCTGGTATCCGCATTTTCCTACTACCTTCGTGGGAGGTGAGCCTGCCAGCCTGAGAAATGCTTCTGACGTAATCTTCACCGATCAAATCCAGAAAATAACCAAAGATACCAAAAAATTCCATTAATGCTTCCACCAAAGTACCAAGGAAAATGCCAATGTCCTCTTACCAATTTATGAGATGCCTGCATGTACAACAAAGGAATAAAAGATGAAGTTCATGATGAGTATGAACTTCCACAGCAAGTGGAAGTGGTCTGGTTGAAACACTGAATGGCAGACAAGCGAATTTGGTCACCCGAGGCAGCAATAGCATAATGCAAATATTCAAGAAGTAATATTTTTCATTGAGAAAAATGATATGCTTCAGCAGTAGGCTAACATCAGGGACATTTATGTAGTCAGGATAATAACAAAGTCGTTTAATTTTTCCTTGGAAAAACATTTTAAATTCATGAAACTATAAATCTGAAACTCTGTAAAGGAATAAATCTGTCTCTCCTGGTACCAAATTTGACAGGTTTGGAAAACAAGAAGAGAAAACTAACCCATTGACGTTCCCACCGATCCATCTTTTGGATCCCACAGGGCAGCCCAGACATGCACCAAAAGAAAGCTGATGAATATTGGAGTTATCACATGCTATCAACCAGAACCGGTGGGCGAGGCCTTGACCTTATGACTGTCTCATCACAATGCTTGATCCATTCTGAGAGTCTCCATGGTTTTTGCCATCTCCATTTGAACTGCAGTAGCCACTGGTGATGGCTTCTCTTCCACCTCCAGAGTTTCGCAGCTTGTCCCACAGCTGCTAGTTTCTTCATTGACAATTGTCCTACAGGTACCATCTGCAGCCAGAACCATCTTACTTAATCAAACAGGAGGGAGAGAACCCAATAGGCAGTATGAGAAAGGTGAGCTACCTTTTGCGTCTGGTCCAGAAATGTTGCCGACTCCCTAACGGACCCATTAACAATTCCAGGTGTAAATTTTAGTTGCTTTGGTACTGGAAGTGACATGGGGGACAGGGGCTCACTCATATCATCCGCCAAATGTTTCAACAAAGTGCATGAATTGCCCTGTTGATTGCATTAAGAAGTGTCAAAACAACATTCAAAACTGGAAGAGTCACTGGAGTAACAGTATTTGATCGTAGAGCTAATTTCTGACTTTTTGAGTCTCAAGAAACCAGTGTACACAATTTAGCCCAAATTATGATTTTTAGATGGGCAAAGGAACATAAGGTACTAGATGGTTGCATTTTAGTTAATATGGGCACCATTAAAATTACTCCTACTCTATTTCAATATTGTAGATTTGCATTCATGTCTACTATGGAACAGGATGTTCAAGTTTATAGATTACAATGCAGTTTAAGAAGATGGCCTCACCAAAGCTGACGAACCCGAGTCAGCTGCAACAGCTTGTTCCCTCACTTGTTGCTCCTTTATGAGTTGTTTTCTCTGTACTTCACTCTCTTGTACTAGAAATACAAGCTCCTTCACCTGCTCTTTTGTTTCCTTAATCTCCAAGTTCTTTTCCCACAACTGGCACCTGTTGATAAAAAAAATGTAAGTGCTAATATAAACACTTAAAACTTGAAATCACTTGCTCCAGCAAAAGACTCTTAACATCCAGAATAAGTTCACCGCTTTTTTTATAAGTAGAGTAAGCTCTGTGATTAACACCTCAGCTAAACAAATACCACAAATTGGCTCAGGAAGGAATGGACTTGTTGGTCAATAAAAGTTTGTGATGGGCTTTCAGCACAGGGTTTAGCCTATCAGCTTCAATATACTTTGGCAAATATCTAAATGTATTTTATGTTGATTTTAATTGCCAGATATAGAAGCCAATTTTTTAATAAGTAAATAAAGGCAAATTCTATCAAGCTTCATGCCAGGTTGTACAAGCACCTTGCTTCTGCAGCGGCGTCAAACGTGTATTGAAGCAAGTTCTTTGCATCTCCCATTGAGCGCAAGTGATTCCAACGTCCATGACCAATTGAGGCACGCTCCCTTTCTTTTGCCTCTGAGAGCTGTGAGGCCATTGCCATGAGTGCTTTGGAAGACATGCTAAGCATGCTCTCCAGAGAAGCTATCCTTGCCATTCTTGCATTTGGTGACATGGATAACAGTCTAATTCCATACAACATATATCATATACATACACAAAAAGTAATCAATCATGATCAGTGGGATGAAAACCTTAAGGAGACAATGTCATGATTATATACCTGGAATATCCATTCTTCCCTCTTGGGGGACTCTGCCCATCAAAAGAAAACTGATCCACTTGTTTCATTAAGGCCAACTCTTCTGCCAGTGCAGCTTGTCTATACAATAATTCCAAAGAATAAGCCAATTGAAGACATTTGAGAAAGCTTGCTAAAGTAGGGAAAATCTAAAAGAAAAAAAAAACTGAATACATACACTTGGCTTTGCTTTTCATATTCAAAACGGACTTCATGCACATTCACCATGACTTCTAGCTCATGATCAAGCCACCTTTGCAAAGGTTTTTCATTTCCCTAAAGATGCAATTCATATTAAATTGGTCCCTTGTGAAATGTATAACAGATGTAACATTAATTGAAGTCAGGAATGGGTTATCATTGCTGGCCGTGGGTCATGTTTAAATTCTCTAGTCCATTGGTGATCATAATGAAAGAACCTCTAAATCAAACCCTGTTAGAATCCATTGAAACAGATGTACTAACTTGCTCATAGTAAATATAGGTTTGATAATTATGCATCACTATATATGTTTCTTTTTTTATTGGCACCGAGTGTCCGAGAATAAAGTCTTGACTAATCCTAGGGTTGCACAAGCCGTCAACAATGAGTTTCCCCCAAGTGCACCTTGGGTAATTCATGGAGAAGTTTTCCTAGTCCGATGGCCCCTAGAAATTGTTTGCACCCAAGAGGATTCGAACCTTAGACTTGGAGGGAGCATATGACCCTGGCCAAGGTCTTTACCACTTGAGCAAACCCCTAGGGGTTACTATATATGTATGTTTGACAATCAAAAAGATATTTCAAAACGTGAATGCAGCTGGTATCACATTGATCATAACTGTCTTCTAGGAACCCATCCCAGCCCAAGCAGTATATAAACTTGTTTCTGGTGTTTGAATGGATGTTGCCAATTTACAAATTGCACTATGGTAAAGATTATTTACCTGTCCAATCACTGTATGTCCCATGTATGTCCCTGAAATACACAACAAAAGATCAGAAAGGGAAAGTATCAAATGACAGAATAATTTAAGGAAAAATATTCACCAGAATGGTCACGTGCAGCAGGCTTACGAGCTTCTAACAACTCTTTCAGTCTTCTAGTAGCCGTAGCAGCCTCTTCTGTCTTCCTTTGAAGAACCTGGGGAAAATATTTTTTTCATAGGAAAAGATTATAGTGATTAGTCACAGATAATAACCACACATATCAATCAGCATGAGAAGAGCCTGATTTGTTATCTTAAATATACGCTATATGCAAATACGGACACTTGAATTGAGGGTTGGTTTGGTAAAGAATGATTAATTTGAATGGATACACTTTCCAATCCCAAAATTCCTGTCTGTATGGTGGCACTAATTTCTGTAGCATTTTTTTCCCAAAATTTTTTTACTCTTATTATTCTACTCTACTTAAGGTAGATTTGATTTAAAATTGCCTTATCTTTTACCTTCTCCTGCAGGTTTTTCTTTTTTGACTTTCTGGATCTTCCTTTTAAATGAAGTTCTAACTTCTAAATAATAGCCCTAAGCCCTAAACCATCCAAAATCTTGTGTACTTCCATTATTTAATTGAGGAAAATTTTCGTTTATATTCTTTTGGCCATATATCTATCTTCTATGTTATTGTTCTTTATCTAACTTGGTTTTCCCTCTAGAGTAGACTCATGCTGATAGTTACCTAATTGTTCTCCAACTTTTCCATACATTGAGAGAGAGAGAGACAGAGAGTTGGGTCCAGACTTGGGTTGCATTAAAGTATTCCAACAAAAATAGTTGAATCTAACTTTTACCATTTTCTGGCGCTGATTCAGTGATTCGAGTTTATGTCTTTCATACTCGTTTCTCCTTCCCTCCTTCTTTAGCTGCTTGAAAACAAATTTAAGAAAAACTACAGTAAATAACATAATCACACAAATAAAACACGCGAGTTTTAATATATCAAGCATGACTATAAAGTACATAACCACAAGAAAAGCCGGAACAAGGCGGTTAAAAGAGCACAACATCCTGGTACAACAAAGTATCCATTATGTGGAAAGGTTCAACCCATTGGAAATGTCAAAAAAAGCATGAATGTTTGAAACAAGTTCCAAAAAACATATGAACAAATCAGAAACATGGAAAAAGCTTGCGAAGGTGCACTCCACATACCTAGTAATACAACAGCATAAAACCATAAGAAAGCATTAAAGACATAGACAATGGCAAAAAGTCTTGCCAGCTACAATATTAAAGTTTTGAATGACTTCTCGAGAAGAAAAGAAAATCCTAATGTCTGAAGATTTCAAATTAGTAGCCCTTTAGAATTATATTTTGATGAGGAGACAGAAAACTTGGCAAGTTTCTGTTTCAAATGTCCTTTAAGTTTAGAAAAAATTCGGTTTCTTATTAATATATTTCTATAGGTAGGTTTTTTATTAGCATATTGGAACATCTTTTGAAAGCACTTTAGTATTCTACACCACATGCAATAAACATTTTTAATAAAGATGGGCTCCATTGACAATCTTGCATCAGGTGCAACCCAAATGTATATCCAATGCTTCAGATTTCCAGTTTGTGGCAAACGACAGTGGAATCCGTGAAACATGATATCTCCAAGAAACCATAAGAAAGTAAGCAAATAAAGTTTCTGAGTATGAAGTGAAGCACCTGAAGCAATTCCTTTTCACGAGAGGTCTTCCATTGTCGAAACTGTTCTGCCACCTGTTTTATCTTATGCTGCAACTGGACCTAGAACATGGATGGAAAACAAGCAAGACGGAACCAAAAAGCATGAGATATCATAAAATTGGATGTGCAATTTTTTTTTTTTTTTTTGTTTTTGAAAAGTAAGACAAGTTTGATTTCAGAACAAAAGAGAGTAAGGCATATGTTCACGTGAACCAAACCAGCCCTGTCAGCTTTAATACACCAAGAACCAACCACTGAGAAATCCAAATTCACATGACCTAAACTCTAATTTTTTTTTACAAATAAGATGACCTAAACTTGGCAATTACTAAAATGAAAACCAACCAACCAACCTTCTGAGCCTTGATACACTGTATTTCAGCTTGCAAGCGCTTTGCTGCTTCATCACTTTTTTGTTTTTGCTTCAAAAGTTGGACCTGGCTTTCCTGTTTCTTCTTAAGATCTAGAATCTTTTTTTTATAAGAAAAGACAATTCTTAAGATCTATAATCTGAAGCTTGTAACGGAAAGTTCACACATTAATCAATAGTCCCATTTTCGAAAACAGAACAGGACTTAGATATGAAAGTTTACATTAACCAGGAATGAAAAATAAAAAATCAATAAAAATAAATAAAAAAGCTGAATGGCATTAACCTGTGCTTCAAGTGCTTTAAATTTTTGAGCTTGAACTTCTTGCATTTTTGGTATCCGTCCATCAAAATTAGCAGCAAGATTCTCAACTTTTGCCAACAAACAATCCCTTTCTTGCTGAATTTATGCGATTGAACATCAGCCATAAAAGTGAAAGCATAGTGGACACAAGTAGTTCATGAACACACACACACACACACACACACACACACATATATATCTCACCTGCATGATCCTTTTCTCTTCCTCAAGTTCCAAGATTTTCTTCCCAAGGCACTGCTTGAGTGCTTCAGTGTCAACTCCCCAAAGAAGTTTCATCTCAGACTGCACAAAAAATAGCACATTTTAAAACATAAAAAAGGTGTTTTAAGATATTTACAAACCGCCAATTTGATGTCAGTCCTCAGGTCCTATCATACAGTGTAGTCGACACATACAGAATTGCATATATGCCAATATGGAAGTCAGGGTAAAATCTATTTTTTTTTATAAGTAAGATAAAATTTGATTAAAGCAAGTAATTCAGAATTGCCCAAGTACACGGGGTATACAAGAAAGAACACCTAATTACAAGCTAGGATCTAGAAAAAGAAACAAGGAAATCATGAAAACTTTCCCCATCAAGACCAATACCAGAAGCCCAAAGGAAAAATATATGGTAGAAAAAGCCTCCAATCTCTTCCTGCGAGCGTTCTCTGTTAAAACCAAGTTACTTCTAAAGGGTAGAAATGGCTTTTTCAGATAAGGCAAAACTATTGAGCCTTCATTAAAATTGCATATCCAAGCTTTATCTTATTTTTCACTTAGGACAATCACATTTTGGAATTTAATCCGTAAAAGTTAAAAGAGAGCTTGCCAAAGGTAAGGGCCCCAAATATACATTTGAAAATTATCAGAGTGGCCAATGTCTTCTCCTGCAGCAGATTGAAAGCCCAAGAGGCACAATGCAGAATGCATAACGTTGGCTCCGTACGACAAGGGTTCAGGATTTCCTTCCGTTACCACTCTTTTTTTTTTCTTTTGCAAACAATCATTACGTCAAACATGCGTATTGGCTAATTCTTAAGTATTCCCTTTAGAGCCTACAATTTATTTACATACAAAGCATAAAAGAGGCAAATAAATTAAACCTCTTTCTGTTCCAAAAGTTTGTTCAATTCATTTAACTCTTTATCCATGGTATCTTGCAGAAGTGCATGCTCCCACTCTTTAGTTGCTTCATCAAACTCCCTTGAATTTTCACCTGCAGAAATGAGAATAAAACGTGATCATTTGAAGCATTGGACTAGCAAACGAAAACATGATTCAAATAACAGAAGAAAATCGTTACCCAATCCCCACCCCCCACACACACAACAACAAGAGAAAATAATTAAACAAGGGGAGAGATTGCATTGGCGGATGCAATGGGACAATTTGGTAGTTTAGGGTGCACATTGCAAAGTGCTGTTAATGGGAGTGGAAAGAGTATTTTCCCCTTTTCTTAGTTCAATGACCACAATAAACTCAAATCAATTGTATATCTGTAGATGCAATGCTTGAAGCACAATCAAGCCGATAATGCACATCATACTTCTAAAATGATTCAAACAGACAGCAAAATGAGTGAAGTACCTGTTTCAATTTCACCCATATCATATGATAGGGATGCTAGTTATTTACTAATTAAATGGTCCTAAGGGTGCACAGTATTGAATACAAACAATCATTCTTCTAAGATTGCCCAAACTATAATGCAAAAAGCAGTGTTCACCTGATATGGCTTCAACTATCTGATAATCAGATAAGTCCATGCTCTGAAAGCCCCTCTTAAGTCCATCACTTTTTGTAATACAGATCTGGATTTCCTTAAAAAATAGAAACACTGGGTAATGTAGATAACATTGCAGAAACTTGACTCAAGTATGTTATTAGAGGAATAAAGTGAATATAAATACAGCCACATTCTACTGATACCAAGAAAAAATACTGGCAATTTACTCCATACAATTATGGACAGGAAAGTTTTCAGGGAGAAAAAGAAAAACAAAGAAGAAGATAAAAAATTTGTGTGTCTATTAACATACTTGAGCATCTATTTCATCCTGCTGTATGACGCCACATCTGCTGCGGTATTCATGGAGTTCTTGAAAAATGTTCCTATTGGTAGCCTCAAGCCAACCGATCCGATCCTTAAGGACCTATACATTCAAAAGAACATATAATGCAGTAAACACTAAGATCAAACAACACTTCTGTATGGTACAAAGCAAGTACCTGCACTTCATCTGATGGCACTCCTTCCCCACGAGCATAAAGCTCAGCCTGTAAGTACTTTAACTGCTGCTGCATCTTTTGCATCTCATTGGATATTATATCTCTATTAATCTGCAGCCAAAAAGAAAGCATCAATGTTTTGCCCCATGGTATATGGATCATAAAACCTGATAAAGTTTCCAAGTTTCCTCACATAAATCTTGAAGAACACGATGGAATCAGCTAAAAAATAGTCATAACAAAGTCATCTAACAAACTTACAACAGGCTTATTTTGAATATTGCGAGCACGATTTGCATATTTGAGAGTATTAAGACTTTCCTCAGCATTGATGTCAGCAGGACTGATGCAAGCTGGAACAAGGATCATAATTAGTTCAATTTATAATAAAGGAGAATTCCAGATCAAAGGTGTCAAAAATAGGAAGCACACACAATACAATTTCTGGAAATAGGGTAAAAAACCTGAAGTGAATGACACCTAGGGCAAAAGAAAGAAGTGGGGCGGGTGCAGTTTCTAAATCTTCTGGAAAGAAGAGAACATATCACATTTTGGAAAAGGTTGTTTCTAACGCATGATTTAGCTGCCATAGCAAAAGGTGTAAATTGAATTACACCTGGTTCAAAAGAAATCAACCAAAGAAAGTAATTTCTTTTTCTGACAGGTGACCACCAAAACATATGAAAACTAAGGTGAATAAACTCGCTTCTATTCAATCCTTTAGCAGGGCAACTAAAGAATATAGATCTGTGTCTATATGGGAAACTATGATAAAATCACGTCCTTGGACCAAATTTTTTGAACAATTAAACAATCACTTCAAGGTTACCTATCATGACAGTTTTGCTGTTTCCACCAAGTGAATCCTGCCAAGATGCAGAAAAGAAATTGAGTCACAAAACTACAACAGAAGAACAAGAAAATAGAGAGAAAGAAAAGAACATGAAAAAAATGAAAAGTTGAACTTAATTTTAATCTCTAGTTCAGTTCTAATGGTAAATACCCATATTTTTCCTTATTTGTAAGGCCAGAAAATTAACTGTATAATAGTATAATAAGGTTTAAACCATAATATTTAAAATTGCCATCAACTGAAGATCTCAACAAGCTATCTCAATACTCAGCAAATCTGATTGGTAAGGAGATTTAAGGTAATCAAATCCTTCTTGGCTAACATCACTGTATCTGGAGGGTATTTGTGACTAACTGCTAAAACAAACGTTGAATCTGTCTCTCCCTAATTTTAAATAAGTTTAAGATGTTTTATTTAACTTATGAAGACATTTGTCATAATTTCCTCAGCTGAGATAACATATCAATGACAAAGATAGGATCTCAGATATAACATATAGATCAAAATAATGTTAAACCAACCTGCAACAATCGAGTTAGTTTACTGTCTCGGTAAGGGACGTGCACACCCTCTTTCCGCTTTTTCTCGTCCCCCAGTGCACTAATGACGTTACCAAGGGCAAGAAGACCCTTATTAATATGTATACCTATTCACAATGACAATTTAGAAACTCCATTCTATTAAGATATAAAAGTACAGTAGGAATATCAATAAGCAGTTTTACTAACCTTCTTTAAAACGAAGACCATCAGAACCTGTCCTTTTTGCTCGTTCAGATCCAGCAAGATCTACCAGATGGAGCTTTGCACAAAAATACTCTTCACCCATTTCCTCATCCAACGTGTCATTACAAGGAAGAACCAAATGTAGTTTCCGCATCTGCTCTAATGTGATTGTGAAGATGGCGTGTGACCGACTAGTACAAACATGTAAATGAAAACCATACACCATTAGATTATGAAGATTTAACATAAGACATAACCCCAAAATAATCAACAAAAAATTTCTTAGCAAAATGGGCAAGTGCTTACTTTTAACACTATCTTTCATTTTACATTTATGCATCATCAAACAAGAGTTGATGACAAGCCAATGGAATCAATATCAATGACATTGGCAATTTTATTTGGTAACAATGACTATGATGAGATACCTCAACCCAGCTCCGCAACAAGCTGATCACTAAAGAAGTGAATGTTTTCGTTGTTTGCGCATATAAACGCAAATTTGATTGCATAAGTTGGCATCTAAACTACAATTAGGCAGAAAAGGCAGTTTTACCTGGACTGGTTGTTCATATTTGTACTCCCAGTGGCCCTACTTAAAGAACCTTGCTCCAGACAGGTTGCCATTTCTTGTAATGTAGTAACAGTAACTTCAGTTGATCCAGCAAGTGTTATAGCTCCTTTTGATGTTTCACGAATTTGAATCAGCTGCCTACCGTCAATAGCAACTTTTCCAGCATGTCCTTTAGCAGTATCCAATTTGCTAATAGCTACAGAATCCAGCAAGTCCCTTACTTCTTCCTTGAGAATCTTCAAATTCAAAAATTCTAATTATTTTCTAAGGATATCAGGAACTAGAGGAATCTTTTTTTTTTTTTTGATAAATAAACAAATTTTATTGATCAATGGCAAAGCCAGTATTACATCTCTAACGCCCTAACTAGGTAGGCACATTAGATACAAGAAAATCATGCATGGCCATGCCATTAAAATCCACCGCAATCGTCCAATTACAAAGTGTTCTAAAAAATAATAGTTTAAGCTCCTCCACTGATCTTTCCTGGTCCTCGAATGTCCTCGCGTTTCGCTCCTGCCATACGCACCACATAATGCATAGTGGGATCATCTTCCATGTATCTTTAATTGGTTTGTTGCCCCTTATATTTGACCAACTGGCCAACGCCGCCACCACAGTATTAGGCATCACCCAAGCTATATCCAAACGCGAGAAAATCTCGTTCCAGAGAACCCTTACCGTATCACAGTGTAGAAGGAGATGATCCACTGACTCACCCCCTCTTCTGTACATGCAACACCAATCTGCGATAATGATCCTTCTTTTCCTCAGATTATCTGTGGTAAGTATCTTTCCCAGAGAGGCAGTCCAAACAAAGAAAGATACTTTAGGAGGAGCCTTGTTTCTCCATATTTTTCTCCAAGGGCATAGGGGGGTAGGCCCATGGTTGAGAGCCTTATAGAAAGATCGCACTGAAAAGTTACCTTTATCTGTTAGAGTCCACCACAACATATCCTCTTGCTGGCTATTTGGTCTTATGGAATATATGAGGGTATAGAAGTCTGCACCATATTTTTCTCCAAAGGCATAGGGGGGTAGGCCCATGGTTGAGAGCCTTATAGAAAGATCGCACTGAAAAGTTACCTTTATCTGTTAGAGTCCACCACAACATATCCTCTTGCTGGCTATTTGGTCTTATGGAATATATGAGGGTATAGAAGTCTGCAAAGATACTTAGTTCCCAGTCTTGTGCAGGCCTACTGAAATTAATATTCCAAAGGCTTTGACCCCCCGCCATCTCCATAACATCTGCCACTGAAGCTTCCTTATCTCTAGCCAATTGGAACAGTGACGGGTACAAGTCTTTCAAAGTCCTGCTGGCACACCACACATCTCGCCAAAACTTGATCCTTAAACCCATGCCCACTCGAAGCTTTACGTGACGGTTAAAAACCTCCCATCCTCTTCTTATATGTTTCCATAACCCCACTCCATAGGCTCCCCTTACTTCTCTAGTACACCACTCCCCCCATAATCCGCCGTACTTCTTCACAACTACCAATTTCCAAAGGGAGTCATGTTCCTTGGCAAATCTCCACAGCCATTTACCTAATAGCGCACGGTTGAAGGTCTTTAAATTTCTAACCCCTAAACCTCCCCCTGAAATAGGGCGACACACCTGCTCCCACTTAACTAAATGGAACTTAAACTCCTCTCCCAAGCCCCCCCATAAGAAATCACGTTGGAGCTTCTCGATACGAACTGCCACACTTGCTGGAATTGGGAAAAGGGATAAGAAATAAGTAGGTAAATTAGATAGTGTACTCTTTATCAGTGTTATCCTACCTCCTTTTGACAAGTACATCCTTTTCCACCCAGCCAATCTCCGCTCTGTTTTTTCAATTACTGAATCCCAAACCGCGAGCGCCCTCGAGGCACTCCCTAAAGGAAGTCCCAAGTAAGTCATAGGGAATGAAGATATTTTACAGCCCATCGTTCTCGCAAGATAGCGAATATTGGATACATCCCCAATTGGCACCAACTCTGATTTGTCCAAATTCACCTTTAACCCGGAGACCGCCTCGAAACAGAAGAGTAGGGACTTTAGCACTCACATCTGGCTTTGCTTGGCTTCACACATTATAAGTGTATCGTCTGCAAACAGGAGATGAGAAATGATAATATAGCCCCTATCCGAGTTACCAATTGGGAACCCTTCTAGGAGACCATTTTCAACCAAAACCGTTAGCATCCTACTTAATGCCTCCATGACTATTACGAACAATAGGGGTGATAACGGATCCCCTTGTCGCAATCCACGAGAGCTTTGGAAAAAACCAAAGGAGACTCCATTTATCAACACAGAATACTTTACCGTAGATATACACCAGTGTATCCACGCCCTCCACCTTTCCCCAAAACCACATCTCCTTAGCATATGTAGAAGGAAATTCCAGTTAATATGATCATAAGCCTTTTCCATGTCTAGTTTACACATGATTCCCGACTTTCCATCCTTCAGCCTACTATCAAGGCATTCATTGGCAATTAACACTGCATCCAATATCTGTCTACCTTTTACGAAGGCGTTTTGGGGTTTTGTAACAAGCTTCCCGATAACCTCACTCAATCTGTTTGCAAGTACTTTCGAAATTATCTTGTACAACCCATTCACTAAACTGATAGGCCGAAACTCCTTTAAATCCATAGCCCCCACCTTCTTAGGTAATAGGGCGAGAAAAATAGTGTTTAGGCTTTTCTCAAATTTTCCAGCGATGAAAAGTTCCTGAAAAACCTTCATAAGGTCATCCTTTAACACTTCCCAACAATCTTGAAAAAAACCCATAGAGAAACCATCCGGTCCTGGAGCTTTATCCCTGGCCATCTTCCTCACCACCTCAAAAACCTCTATCTCCTCAAACTCCCTTTCCAAACGGATTACGTCATTTGGCCCAATTATGTCAAATTCCATCCCATTTAGAGGAGGCCGCCAACTCTCATTCTCTATCAGTAAGTTCTCATAAAATTCAACTACATGGTTGTGCAATGCCTGCTCATCGCTACACTCCACCCCATCCATTATCAGCTTCTCAATGTTATTATTTCTCCTATGAGAATTTGCAATTCTGTGGAAGAAACTAGAGCTACGATCACCTTCCCTCAACCACAATGCCCTTGACTTTTGCCGCCAAGACATCTCTTCTAACAGGATCAGCCTTTCAATCTCAGTGACCAGCTCTGTTCTCCTGTCTTGTTCTTCCTGAGTGATTGTACGTACCTCTTGGAGCCTCTCAATCTCCTGGAGTTCCAACAGCTTAGCTTTCTTGTTTATTCCCACATTTCCAAAAGACTCCAAGTTCCATTCTTTTAGGTCTCTTTTTAGAGCTTTCAATTTACCTGCGAAGATGAAACTGGGAGTACCTTGAATTTGATAGGAGGACCACCACCGTTTGACCCTCTCCACGAACCCTTCTGATTTTAACCACATATTTTCGAACTTAAACGGCCGACGACCATTATGAACTCCTCCACAGTCAATCATAATAGGCCAATGGTCGGACCCAATGCGGGGCATACGTTTTTGCTAGACATCTGGGAAGTGGCTTTCCCAATCTGGGGAAATTAAGAACCGATCCAATCTAGACCAGGACTGATTGTTTGACCAAGTCGCACTGCCCGTAAATCCACCAAGTTCAGATCAAAAATAAACTCCGAGAATTCCTCCATTGCTGGTCTCAATCTTTTGGAACCCGAGACTTCACTCGGAAATCTTACCACGTTGAAGTCTCCCCCTATACACCATGGAAGTCCCCACCAGGATTGGATCCCTGCTAATTCTTCCCACAAGAGTTTTCTTGCCGGATCAAGGTTGGGACCATAGACGCCTGCAAAAGTCCATAGGAAGTTATCGGAGACACACTTAAATGAGCATGCTACCGAATATTGCCCTATACAATCATCCACTTTCTCAACCACCCGTTTGTCCCACATAACCACTATCCCTCCTGATGCCCCATTTGAAGCCAAGAATGACCAATCCACATGACTTCCACTCCAAAGGCTCCTGACCATTTTCCTATCGATCATCTTTAGCTTCGTCTCTTGTAAGCATACAATATCCGCCTTCCACTCTCGGAGTAGATTCCTAACCCGTAAACGTTTATTTACCTCATTAAGCCCACGGACGTTCCACGACACAATTTTCGGCTTCATTGAAGAACGGACAGCCCCTTCCCTTTCACCCTTCCCCTACTAGTGCTACTCTCCGTGTTCATTGACCAGTTCAATCTTTTGAGCTCCCTTTGCTTCTTCGATTCACCTTTAGTTTTTTGATTGTGACCCTCTTCGATTGCTGTAAACAGCGCCATAAATTGTTCCTCGTATCCCTCACAATCAATCCCCACCAGTTTTTGAATCTCCCTCACCTTATGGAAGACCCAATCTGACATGTGTGGTTGCGCTGGTAAATGAAAGTTTAAAGGCACCGGTTCATCCACCCTACTGATCTGAAAGCCCATAGGTTCATCTTCTACTGATATGTCGTCCAAGCCTAACTGTCCACACACGTCAGGGAAGGTGAGCCCTTCAGTGTCCTCGTCCATCCCCTGCCTTAAATCCTCAAAACCCTCCCCCCCTTCCTCCACAGCCACCAATGATGTTATAGAGGCCTCCACCGAACCCAAATATTCAGGGCCAAACGGGGTCCTCTGTCCTCCCTGCACCTGAATAAATTCCTCCCGATTCAACCTAGCCATTGTATCACACTTGCATATCAACACACTGTCTCAAGGTGGACTCTCTTCAAAAAGACCAATGGAATGGCATTTCAGAAGAATTGGAACCAATTATATTTTAGGTCAAATTAATAAATCAAGAAAGCTTATGAATTTCCCATTCTACTTCGTTGTGGGCCATTGAGTATAATTTCAATTGGGAAATAAGTAGCTTTAGCGGAAACTATTGTGTTCTAAAGTGCATGCAGGAGGGAATACCTAGGTATTAAGCATAAAAAAAAACAACCATATAATGAATGACCTCGATGAAAGAAACATGCAACTGGAATTCAGTTTGACGATTCAATGTTTTGATCTTGTTGAACAGTGCATTCATAACTTGAGGAATAAGTCCTGTCTGGCAACCATCCTTGAAGCTAGTCCCCATGGTATAAGTTTTCCCAGATCCTGTCTGCAGCATTCATATATGCCAATAATCAATAGAAATGGGACATGATGTGAGGTCTTGCTCTATTTAGAACATTTTATCTACAGGTTAGAGATTACCTGACCATATGCCAGTACAGTACCATTATATCCTTGGAATAAACCATCAACAAGTGCAGCAATGCATTCTTCAAACATGGCAGATGAAGGAGATCCACTGCTTCCATAGACATGATCAAATGTAAACGAATGGGTGCCAATTTGTACCTGCTCCACAGAAACAACTAAGATTTCATTCTTGGAAATTTAGGTAGAAAATAAAATGTTGCACGAATTATCAACATAAAATATTTCAAATAATTGCAAAAGTAAATTGAAATAGGTTCCCCTGAAATTATGCTGCATTAAGGCCACATAATGTGCCTTAGCATTTTCCATTTTGAAATTGAGATATCATGTCAGCAAGTAACACATACACATTTCACAAACTGAAATATGCACTTTATGACATGACACATTGCATACATGCCATATCTCCCATTAAAATATACTGAAAAGGTGTATAGCAGTATATTATTACAAAATTAGCAATCAAATACACAATTTGGCTCAATGAGAAAAGCTTTATTGTATAAGAGACCTAGGTTCCAATCCCACCATGGATGATGGGGTCAAGGGATGGGAGAACGTTGCCTCCCTTATGTAACTCGTAGGCCCAAAAAAAAAGAAGAAGATAATTTGATTAGGAAACCTTTCACTTTAAGCTGTTCTTCTATGAAATTTAAAGCAAGACACCTCTAATCTCTCCACCTATACATTGTAAAGGAAAAAGGTTTTCCAATTTAAAATACTGCATATTTGAAGCTTCAAATACAATACCTCTATTATCCACTCTTGTATAAATTAAAGTCAATACAGAGAGATTACAAGATTTGTATCAGGGCTGCATAAACAAGCTATATTTGAAACCTCATATATCCAAGTTCAAGTATGCAAGTGCATTAAATGTTTCGTTCTCAGCACAGTATACACAAAGTGAAAACGTGTTGGCCAATTATGATCATCGGATCAGGGTAATGAGAAACTACTCAACAACCTACGGTTCAATAAATTAAATTGCCTTGGCATAAAGCAGAACGGTGATAAGTAGAAATCAACACTCATGCAGCAGAGCTCAATTTGTGAAACTACGGTTTGGTTTAGATGAGCGGCAGCATACGCCATTGGCATAAATAAAACGGAATATTTACAGATGGGCAGAAGGTGGCAGTGTGGCACAATAAAAAGAGGTTGCATGCCAAGTATTTAAGATTATATCCAACTACTACTTACCCATTTTAGGAAATTTTTATTTGTCAGTGAAACAAGTGTACATACAGAGAATAAGGAACCAGATTGTACTTGTTCTGAAACATTACTAGCAACAAGGACACATAAGGATTCTTCAATGCTCCAAGTTCTCACCCAAAAACCAATTGAGAAAATGCATAAATATGGAAAAAAGAAATAACAAACTAAACACAAGCTACAAACGCCAATAGATTATACCAGAAGCTAGAAGTCGAAAACATCTAGAATTCAATAGATTCCGCGCCAAACGATGGAAAAGGTGTTTAACTTTTAGCCTTAGAGGGAAAAAAAACCCCACATGCTAAAATATAGAACATAGCAGCTTCCAGTTCAATAATCCCCGGTTGCTCTCGGGTGGCAAAAAATGCAAAGTACCTGATTTTTCCGGGGTGTAACGGTAACACATTCTTTACAACCGTGAAGGCGTTCATCGGCGATAAGGGGACGTATATGAACCGCAACCTTGACACAACAATTCTCAGGAGTGTCCATGCGCTGCACTGTGAATAAAAAAAGATGAAAATTAAGGTGGTGGATTTTTAACTCTCAAGAGAGTGAGATAGAGTGAGAGAGAGAAGTGGCGGTGGTGGTTCGAAAAGAGGAGAAACAGAGCGGGAGGAGCAATGCAAAGTGCAATAACAAACCAACGACCATTACCACTTCACTTTTTATTTCAACTTTTTCTTCCAGCTTGCTCTACACACTCAATCAGTCGGCAGCCACCCCAGAGACCACGGTGGTGGTGTTGGAAGTTGGAACACTTCGCTCTCATTCGTTTCCTATATTGTCCTCAGCTGCACTTCAAGCATCCTCTCTCTCTCTCTCTCTCTCTCTCTCTCTCTCTCCTGTTTGACTAGGTCCTGGTTCTTTGCGCCAACTGTGAAGCTGCAGTCTCCCACGCCCAACACCGACTTCTCCTCTTTTTTTTTTTTCACGTTTTGAGTTATTTTTTCGCTTTTTTTTTTCCAATCTTATTTAGTGCAGTTTAGATAATAAAATAAGATAAGATAATTTTAAATAAAAATTAAATAAAATATTCTTAAAATATTAGTTTTCAATATTTTTATTATTTTAAATTTTTTAAAAATATAAATTATTTATTTTTTTATCTAAAATTATATTATTCCGTCTCATCTCTCCATTCAAACTACGATTAATATTTTTGGGTAAGAAACTTTAAATAAAGAATAACTCAATGGCATGACAGGTGTAAAAAAAAGGTGAAACTTTAAAATATGAACACTCATAAGTATTGATGACAATGATGAGCATCAATATTATCAATGTCATGTTTATATTATCTTAGCTTAAAAAAACTTTAAAAATATATAAATAATAGACAATATAATATTAATAGCTTATTTTCGCTTATATAATATTAATAGTAGACATCATTAAATATTACAAGATTATTATATCATATCTATTTTTTAAAATTATATAAAATATATAATCAATATAGATAATGTTCCTTTAACAAGAAAAATAGTGACCACCTCGTATAAAGTCATGATCTTCTTCGGCGAGACACCCATCAAAATGTCGAATTCTTTTAACCCCCATTTTGATACAAATCCATAATGTTATTGTATCATTCTTTAAGTAATTATTTATTTAAAATTTCTTATAAGTATGAAAATTTGATTACTTCTAACCACCCATAATGCAATAAAAGAAAAAAGAAAATTAGTTTAAAAAATATCCAATATTACATCTATAAAAAGATTTCATAAAAATAAACTTTCAAATTGACATAACTTCATATAATACGTTAGATTTACTTTAAAATAAAAGTAGTTTTATAATTAAACATACAATACTAAAATACGTTAATTTATAAATTTATTTTTATAAAACTTATTTATACGAGATTTCTTTATAACTAAAATATTTATCTTCCAACGTACCAAGAGAGAAAATAACATTTTAAGTACCAACAAATAAAAAACTTGGATGGCATTTTCGGACAAGGAATGAGTTAAAATATATATATATATATATATATAAATAAAGAATTTTGTTACTCATCATTCTCACACACTATATATTATATTTATTTTTATTTTTTTATTTAGTTTTATTCTTCATAAACTAATTGAGTTCTTTTATTTATCGTTTACATACCACATATTTGATAAGAAAAAATAAAAAAAAAATAAAAAAAATTATAAATAATGTGTAGTGTAAAGAATCAAGTTGATGAGTAGAATTTTTCTATAAAACAAAGGAGAGGACCGAAAGCGACGGCCACGATCAACTAGACATAAGTAATAAGCAGCTTTTGGGCCCTTGTTCACATGGTCTCTTATAGTTTATTTACCTCTAAGGAAAGCAGGGTGTCCCCACAGTCCCTCTCTTTAGTCCCATTACTCCATTTTTCTATAGGTAACTTTCCATTTTCTTCGACCTTTTCAGTCTTTTTTTTTTTTTTAATCATTTGCCATTAATTTTCAAACTCTATTTAATTATACTTATAAAACGACTTTGTTATATTTCTATTGCCTCCATTATTATGAATGATGTAATTAATACTCCCATGTTTTTGTTTTGTAGTTCTTTTTCACTTTCCCTCAGAGGGTACTTAATTTCTTCTTTAGAAGACATCATATATGGCCCCATCCAAAAGACAAAGTTGGATAATAATGGAATTCTATTTATTTTTTCTCAATAAAAAGGGAAGCAGGCCAACCAGTAACCATTCTTTCTAAGAGTGACCATCAGAATCTCTCTATTGCGGAATGTCCGATTTAAATCATAATTACTATTCCAAAATCGAGCCCGTGTCACCACAATACTCTAAAAGTATTTAAGTAGTCCAAAACCCGTCTCATGGTTTAAAAGTCAGACTTTTCTATTATAAATAATTTTAACTTATATCCTAACTCAAACTCAATACCTCGAAGCCATAAGATACCTTATATTATATTCTTGCTTGATCAATTACTTTACGCGCGGTACAACATGACAGGTTAAGCAACTGCATGGTGAAACACAAGTAAAGCAAACTTTAATTTTCACACTAACAGCTAATATAAAAAAAAAAAAAAAATTTCACACTAACAGCTCATGAAAGGAACAGATGCACCTTGGTTTTTTTGTCTTATTCGATCATTTATATAAACGTCAATGAAGGATATAATTCATATATATGTGCTGACAAAAATAGCTTTGCAGTTCTTTTAATTTCCCTCCGACGTTTCCTTCATATTATTGGTATACCCATAAATTAAATAACGATAGATCAAAGATATAATAATCAAATTGCTTTAATTTCTTTACGGAAAAACACAATTCAAGCAAACTGGTCTGCAGTACATGACCGACCTCAACTATTTTAGTGATGTGAATTTCAATTTCCTTAATCCGGAAGAATTAGACACTATATTACAAAGATCTCAACCTCAACTATCTTTCTCTCTTACCTAACTCTCTCTCTCTCTCTCTCTCTCTCTCTCTCTCTCTCTCTCTCTCCATTTATTCTACCGTGTTAGCTTGTATATATACATGCATCATGGCAAGTAATTGACCATGAATGTTACGTACAAGGCCAGGTCATCGAGGTCCCCATAGAATTAATGATTTGATCAGCTTGCCCCAATTGGATTTGGATCTGTTTAATTGTTAACTTTAAGAATGTGATGATTAATTTAGTATAATCTTGTTAACAGAATTGATCTTGGTACCGACAAGTACTTTTACCCACCTTGTAGTATATGAGAGAGAGAGAGAGAGAGAGAGAGAGAGAGAGAGAGAGAGATGCGAAAGCGATTATCAGGTTTAATTCATAATCATGTGTAGAAGAATATTGCTTTCAGACTCAATATTCTTGAAGCTAGCTAGCTTGATCTATATATATATATATATATTATGGGCTCTTGTACCTGCGTCGAATAGCATTATTAATATTAATTAGAGATGAAGAGCGCGCGTTGTCATGCATGTCATGTACTGTCCTGATCAAGGGCGCACGAGCACTGCATATTGCTGCTTATAACAAGTACTATATGATCATCATGTGATCATGTGCCACGCTCGATCGTTTGGTTCTAAACATGGGTTGGGTTAATCTTCCTTTCAGATACATATTATATATATATCAAATTATTATAACTGCATATGGCTAGCGTTCTTGCGCAAGAACATATGGCCGGGCATGCCCATCAAACTACACTACTGAAGAGTAGTACTGACGTTGTTAATGCACCAATTAATCACATCAATGCTGTAAAAGTAATATACATAGATCAGTACGTACGTATTATATATGATCATATGTGTGTGTGTGTGTGTGTATATATATATATATATATATGCACTCTCTGTAAAATTAAAAGGGTGCAAGAATCATACGTACGTATGTGTTGGTCCCTGTACTGTAGTACTGATTACTTTATATATTATATAATATAATGAAATTATCAGAGGTTGATCTAGAGGTAATTAATCACAATAGTTCTACAGACAGTCGTCAACTATAAGCGGGCTGCAGTCGCCAGGCCACATAAGCTACTATTAAAAAAAAGAAAACGCGCAGAAAGCCTTTAAGTTTTCATATTTCCCACTCTGTTTTGCTTACAGTCATTGGTGCGAGTATTGTATATCCAAGCAGCTCCAGCTCACGACATCATTGCTTGGGGCGTTCGTTGGTGTGGGTCAAGGCTGTGAATCGAGTTGGGTCAGTGTGGTGGGCTCGGTTTGGGTCAATGTAGTGGGATCGGTTTGGGTCAGTGTGGTGGGCTCGGTTTGGGTCAACGTCGTGGCCTTGGTTTGGGCCAGGTTCGTGGGCCAAGATATCGGGTCATCCATTTCGTGGGTCATTTCCGTGGATCATCTGCATGGATCTAGTTCGTGAGTGTAATCCGTAGAAACCCATCTTATTCTTCAATTTGCAATAATGGTTACATTTACTTAAATAAATACCGGTTACTGATAAACAATCAAACATGTATTGATTTACTTAACAATATAAAAATTTTGCGTTGCATATATTTAGATATGTAGAAATTTGGTGGCTAAAAATATTAATTTTCACGTTAAATATTGTGGTTTAATTATTGTGGTTTAGTTGTTGTTAAATATATGTTTCTAGTTAGATGAACAGAGGATAGCACGTTTCTAGTTGGTTTACTAATCGCTACTGCCTTGGTTGTTCATGAAGAGGATACATGTGAAGCTATTGAGTGTAATTTACATGTTTATGATGATTTTGGTCACTGCTTAAATAAATACCGAACACTGATAAACAATCAAGCATGTATTGATTTACTTAACAATATAAAAATACATAAACGTTGCATATAGTTAACTATGTAGAAATATTTTGGCTGAAAATATTAATTTTCTAGTTCTATATTGTGGTTTAATTGTTGTGGTTTAGTTGTTGTTAAATATTGTGGTTGTTTTTTTTTAATATATATAAGTAGATGTGAAATTGTTTTTTTGTTCCAAGAGCAAGCTATGAAATGTTTAGAAATATCAAAGAAAATATTGCCTCTCTTAAATGAGGCTAGATTTTTATTGATGTGCTATTATTCGATGCACTTTAAAAGTATAGTAATCTTGTATTCTATGCACTTTAAAAGTATATGTAGTATTGTTTTATTTTTTTTTTCATAGAAGAAGTAGTATATACAAGATTAGTCTTCACTCTCTCTATTGGTCATTCTTGATATAATTTTCCTGAAACCTTATCAAAGACTAACCTTAGATATTGAACAACTTTTACAGGGCATGGGAAAAGGGGAAGAACACCCGTCGTCGCTAACACTATCTAGCTCAAATCCCCCCACTTCAGTATGTTATTTGAATCTATAAAAAACTTATTGCTATTATAGTTTAGCATCCTAATTATCATTATTATTTTTATATTAGGACATTGTTGAAATTGGTTTAGTAAAGTTTACAAATTACATGCACGGTTACTTTGGACCACCATCTTTTTTGCCATATCAAGCTGGCAACCAAATTCCAACCAACATTCAAGTGGTTTTTCAACTTTTACGTTATGGATTTGCAGTTATTTAATAATTTTTGAAGTAATTTAAACGTTTTCTTTTTTACTTTTAAGCAGAACGTTGGTTACCCATTTAATATGGGATGGGACCTCCGAGGCCAATTATCAGTACAAGCTCCGCAACGAGTGCAAGAGTTGGTGAAGGAGATAGACCCGATTGTATGGAAATTGAAGAGTCATGTAGTTCCTCTAGAGTTGATGAAGAAATTATGTTGGATAGACCAGATGAATAGGAAACCGATGATGGCACTACAAGTACACCACGGGTAGGTCCATCATCGGATGGTGATGATATCATCGAGGAGCCCAAGTCAGTGATGGAGTTTAATTCGTTTGAAAATTTGTTGAGCTATTATAAGCATTATGCTAAAAAAATACGGGTTTGGGGTGATGACCCAAAGGAGTGAGAGGTCAGAAGATCAATGTGTCAGATATGTCACCCTTGGGTGTGCACGGGGAGGAAAGGCCCAGAATAAGAGTTCTAATGTAGCCAACCCTCGTCCAATAGGAAAGATGGATTGTAAGGCAATGATTAATGCCTTAAGAGTCGAGGGAAAGATATGGTTGACAACAGTTTATAATACACATAATCATGAACTAAGCCTACAAAAATCCCGCTTCTTTCGATGTAATAGAGATGTGAGTGAGACAGTTAAAAGGGTCCTAGACACAAACGACTTAGCTGGCATCCAACTGAATAAGAGTTATGAATCTCTTGTCGTAGGGGAAGGTGGGTTTGAGAACCTCCCATTTTTGGAAAAGGATTGTCGCAATTACATCCACAAAGCACAACATCTACGACTTGGTGTAGGGGGTGCTGGAGCACTTCGAAATTATTTTATGAGGATGCAGTTCAAGAATAACGGGTTTTTTGCGTTGATGGATTTAGACGATGACGGTAGGTTAAAAAATATTTTTTGGGCAGATCCACGTAGTCAGACAGCCTACCAATATTTTGGTGATGTGGTGACATTCGACACCACATATATGACAAATAGGTATGGGATGCCCTTTGCACCATTTGTTGGTGTAAATCACCACGGGCAATCGATTCTTTTGGGAGCTGGGTTGATTTCTAGTAAGGACACAGAGACTTTTACATGGTTATTCAAAACTTGGTTGCAGTGTATGGACAATATAGCTCCAAAGGCCATTATTACTGATCAAGATAGAGCAATGAAAAATACAATTGCCATTATTTTTCTGGAAACACGACATAGATTTTGCCTAGGGCATATACTGAAAAAGTCCATGAGAAGCTTGGGTCATATGCTGCGTACAAAAGTGGGCTGAAAACTGGGTTGATGAAATGTGTGTACAACACACAATCTATTGAGGACTTTGAAAAGTGTTGGGCCGAGTTTATTAACACATACGATTTACATGAGAATGCATGGTTGAAAAGTTTATATGTAGAGCGTGATCATTGGGTACCGGTTTTCCTAAAAGAGAACTTTTGGGCTAAAATGAGTACAACCTAGCGCACCGAGAGTATGAATGTTTCTTTTTACAGTTATGTCCATTCAAAGACAAACTTGAACGAGTTTGTTGACTAGTTTGACAGTGCGCTGAAGAAGAAAATTGAGAATGAAAATCAGGCAGAATTCCAGTCATTTAGCGTCACCATTCCCTGCGTATCAAGATCTCTAATTGAAAAGAAATTTCAAGAGTTATACACCAACGCTAAATTTAAGGAAGTCCAGCAACAAGTAATTGGTGTGCTTGATCTGGATCCATCTCTATTGACGTCGGATGGTGTAATGAAGAGTTATTTGGTAGAAGATGAAGTTCGTATTCAAGAGTTTACGAAATTGGTTACATATTCAGTGGAACTTAATGTGGATGATTGCAATGCAAAGTATTCATGTGGGTTATTTCAAATGAGGGGATACTGTGTAGGCATATTTTGGCGGTATTCAAATCTAACAGCATAAAATCATTGCCAGACCGGTACATTGTTGACCGATGGAGGAAGAACATCAAGAGGAGATACAGAGTAATCCGAAGCAGCTACGACGTAGGAGATGAGAGGCCAAATGGTAATAGATATTCAATTCTTTTAAATATGTGTTTATGCGATGATAGATTATGCGGTGGATTGTAATGAGCAATTTGAAGATGCAAAGAAGAGGATACATGAGATGACTGAATTATATCGTCAGAACCAACGCCCCATATCTTGTACGGAAACAGGTTCGTTCAAAGGCGACGACTTGTTTAGTATATTTCCTTAATTAGTTCTTTATAACTATGAAAAGAGAAATCTCCAATTTTTTTAATTATATAATTTTCTATATAACAATCTTTGCCCCAAACAGGTGGGGTAGGTGGTTTTACAACACTAGATATAACTGCCGTTGGTAGTTCACAACAAGTCAAGAGTCCAATTGTTGTCAGAGGGAAAGGATGACCCCCATCTTTGAGGAGAACATCTAGGATAGAGACAGACATGTGCAAGATTGAAGCCAAACAGAAGAAAGCACAAGTGGGAGGAAAGCGCAAATAGGTGCATGTATTTACAAGTTGGCCAAATTTATGATTATTCTAATGTTTATAAAGTTTCACTTAGAAAAATGAGTATTTAATGAGTATTTTTACTTTTTACTTTATTATTAGCGAGATGAAGGAGATACAGCAGCTATGGCCATGCGCAGGAATTTATTTGGCCCATTAGAGACCCCCATCTTCAATGCTGGAAATGTTCAGGTATATAATTTATAATTTTTTATTTGAGAAGAAAGTAGGTGGAATTTATATGTTTATGGATTTTGTGCACTAAAAGTAAAGAATAATCTTAATGTACATTTTTTGAATTCTCAACAGATTGTAGCAGACAGCTCAGCTATCGACATTAGTGGAACCCAGTTTCAGCATACAGTATTTGGGAGTCAAGAAACAGTAAGATTTGTTGCTAAGATTCAAATTTAAATAAGATTCTACAATTTCTTTTAATATTTGTGAACATATTCATTACAGATGCAATTTGGGTTGGATAGATCACAACCAAAGTGTATGGATGGGACACAACCTAATCGAACAATCAGATTGTTCGATTTTTAAAGACTGATATTTTTTGTGTAGTAGCTTTAATTTAAGGAGAAATTGTAGAATATATGGTGTATTGAATATAATTGGACAGAATCAAGGTTCTTTTAAACATATTTGCAAGTCTGTGATTTGTTTCCATGTCCCTGATAATTGTTGTGTGGGGTTGTAATTATTAGAATTGATATTTTGTGTATATGGCTAAATTTTGGGAAATTTCCAAGTTGAAATTGTAAAGGACTATTTTGAGACTCTATTAATGGTTTAAATTTCCAGGTTATGTGCTACAGGGAGAAATTGGACTCTACAAGTTGAAAGTCTTTGCTAAGATCATGCAAATGAAACTGTCACCCAGTTTTGCTCTGGCCGAATGAAAGCTTGGGTGATTCTCTTTGTTGCTAAGTTAATACTTTGTCACAGATGGTGTGTGCAGTAGACTGAGTTTATAAACAGAGAACTAAGTTCACAGCATCACTGTCATAATCACTGGTTGCCTTAATGGGTTATAGTATTATTGGATAAAGGAGATTCACGAATTGAGTTTAATGACTTATCCCTTTATGAAGCAACCGATTCACTCATTTATGCACACATAAATGAAGTTATGAGTTGGTTCCTGTAATACAAAAGCTTGAATCTAATAATGGGATAGGCATGTGACCAAGTCCTGTTGAGCAAATAATTCCTGTAATCCGAAGCAGCTTTGCTCAACGCAAAGTGAAAACGGGCTCAGCCCTTCAACTCAGAATTCATAGCAGTAATAAAAAACAAAAGGATCCATTTCTTATTTAAAACCAATGAAACACAGAAATAGCTTCAAATCCATAATACATCCACCATCAAAACACATAAAATAAAACTCATTACAAATCTCAAACATAGCTTCCCAACTCAAAGTACATCATCCATCAAGACATAACACTTGAAATAGAACAATTCAATCTCATTACAAATATTAATTCCCAATTCAGAGTAACTTAAAATAAAATACATAAACAAAATTGGTTAAGACAGTAGTCTTAACATCACTTAGACAGCAGAAAGTAACATGAGACAACAATGGCAACAGCTCAATACAGATTGAGCAGTGTGCGTTTCCGCCTGTTTTCAGCATCTTGCTTCCAAACCTCCTCGAGTATATTGCTCAACATCTTCTCGATCGCATCGGCTCGTTTTCAGAACTCAATTTTATCCATTTTTAGGTCTTCCTCCTTCCTTAATAGATATTGTTTTATTTCTTGAATTTCTTGCTCTACGTCCAAAGTACCATTTTCCCACTTGAAGAACTTGCAATATGGTAAGCCCTGCTCATTTTACACATTTAAAAAAATGTTGGCTGTAATTACATCAAAACGTCAGACTATAATTACTTTGGATTGAAATGTTTTATCTTATTGTTGAACTTTGGACAGCCTAAGAAGGGTTGTCCTGGATTTCTGGGAATATTTGAGTATCTCAGTATTGCCTCAACCTCACAGAAGTAGAATGGTTGACTAGAAGTACGTTTACCAATGGATGAAGAAGACGAAGGTGATGACGACATTCTAACATAAAACAGAACAAATAAAGTTATGAACCAAAGAGGAACTTATTGCAAATAATATCACTTCAATCTCATTTAAACATATTCAAATATATCCAAGTAAGCTTATGAAACAGAACAAATAAAGTTATGAAACAAAGAGGAACTTATTGCAAATAATATCACTTCAATCTCATTTAAACATATTCAAATCTATCCAAGTAAGTTTATGAACAGAACAAATAAACTTATGAATCAAAGAGAATATCATGCAAATAATATCACTTCAATCTCATTTAAACATATTCAAATCTATCCAACTAAGCTTATAAACAAAACAAATAAAGTTATGAACCAAAGAGAATATCATGCAAATAATATTACTTTAATCTCATTTAAACATATTCAAATCTATCCAAGTAAGCTTATAAACAGAACAAATAAACTTATGAACCAAAGAGAATATCATGCAAATAATATCACTTCAATCTCATTTAAACATATTCAAATCTATCCAACTAAGCTTATAAACAGAACAAATAAACTTATGAACCAAAGAGGAACTTATTGCAAATAATATCACTTCAACCTCATTTAAACATATTCAAATTTATCCAAGTAAGCTTATAAACAGAACAAATAAACTTATGAACCAAAGAGAATATCATGCAAATAATATCACTTCAATCTCATTTAAACATATTCAAATCTATCCAACTAAGCTTATAAACAAAACAAATAAACTTATGAACCAAAGAGAAAAAAAAATAAAACTCAACTTCGGCTGGACACTTTGAACTGCATTCATTCTCAATGCTACATAATTAAAAACCTACAGACCAAACAATGGAAGAATTAGATTCATTCACTAGGGATAAATATCACTAATATCATGCAAATAAATAAATAAAATCTTTCCCCACATATCAAAGGGGGGTCTTACGTAGCTTCAGTGGGTTCTCTGGCCAATTGCCCAGTGCCCAAATCCAAAGTCCAAAATTTGGGATTTTAGGGTTAGAGTTAGGGTTTTGAGATCAACGATTTTGAAACATTGTCTCTTCTCCTTGAGGAAGGAGAACAAACTTTCGCAGACACAAACCGAGGAGGGAAAAAAGAAAAAATCTAACAAAACTTGTGAAATCGAAAACACTAGGGAGAATCCACACTCATTTAGAACCCAGACTTGCGAAAATCTACAAAGCTAAAGGAGAACCTAGACTTGCGAAAGAGAAATATCGAGAAATCCAAATGAGAATCCAAACTTGTGAAATGAAACCGAGGAACTGAAATATTGGATCTGCGAAATAAATGAGAAAAAAAAAAGAAGAAGGATGAAGCACCATTCTAACTCAGAGTAAGGAATCAAGTAAATCTTAGTAGGGATCGAAGGGTTAGGGTTAGGATTCTTTGAAAACACTATGAGAACCCACACTGTGAAATCAAAAACACTAGGGAGAACCCACACTCATTTACAACCCAGACTTGTGAAATCTACAAAACTCGGATGGAGAAACCCAGACTTGCGAAAGAGAATAAACCTGCATTCAAAATGAGAACCCAAACTTGCGAAATGAAACCGACAAACTGAAATCTTGGATTGGCGAAAGAAATGAGAAAAAAATACACATTTAAAGCACCATTCAAACTCAGAGTAAGGAATCAAGTAAATCTTCGGTAGGGATCGAAGGGTTAGGGTTCTTCATGAGCATCAAAGGAGAGATGAGAGGGAAGGGTAGATGGAGAAGACGAGGGGAGACGAAAAGGTGAAGTGTTTGGGTAGAAGTATTGGTTGTGAGAATAACGTGGCGTCAATACACACCGTTTCATTACTAAGGTGGCGTCAGTTCGTTTTCCTTTACATTAATGAAACGGTTAATGCTGCCACGTTGGACCACGATTACGCTGCCGCTGCCCAAAGCGACTGTAAATGGCATTTTCCAATTAATCAATTAATGCATCCAAAGCAGTGCCGGCTCATCATAAGGGAAAATTAATAATAATCTGCGGTAATTAAATACCATGCATATTTCTCTACTTTAATATATCCTTAATTAAACGCAGTAATAATTATTAGATTCCAAGACCCCCTCATTAAGCAAGTACGTACGTACCATAAAATTTACCCACGATCTCAGGACTATACATGCACGATTGATGATCACCTATACATTTTGCCGATATTGGGATATTTGATTCAGGTCATGACTAGTTTCTACATACACTACATATTAATTTCGTGCTAATTACAGTAAAATTAAGCTTTTTTTTTTTTTTATAAAAACATACTGCATTAATTAATAATAGACATTACAACTAGAGCTGAAACATATATACATTACAAGCTAACTACAATATTAATAACTCTCCGATACATAATCATGATTGATATGGTCTGGTCCATGTTGCAAACTTCTACAAATCCACAGTCTGAAAGACAGTACAACTCTATTCAAGACAGGTTAACAAACCCCATACTCCGTCTAAAACGGAGCAGAAGACACACTTTATGGATAAAAGTCCAAGAGACAATATATTTTTTGTTTTTTTATTTTTTTAAAACAAAAGACAATATAGAAAATTAAATATACATGGGAAATAATGAAAATGCATATTGGAAAGATATAGATCCGAATTTCAACTTTGAAGGAAAAAATTACAAATAGGGCGACTATGATGGTGCATAAGAGACACACGCCACTCTGAGAGTATGGCGAGCGGTCGGGTCTAAAGTAATTAGTGGCTTTGGACCCAAAAAAATACGCATGGCGGCAGAATAGCACCCCTAGCAGAGACGCATGAGATTCACGTGCCAACTTAGTTCACGCGCTGCTCCATTTGGTAAATTTTTTCGCTTGTCTGAAGGATCAGCGATTTGAAAAGCTTGTAGTAGGGGGCGTGGTGGTCGTCGGATGTTGGAGAGCAACAAATCGGCCTTCCTCCATACTTAATCCTGAACAACATCATTACAAAAAAATTAAATAAAAAAAAGAAGAAGAAGAAGAAGAAAAATACTAGAAAGAAAAAGGAGGAGGGATGACGGAAGGAGCTGCTCCTTCTGCACAAGTCTCTTTTGGGTTGATGTCTGGAGGGAAGAGGAGCCTCACTCTAAAACTAGGGCCGGCTCGTCCCTTTATCAGTCTCGCACAGTAAAATTAAGCTAGCTTAATTTCGGAAAGCTAACAAGTGAAATTGCAATAATATTAACACGTACAGGAAAAGGTAGAGACGCGTGCATGGCTAGACGTACATGCACGTATCAGCTAATTGGTGGCGTGTGCGGTCACGTCCAAGATGAAGAAAATCAATATCATTCTAGTTCCATGGCCACGTGACTTGCAATAATTTTACATGTGGGTTTGAAATCTTGCTGGCCTTTCTTTTGATCAATTGAAGTCTTTTTCTTTTATTTTTTCGCTTTTTCCATCTAAAGCACTAGGGCCGGCGGCCTTAAAGTCGATCTAGAGTTTTAGGGTTTGAAATAGGGATGGAAATTTTAAGTTTGAGATGAAAATTTAAAATATTATTTTTTAGTATTATAACTGTTTTAATCAATTGAAGTCTTTTGCATCTAGAGCACTAGGGCCGGCGGCCTTAAAGTCGATCTAGAGTCTTAGGGTTTGAGATAGGGATGAAAATTTTAAATTTGAGATGAAAATTTAAAATATTATTTTTTATTATTATAATTGTTTTAATCAATTGAAGTCTTTTGCATCTAGAGCATTACTAGGGTCGGCGGCCTTAAAGTCGATCTAGAGTCTTAATGGTTTGGGAATAGATATGAGAATTTTGAATCTGAGGTGAAAGTTTAAAATATTATGTTTTAGTATTATAATTGTTTTGAAATTTGAAAAAATTCGATTGAGAGTTGAAAAAGTTGAATTGTTTAGTATATATTATTTAGAAATTTGAGAAAATTGTAATGATAAGATGAGAATTTTAAATTTGAGATGAGAATTCTCTATCCCCAAACCTGACCTAAAGTCATTGATTAATTTATTTTTTTTGTATCAAAGATCAGTCATGTTTTTAGAGTTTGTAACAGGCGTTACATATGATTAACGATGATTCATGGGTACGTATAAAGCCTAGGTCGACTACAAGAAATACTAATTTTTCCTCGGAGGGTATGTGGTCGGAAAAGGAGCATTAGTGAGAAAACCTTTTTTCTCATTAATGGGAGTCTCGTACATAAAATTAGTGACATTAATTAATATTTTTTTATACCAAATGACTGACTCGGGAGAAATAAGTACTTTTTCCGACAACTCAAAACGGTGGAGAAAGTCTATGAATTTCGTGGCAAATGAACACCAATTTTGGCTTTCATGATGAGAAATATGACATTTTGCCTTAAATAGTGAAGGTAGATTAATATTGTTTTTCCCATGAACAAATTTTGTGGAAATAAATACTTTTCCAAGCAAAGTCGCATTCACGAGTTTTGGTAGGTAGGAATAATATTTGAAATTTTTTTGGAATTTAAATTTCTTTGTTTATAGCCTTTTTACAAGGCATCCCGTGATTATTGATTAATTATTATATAATCAAGAAGGTGCGTATTAATTATTACTCTTTTATATGATAATTATAATATTGGAAATTAATACTATTGAATACATTAATTCACACTTCGTGTTTTCTTTTTAATTGTTCGTTGATCCCAAAATTGGATGAATTTTACGAAAGTTGTCATGCAAGCTCATCAATATTCGTAGACTAACCTCTTCTTATATACGTACCACTGCATGCCACGCTGCATCGTGTCAGTACTGATATCTTTCTCAGCTTTTTTTCATCACGCTTTCTGCAAATGTGGGACTTTGGATGAACTTGAATCTGAGTGTGGATGATCAGGTTCTCAGAATCTCAGACTTTCTAATCCAATAGGAAGAATATTGCTGATCAGGACTTGGTTAATTTGTGTTAATAATTAATCAGTGTAACTGCCTTTATAACTTGGGACTACATGGGAGGAGCATCGATCGATGGTAAGGTGGCTATCTATCAGGGTTGTGGTCCCCTTATCTTCCTGAACTATCGATCCCAGTCACGGTTCTTGGCCTTTTATTTTGAATCATGTCCTGTCTTGGTCATCAACTACTGCATGCATGCAATGACTCCAAAGCTTTATTAATTGACTGCTCATCTTAGCTTTATCTTTCTTTTCCTTTTCATTTCTTTTTTCTTTCTCCCTATCTATCTTTCCAGCTCGATCGAGTTCATTGCAATTGCCAACACTGCATGTGCAGCTAGCGCTGCAAATTCCCACCATGTTGTGCTTCGAGACGTACTTACTGTGACCGTTCTTCTTTACTGGCAGTGTGTCCTTGACAGCATCACTTCAATGAAAAAAATATTCCTTTGCACCATACCTAGCTTTTTTCTACTAAATTTGAAACGTCGGTTCATTATGAAAAATTATATTTGCAATCTGGCATATATATTGACAAAAGAAAACAAGCTAATTAAATTGGTATTTGGAGGTTCAACAAACAAGGATAAAATCAGATCATGCGTTATTAAAATATATGCTCAAAGTGTCAAATGGGGATTTTCTTGTGTCTTGGAGGTTCTAAAGCTTGGAATGATTTTTTTTTTTTAAGAAGGTGACGGTATCCTAAATTTATTAATAGCCCTCACTTATAGCGGATGAATATCGTGATTATATCTTGACACATGGGAGTTACACATTTAAAAGAAAAACAGTCAAACTCAAGTATCAAAATTGACTAGAGATAACTAAAAGTTCAATACAGTACATCAAACCTAGATATCCGAACTTGGAATGACATATATAACGCATTAAGAATTAATGAAATTTGGAGACATATATAAATGCAATTATTTTTTTTTTCCTTTTTTGGGGGGTTTAAACTTTGAAAGACAGCAACCATGAGTGTCCACAATAATATTCTTGGTCAAGAGCCTAAGCATTGCACTTGTTGTTAACATGTCCTTTTCCTTTACAGGTAATGTTTCTGAAATATTTCATGATCTCCAAGTTCCTCAACCATCTATATAAATATATATATATATATATATCCACCAATCGATTAAACGTTAATTGTACTTGGACATGCAGGGAAGAACATATATAATATAATTGCAGTGGCTAATTTTGAATGGACGAGTCTTTATTTACACCTTGATCGTGATATTAATAGTCTGGATGCATTAATGTTAATCATTTGGATAACTATATCGGAGCCCTCTCAAAGACTTACCTTTTTTAATAGATTAGTTCTTGATTGCAAGTAATAATGATTATGTACTAAAATTGTTAGTACAATCAATCACCTTTTTTTTCTTTTCTTATCATGCTATATACATAGAAAATTTCCACCGAAATCCTCTATTGATCAGTATAAATCCCTGTTTTTTTTTCATTTTTTCTTTTACTATTTTTTAAAACTATTTAAACATTTTTAAAAAATAAAAAAAAAATCACGTATTCATTTAAAAACACTTACTTAATAGCTAAGTAAAAAAAAAAAATTAGAAAACATTTGGGTAGAAAATCTCTGTGAAAGTAGTATTTTCCTTTCTTTTTTAGCCGATGTTTTCTGTCTCCATCTCTCTTTGTTTGTACTCATCTTCTAATATCGAGGATCCTCGCCGAGCAGGAAAATTCCTTTATAAATTTATTAAAAAGTATTTTCTTAATTATTAAATAAAATAAATCAAATTTGTGATATCTTTGTAACCTCATTATTTTTATTTTAGAGAGGTCCATGACTATTTGGGCTTGCTAATAAATCATGGATAGATTGAGTTGGGCCTCCTACTCGGCTGGGTGAAGGCCATTTTCTGCTGACCAGCATTACCAATAATGGGTTGTTACATGGTTCAATGATTCGACCCGGTAACGATGAGTATTCTTAAGGTGGTTTCTCAACTTATCTCAATTTATCTTATCTAAATATGATAATTTTTTAAAATATTAATACAAAATATAATAAATAATTTAATATTTTCAAATCTTAAAATAATAATAATATTAAAAAATAATATTCTAACAATATTTTATTTAACTTTCATCTCAATTTAACTCAACTCAATTCAACATCTAAACGTAGCCTAAATCACTTCAGGTGAACTCTCGACAATTCGCTCGTGGGCTCTATAAAAAAAGTAATATTTCAATTTTTTAACATGATTCTACAAAATTATATTCTTAATATTTATTCTCACGTGTGAGGCTTTAAGTCAAACTTTTTTTAATAACGGAGTCGAATGTGTCAATTATTTTATTAATGGAGTGAAGTGTGATGTCAAGCTTAGAATTTGAGACCTCTACTTTAATACCGTATTAAATATGCCTCAAGGATGGCTCTACATCAGGCCTGCCCCACCCAAAATATGTAAATAAAAATATATATTAAAAAGTAATATTTTTTTCAATAAAACAACGTCGTTTTATTATCTCCCTCTCGTCCCTGCATCTCTTTCTCTATGTCATCCAAAATATGGGTAGACGACCTTGGAGGCCAATTCGGCCGTCAGCTTAACGGGGCACCCGCAATATGAATAAACCCAATACAATTTAAATTATGTAGGTAAAATCTCATAAAAATGTGATAAGCGACACCTTGGGTCCTTTGCCGTGGGTCAGTCTGTGGAAGCATCACGTGAAGGCATACGGTGGCGTGATTCTCACGCGAGAATACAAGATGAAGGCCAAAATGGTTTTGACTTCTTGGGATCATGCCAGCCTGTCAGATGCTCCGTACCGGTCTTGATGAAATCTGGACCGTATTTTCCTCGACCCTACGGTCCCTACCGAGCCAAAAAGTTCTACTCGGGCGAGCATCGGTCCCGTAGAAGACGAACAGGATTCTCTCTGTCCGTGTCTACCCTCTTAAATACTTCACAACGGAGCGAGCCTTTATAGTTTAGAGAGAGAGAGAGAGAGAGCCATGTCTGGACTTGGAGGGATAGCTCGTGGTCGTCTTGCTGAGGAGCGAAAGGCTTGGCGTAAAAACCATCCGCACGTGCGTACAACTCTCTCAATCTGATGTAGTTTGCATTTATTTTCAGTTTCCTGTGCAATTTGTTTTGTATTTATGTACATGTATATGTATATGTGTTGTATATATATGTTATTTGCATTTGTTATTTGTTGATTGAATATATTTATTTTGGTTTCTTGGAATTCTAGGGTTTTGTTGCGAAGCCAGAGACTCTGCCCGATGGTACGGTCAATTTGATGGCGTGGCATTGCATTATCCCTGGCAAATCTGGCGTACGTTCCTATCTTGTTACTGCCTATCTGAACCATAAATTGTCCATTTTCTTCGTTTTTCCCCTAAATTTCTGCTATCACTTGCCACTCCCTAGCATGCTTTTATTCTATATAATTGTATAGCTCCCCTGGTTTTATGGATAAGGTATGCATATTGGCAACAAGTAATTTTGGTGCGGATCATTTAGGTTGGAACTTGAGTTGAAGACAATTTAGTACTTTGTTTTATCTTATGGACATAATACGATGGTTCTTATGACTTTGAGAACATGCGGGAGGGGATAGGTTTCGATCTCACTCACTCACTCCAAATCCTTTTGCGAAGTCCTGTATATCTCTGGGCATTTGGCAGCTATGGTGCACCTTTCAAAGCTATGCTACTTACAATTATGGTGTGTAACACCATTTATTATGGGACCCATTGTATTTATAAAGAGTGAAAGTACTAATATTGTAACACCCAGTCCCACTAGGGTTAAGAATAAAATCATTTTTAGGAATCTAGGGGAACCGCTTAACTTATCATAACATACTTTGGTGGACCACACTTAGATTCATGGCTTCCACGTCTGCCTACAACTGCATTGGTACCATGCATCTCTTATAGCCATTCTTGAATCTTCTTTCATAACTTGTCTTTTATCATTCTTATCATGATGCATGCAGAGCTCATAACGACATAGCTTATCATAATCATAAATGAAAACATATCATGATGCATGTAAAACACATTATAACATGACATTCAAAAATCACTTTCATCATAACTTGATATGTTTTTTTTTTTTTGATAAATTCATCATAACTTGATATGTAAAAAGGGGCTTTTAATAAAAGGCATACTTACATAATACTTTTATAAAAGACATATCGTTTACCTTACATACGTTTAAATGTATGATGTTACTTACCTAAAATATGCGTGACAATGAAGGGTGTGATCATATTACTTGCATAATATAGAAAACACGCGTGATAATGAAGGGCATTATCATATTACTTACCTCGCAACTCTAAACATCAATTAGCGCATCGATAATCACTAATCCAATAAATATGTAATCGCATCAATTTATAATCTCATATATCATCACTTTAAAGACTAAAACTTCTCTTAGTTACCGATACCAAAAAAAAAAAAAAAGACTAAAACTTCTCTTAGTTGGACTACCCGAATGCCTATTGAGTTCCTAAACATTCAGTTACCCCTTAACATTTTGCTAGATCACTTTAATCATTTTAGTCCATCACAATTGATACCTATTGACTCTAAGATCTTCAAACCTAATCTTGTCTAAGCAAACCTATGACTATTCATGCTATTAACACGAAGTCATGTGATTTCATATCATCTGAACCTTAATGCATCCATCCATTTTTTTTACAAGTATAAAGATGTCACCCGAGTTGTTCATGATCTCTCTTTGTAAAATCTGTCCCTATGTTTAAACCATCAAAATTGTGGGTCTAAGTCCTCAAATATGCATGATTTTATTCAAATGATCATCCTATATGTATGCTTGTCCAATCCCGCATATAAAGATGCATTCTAATGCCATAAAACTTAATTCTAGCATGTGTATTTCCTAGCCCTTTATGAAATCCAAGTTTCACTATTTCCATATGATCTCATGGCATTTATCCAACATACCTATGATTAAAAGAGAAAGGGGGGGAGGGGGGGGGGAGAGAGAGAGAGAGAGAGAGAGAGAGTGTTACCTAAAGTAAGAGGTTGATCCAAAGGTTGGGTTGGAGTACACGGCTTGGCTAAGCGGTTTGGATCTTGATCTTCTTGCTTAGGGTGTGGTGTGAGCATTGTAGGGTTATGGGGCTTATGTTTTTTGGTTTTAGCAAAAAATATAAGAGAATTACGTGGCCTTGGGGGGGTGCCATACTTGGGGCTCATGTAATGGTAGGTAGGCTCTCATATGGGGTCTATAATAGAGTTTGGACGGTCTAGAGTCCAAGGGGTGTGATAGTACTAGTATTGTGGGTTTAGTGGAGTATTTGAATGTGACTTGGAGTCATAGTTGCCCTAGGAGTTGTGTTTCCTTAGGACTTGTGTTCGCCTTAGGAGTTGTGGTTGGAGTCGAAATAGGTGACTTGTGGTTGGAGTAGGGCTAGACTTGTACTTGCAAGTTGCAACTAGAAGTGTATTGCAAATAGGTTTCGGGTATAAGACATGTGGGTTCACTTTCATTGACTATATGGGTTTGGCAAGGATAATACTTGGGCTTGCTCATCCTTACATGGGCCTAGTGGGCTTGGGCCTAATGGTCTTGGTGGGTTTCTAAATCTTCATAAATTTAATCCTGCATAACGATGGTCAAATCCTAGGTGCCCGATAATTAACCTCAAGGACTGAACACAGGCTCAAATGCCTAATTTTAGATCTAACCCTAATTATAGTGTAAACCCAAACTATCCTAAAATAGAAACCTCAGAAGTTCAGGACGTTACAAATACATTTTTATCTTAGCTGATTTGGCATGCTTCCCTTCAGCGGTTGTGTTTGGTGTGTCAATAAATAGGCTTGCAAATAGATCTATTAGTACCTTTTATTTTCGTTGCACATTTTGCATTTTGAACCAAGACCCTATGATTCAGTGCAGAGTAATATGTTGTTGTTTAATGAATTTACTATTCTATGATCAGTAATCAGTATTCATGCTCAATATGTTGACGTGGTAGTTTGATTAAGAGATGAGGTCTGCCTGGATGGGTAATAATGAAGGTTGTGACTTGGTCCTATTTTAAAAAAATGAGCTCATTCAAAAAGTTTGGAAAATCTACTTAAACTTAAAAGTAACCCTGAACAAAATCCAAAAGAAGATTCAAATATTGGACTTTTCATTTATTCTAGTTTATTGTGCTGTTGAATGGATAGCTTTAGTCCTGATAATGGGAGATAATGGAGTTGCTTTTCCTACAGTGGGTGCTCAAGTATGAACTTCTCCTGGGTTTGATTTTAAGTTACATATACATCCCGAGTTTTTTTTGACCTTTTAGTAACTTATCAAAAATTTCTTTTAACCTTTTAGTAATGTAGCAGTTAGAGTTGGTGCAGTAACCATTTAGTTGTCGAGGAGACTCAAGATTTGTCATCGGTGCCTAGTGTGGAGGAAGGCTTAGAGTTGGGAGTGCAGTTGGGTACTATGTCTGGGGATAATGTTGCTCCCCTGGTTTCTCTTCCTCCGTTAAATGATATTAGATTGGGTTCTTAATAAATTTAACGGGTTTAAGCAAATTGTGGGGATTTCAAATGATGCATATGAAGACCAAATTAAAGCTCTATTCACTATGATTGAGGTGAGCCACACGCTTGAAACCAAATCAAGTTTCAAGAAAAGCAGGGAGTTAAAGCGTCTTTCATGGGCAATTAGCTACGGCGCTAAGGGAGGTAGTTCAAGTCGAGGGAAGACTAAAGGGAAGACATTGTGAAGACGGTCTTGTAGAGGGATTTGAATTAATTGTATAGGAAACAAGGGGCTGGGGTTGGGGAGGTGTGTTCCATTCCAATTTGGGTTTGGTGTATTTAGGGTAGTTTTCACGGCCTTTTAGGTGGTTCAGGGCACTCTAGTATGGGTTAGGTGTTTTCTTGTATATGTCTAGTGTACTTGGTTACTCCTATTGATATATATATATATAAAATATTTTTACTTATAAAAAAAAAGTAATGTAGCAGTTTCTCCTCTTCTACTTCATTGCATTGTCTCATCCTCTTTTCAATCGAGGTTCATCTGCTTCATGTGGTGTGCACCAAACACATGCCATTTCATTCTTTGATAGGTATGTCAACTTTAATATGTAGAATAATGATTGGTAATTTTTTTTTTTTATATCCGTGGGTGTCCAAGTCAGATTGCGTGCACCTTGACTAATCCTACGGGCCCTAAAGTATGATTGGTGCTATATTATCGGAACTGATTGCCTATATATATATATATATATATAAAACCCAATAACTGTGGAAACTAGTTTTGGTATTTGAAAAATAAGGTTGGAGGTTTTTTCTTGCAACATCTATTTCCAGCACAATGGAATGAATCTGTAGCTTTTAACCACTATGTTAGTTTTTCAAGTTCCTAAAATTGCTACCATAAAGCATACCTGCTTTGCAACATTGTCATAATTTTTCTCATGGCATTGGGTTTTTCCCTCATTGCTCCTGTCTTATATCCTTTATTCATTCGTTTGGTTATCTTCTATATTTTCCATTTCTATCAGCATATAAGATAGGTTTATAGAATGTTTGTACGAAATTTTTGGACTCTTTAAAAGCGTCTAACGTTTTATTCTAAAACTCATGACCTCCTTTTCCACTCATATTATGTTGCAGACTCACTGGGAGGGCGGTTACTTTCCACTGACACTCCACTTCAGTGAAGACTACCCTAGCAAGCCCCCTAAATGTAAATTCCCTCAAGGTTTCTTCCACCCTAATGTCTACCCTTCTGGAACTGTCTGTCTATCTATTCTTAATGAGGATAGTGTAAGTACCTTTCTGCTGCTCTTGACAATTTGAAGCTAGTGTTATACATAGGACTGGAGCCTAGCCATAATGGTGAAGCCCTGGGATAATGTTGCAAACCTTGTTTTTAGGTAACATGAAAAACCCTGTGCCATTTGTAGGGGTGGAGACCGGCCATCACAGTGAAGCAAATTCTTGTGGGAATTCAGGACTTGCTTGACCAACCAAATCCCGCTGATCCTGCACAGACAGAAGGATATCACCTCTTTATCCAGGTATACATGGCCAGATGTACTTTCTGAATTTCCCTTTGAAAATCCCGCTGTTCTCAATGAGCCTCTGTGCATCAACAGGTCCAGTCACATACTATCTCAACAGAGTATAAAAGGGCCAATTCATTTCATTCAATGAGGCAAAGCAGGTGTAGTGGTGATGTACATCTGTGTTGTCTAGATGCAAAGCCCTCCTTGTCTGATGAGATACTATATGACTGGGTTATATAGTAAACCAGGGAATAGTTCTTTCTGTTGATCATACTTAATTCTCATGATGTCTGTGCTGTCTGAATGTGGGACAGTAGGGTTTAAGTGCAGAGAATTAAATTCGTTTTACAAGTAACAATTCTATAGGGTTTCACTTTTGGTTTTGTTCTTATCTTTCTTGAGTCTATGTTCTCATTAAGAAAACACAACCCTCAACAGGATACTGCAGAGTACAACAAAAGAGTCCGACTGCAGGCCAAGCAATACCCACCTCTCCTGTAAGGTTAACTCCGTGTTTACTGAGAATGCGTTCTATGGCAATTGTTATTTGTGCCACCTCTTGTTTGAAGCTAGAAAAGTGTTTTTGCAAGGAATTGTCAGGATTCAGTAAATGTAAGTTTCCATCATGTCTAGACTGCATGTTGAAATGTTTCTCCTTTCTAGATTTGCTGTTAAAGTCTATTTATGTATGGCAGTGAATGACCTGACCAATAACTCATCGGTCTTCATATTATTAAGAACTTACTGTGTCTATTCTAATGTCCTGGGAAAATCTTGTCTCTGAATATCCATTGCAGCGCGATATCTATTAATTTACCCTGTTTCTGTGTCTCTATTTATCGTCCTAACTTTTCATTGGATGAGTATTTTGAGTCTTATTCATTGTTAGAATGTATGCTTTCTCACCTTATGATTTCTGTTCTCTCAATTCTCAAGATTATTAGAGACTAAAGATATTTTATGCATCAAAAAATATGCAAGATAAATAAGTTTGATGGATATGATAATAATTTTATTTTCAATTGAACTTCAGCGTTAGCCTATTACTTGGGATGCTCGGCTTATCAATTTATTTGGTAAATTACTGGGAGATCATGTAGCCCATGCCGGATTAATAGTATTCTGGGCCGGAGCAATGAACCCCAGAAAGGTTCGTGTATAAGCAAAGATGAATTTTACTTCTAGGACCGTTCACCCGGCCCAGACTGAAAACCCCATATTTTGGGCTGACCCCGTATCAAACTGGCTTCCGGAAATATCGGGTTGGAAAACCTTTTTTTTTTTTTATGGTTATTGATACAAATTCTATATCGGTATATTAGAAAATTTTGATTAAAATGAGAAAGCTTTAAGCAATAAGTTTTCTGATGGGAAGAGCTATCGTTGCAAATCCAATATTTTGGACCCAGAGCTGAACGCATATTAAGATATGTTGGACGTCGTTGTCTTGGTCATATCATTTGTGCAAATGGTAAAAATAATATCCTACTAAAATGCCATTTGTAGTTCCACATTTGACAAATCAACATATTACTTTTTGTACCATCCACCCAATAACAAAAGAGTACACATTACACTAAATCAGATCCTTTTAAAACATACAAATAAAAGTAACAAAATAATGCTTCTGTTTATTTGTACACTTGAGTATTCAAGAGGCATTGATTACAAATAATCATAGTACCTTGAATTCACTTTCTATTTATTCCTCTTTTTTCTTACAAACGTTTAGTAAACAACTTTAAAAATTTATAAAAAAAAACACAAATTCACTAATTGTCAATTCCATAACCATTACAAATGATATTATGCCTCTTCAGTTTGGCCACAATGAATGCCCTAAGCTATCTATATATTGCTAATTTCACAACCAGAGCAGATCATGCAAAGGGAACTCCAGTAGCAGCAACAAAGAACATTTCCAGAATCAGACATCAAGAAAACAGGCAGAACATTAATGGACAATAGACATTATGTGACGCCCCCAAATTCCGCTTGGGATTGAACGGACATTTGAAGCGTCGAGACATGCAACACAAGGTTACCTGCCCCCGTTCATGACATATAAGATGCAATGTTCCTAACATGCATCTAGCATTATGCAATATTCGCAGCGGATAATTTTTTTCTTTAGCAATACTATGCACCAAACTAAAAATATCCCAAATACTTGAAACATATTTCATACATAAAGGCATACTAAAAAGCCGTGATCACCACACTAGTCTAAAATGGTTGTGATCAAAAGAATACTTGAGATACAACTCCAAAAGTACAAGTATTAACCTAAGTTAAATACTATACCATCATCAACATCGCACCGTGGCCTAGTCGACCGTATTCAGTTGGTCAGATTCCAATTCTCCTTTGGGTCCTGTAACAAGATCTACCATTCGGGGGGAATGGTAGTTGGGACTACCACAGTGAGATTTGATTACAAATCTCAGTAAGTTAACATAAAACTCACACACAGGTTAAAAATGCATGCATGGCAGTAAAAGCATAAATGCATAATTATAGTCATACATAAACATAGTATAACTTGACATATAGCATGACTTAACCAGAACTTAAGCGTGAACTGAACTTGACTTAACATGGCATGAACTTAAGCTTAAAACATAACATGAACAAACAACATAACATGAACGTGAAACATAACATGGACTTGAAATATAGCATGAACGTAAACCTGCATAACATAAATAAGAACTTGAAAATAACATAAACTTGAACATAACATGTACGTGAGTATAACATAACATGGACTTGATCTAAAACTTGACTTATCATGTATTTGATCTGAAACTGGACTTAACATAAACTTGGAATCTTATTCAATTGTCTTGATTAATAACGTGCGTTAATACGTACTCCACAGTTGTTGTGGCCCCACGTATTCAAGTAACATAAAACATAATACGTACTCCACAGTTGTTGTGGCCCCACGTATTCTACATGTCACAATTGCTGTGTCTCATGTAGTGTATGCTCCACAGTTGTTGTGGCCCCATACTTCATGCTCCACAGTTGTTGTGGCCCCATGAATACACATAACATAAAATATAATACGTACTCCACAGTTGTTGTGGCCCCACGCATTATAAGTAACATAAAATATAATACGTACTCCACAGTTGTTGTGGCCCCACGCATTATAAGTAACATAAAATATAATACGTACTCCACAGTTGTTGTGGCCCCACGCATTATAGTAACATAAAATATAATACGTACTCCACAGTTGTTGTGGCCCCACGCATTATAAGTAACATAAAATATAATACGTACTCCACAGTTGTTGTGGCCCCACGCATTATAAGTAACATAAAATATAATACGTACTCCACAGTTGTTGTGGCCCCACGTATTATACGTAACATAACATGTCTTATCTTTCTTAATGCATGAGATATTATTTAATATCATATACTTTTCTAACATGGCGTATCTTGTAAATGGCACAATATGATTTAATCATAAACATTTAATGGCATACATGTATCATATGGCATACTTAACATGACATACTTATAACATACAGCATTGTATGACAGAAAAGATTGTGTAACAGATAAATATTCATGAGAGATTAAATCATACGTAACAGATAAACATGTAATGACATAGCATGACATGGCATATACGATAACATACATACATAAATTTTAGTTCCCTTACCCATCACACATACACAATAAACTGATAGTAAGTTAGAGGCTAACTTACCTCGATCGTCGCGTTCTATGAGAATAGAGCGCGAAACACGAGGAACTGCACAACAGCTGGAAGAGGAACACTCAAGTCCTTAAGATTTTCACTTCTGAACTCAATTGTCATATTATGAGCACTTGCAACACCACGGCAACTTGAGGTTTCACTATACCCAGAAGAGATAATTTGACTTCA